>CM076075.1:18523437-18905937 GCA_038088235.1 Zacco platypus | reverse complement strand
AATCCATTTCAGACACCCACTAGACGGCCTACACATGAAAACACACATCGCGCCAAACCCAGGGGGGATTCGAAGTGGGCGATTCACTTGGATTATTTTCAAACAACTTTTGAAACTCCCACACTGAAAAAATATATCCGACACGTTTTGCCCGAGCCCTCCGACATGAGAAGTAATCAATTCAGACCACAAGCGTTCACATAACAATCAAACATATGTTGCATGTAGTTGTATGCTTGGTTTTCTTTATATGAGCTGAGAATAAGCATGTAGATATAGAGAATACTTTTTTTGTTTGTTTATTGCTGTAAATGGTGCATGAATCAGAATTGTTTCCTGTCTTTTTCCTCCATTAGGTTTAGTCAAAAAGAATTTGATTTGCTATATCATCATGTATGCAAGATGATTGTGTAATTCTACGCTAGTGTCGTTTGGCCTATTGCTGATGGCCTATACATGAAATATTTAATTTAGAATTTTATACATTTAATGGCTTTTTAATATAAATATATATATATATATATATATGTTTTATCTATCTATCTATCTATCTATCTATCTATCTATCTATATATATAACAACGTATACATTTCATTAAGTTAATCTTTTCCAAAATTATATCTAAAGGCAGAAACAATTTAAACAATATATAATAATAATGATAATTCATTACATTTATATAGCACTTTTCTCAGCTCTCAAAGTGCTTTACACGGAAGAAGGAATTTTCTCAACTACCACCAATATCCAGCATCCACCTGGATGATGCGACGGCAGTTTATTGGTGGAGAGGAGTCAGAGTGATGATGAAGCCAATTGGCATTAATGGGGATTATTAGGAGGCCATGATGATGGACAGAGGCCAATGGGCAAATTTGGCCAGGAGGGCAGGATTAAACCCCTACTCTTTTTCGAAAGATTGGGATTTTTAACGACAGTCAGGACCATGTTTTAACGTCTCATACGAAGGACGGTGCTTTTTGACATAGTGTCTCTACCACTATACTGGGGCGTTAGGACCCACACAGACCACAGGTTGAGCACCCCCTGCTGGCCTCACTAACACCTCTTCCAGCAGCAACCTAGTTTTCCCAGGAGGTCTCCCATCCAGGTACTAACCAGTCTCAGCCCTGCTTAGCTTCAGTGGGTAACCAGTCTTGGGCTACAGGGTGTAATGGCTGCTGAACTAATTATTTGTGAACTAATGTTCAACTAATGTTCTTTTTAATAGTCAACTTATTTTCAGCTTGTACACACTGGTCACGAAATGTCTTTAATTTCCCCAAGCTGATTGCTCAAGTTTTGACTTGACATAAATTAGTGACTGAGTTGTTTTCTTAGTTTTTAATTAGTCTTCCCAGTAATGCCATCATTGTCTTCAAAATGTGGGATTTATCACATTGAACCAATCATTTCCAATAATAACCAATCATATCCAATGAAAACACGATGGAGGCATTGCCTCCTCTCACGTGACCTCCCCCCATTCATTCTCAATTACCCCCCACTAAACCCACCGCATGCATTAGGGTGTCTGTTTCAAGTCAATGGGGACAGAGGAGCCAAGCCTCTTCACCTGCGGGTGTCGCTGTTGGACACCATTTATAAAAACGAGCGACTTTTACACTTTTTAATGTCGCGTTTTGTAATATTTGCGTTGTTAATTTTTAAAAAAATATTTATATTTTTTGAGAAGACACTGCCTCCCTTGCCTCCTCGGAGGAAAACCCCCTGATAGATAGATATATAATATACTACTAAACATCAACAAAACAAACTTATTGATTGCATTCAGACATTGTTTGCCTGTCTATATATATATTGTGGCCGAGGACCGCTCACTTAGACCGGTAAACAATGTCTTAATGCAATCAATTAAAGTTTGTTTTGTTGGTGTTTAGTTGTGGACAAAAGATATTATCAAGTACACGGCTCTTACAGTATAGCTATGCAGTGGTCTGATGAATGTGGTAGCAGAAGGGTTGTTCTGGTAGGTTCTGCTCCAGTAGCAGGGGAGTTGCATTCGTGGGGAGAGTGCCATGCCACTGTGTGTGTGCATGAATCCATCTGCCTCACAGACCCAACAGATGTCAGTAACTGAAAACCCATGCTGCGGTACCAAGGGAAGGCGCTAGGCACACCAAATCATGTTATATTTATATTGGGTGTCTATGTGGAGAACACATCTTTATTGCTTCAATTAAATGTTACAAATTGAATTATTCACCTGCATGTCATATTCTAGATTAGATGTTTCACTTTTCATCTGATTTTCTTGTGTATCTCTGCGTAATTCAAATACAGTGCGGTAGAGTTAAATACAAAGAATAAATTAGTTATGATGCATTTGATGTCTGGCATATATGCTTGTTTATGTGTCAGTGTTTAAATAGTAAGTTTGGTGTAATCTGATGGAATTTGAAATTTCAGGGTATGGGCAGGATGAGTTGTCATGGAGTGTTTGTATGGAGTGGGAGGTATTTAGTGATGCACACTCCTGGGACTATTTGTGTCAGTCAAAGTGAGCTGTGTCTGACACCATCCTAATGAAGCAGCACTGTGAGTGAATGTAAAATATAGTTTCAACAGCAGGTCGATCTATGATTTAGTCAGAAAATCTGATTGATAGTCCAGTTTCTGACAGGGAACTGACAGTCAGAACATGTTGGGAGAAATACAGATTTTCTGACAGACAGAAGATCCATTTACAGAATATAAAAGGTGATGGCAGTACTATGGCTCATGCTGTCAGATGTTGTTCGGATGGCTTGTGTTAGCAGTTTGAGTGAAGAGTTAAACAGAATAATTAATGTGGATTTCCAAATGTTCTATTTACAGTCCCCCCCCCCTTTTTTTTTTGCTTGAAAATGACAGCTGACTTGAACTTAACTACCTAAGTTTGTGTAAAACCTGATAATCCATTATCCAGCCTGACTTGAGAATGATCCAGAGAGCATCTTGTAAGCTTTCAAGGCATAGTAGTAGTATACACAGTAATGAAAATCCTTGTATTCACCCTCATGTTATTTCAAATCTATATGACTTTCTTCTGTAGAATTGTAGCATGGACAAGAAGGCTTCATCTTTGTCTCTATGGCAACAAATTTGTATGGAATCTTGTGGTCGCAGAAAAGCAAGAAAATGTGGCAAATAATTCTCCTCAACACTGAAAATATGCTGTCCTTGAAGACAATCTTAAAGTTCAACAAGATTGCCTGCAGATTGAGCTGTCAGCTTTATGAGAGTATGACTGAACATTTTTGTTAAAAAAGAATAATGCATATGGTCATGGAATGGGCTTCTCCACTAGAGGGAGCTAGAGCGTAAGAAATGTGTACCATGTGCTTGAAAAGATGACATTCTCCATTCAATTGACTTTGCGTACTATCCGTTATACCTCGACTAAATATAATGGATTTGGATCATTAGTATGCACCTGAAATCATAGTATGCTGAAAAGAGAGTGTGTGTGTGTGTATTTGTATTCCTTACATTGTGAGGACCAAATATCCCCACAACGTAAGTAAAACCAGTAAATCTTGACATTGTGGGGACCTTTTGTTGGTCCCCACAAGGAAACAAGCTTATAAATCATACAGAATTATCTTTTTTGAAAATCTAAAATAGCAGAAGTGTAGTGTAAGGGGACAGAACATACAGTTTGTGCAGTATAAAAATCATTACGCCTATGGAAAGTCCCCAAAAAACACAAAAACACAATGTGTGTGTGTGTGTTTGTGTGGATTCAACAAGGTCCTTGAAACATTCCTCAGAGATTTTGGTCCATATTGACATGATAGCATCATAGAGTCGCTGTAGATTTGTCGGCTGATGTGATGTGAATCTCCCGTTCCACCAATTTCCAAAGGTGCTCAATTGGATTGAGATCTGGTGACTATGGAGGCCATTTGAGAATAGTGAACTCATGTCATGTTCTAGAAACAGTTTGAGATGATTTGAGCTTCGTGACATGGAATGTTATCCTGCTGGATGTAGCCATCAGACGATCAGCAACAATACTCACATTGCACCCTCAGATTCCAGATTTTCAAATAATTGTATCTCGGCCAAATATTGTTCTATCCTAACAAACCATACATCAATGGAAAGCTTTTTTCAGCTTTCAGGTGATTTATAAATCTCAATTTCAAAAAATTGACCCTTATAACCGGTTTTGTTGTCCAGGGTCACATATTATAATTATTATTGTAAAAATACAAGTTTAATGGGGTAATAAGCCTGATGAAAGTGCATAAGCACATACTCTTTTTGTAGTATACTTTACTTTTTAGTGTGCAGTAGATATTTGCAAATTGAGATGCAGCTGGATTTGTTTATGGCGAGTGATCAGGAGCTGATTGAAACCATTTGTCTGAATATAGAACCAGGACAATACAATTTAGGACAGCACCAATTACTGATGCAAATGAACCGAATCAGAAAAAACCCACAGAATGAGGCGAGCCAAATTAATTACTCAAGTCCCACTAGATGGCTCCCCAATCTTGACAGATGATGTGATCTGTGTTGTCTTCCATTCCCTCTATGCAACAGCATGTCTTTTCCTGCTCAGCTAAAATGAGAAATCGACCTCATGAAGCATGCATGTGTCCCTTGGTAATTGTACCGATTGTGTGACCAGATGCTTGTTTGACAACTTATTGTTGGTTTTCTATGGAAGTTTGTGTGTAAAACTCTGCACATGTGTGTTAGATGAAATCTGCTTATTATAAACAGAGCGGTGAGGCTAAATATGTTTGTTTTTGTGTCGTGCCACATTTCCAGCTGCCTTCATGTGCCTTTATTTTCCGTAACGATGCATGTTTGTAATGTGATATTAGCATATTGTAACGTGATATTAACGTGTGTGCAAACTCTAAAATGAATTTTGGCCATCACAGATCATTAAGCCTTGCACTTCATCCATTCAAGTTCCTGTTTGTGTGTGGCTTTGTTTTGGGAGTGTGTGTTTCCATCTGTCTGCTTGATTTAAATCATTCCAAATCCCTCTGCCCAAGCTCAAAGGTGGAAGGTCAAAAGGGCCAAACGAATTGTTTTTCTGCTCTTGTTTTAAGGTCACTTCATCTCTAAATGTACCCTGGGGGAGAGGTACAAAAGAACATGGAAACAAAACTCATTTTTCTCTCAACACTGGCTTTATTTTTTTAAGTACTGTATACAACTAAGACTGTCCCAAAAAGGATTATTTTGGTTATACTTAATGTTCTTCTAATGCATCACTATGCAATATGAAATGATACAGAGCTGGATAATTTATTTAATACATACTAAACTGATGAATAATTAATTTGCATACCTGTTTAGAGGAATATTTAATGCTCAGTTAAGTTTCTGAATAGCTTTGGAGACTCAATGAGAAAGAGTAAAAGTATGGAGCTTTAAACGTTATTACTTTATATTTATTTATTTATATACTATTATAGTATTTAGTAATATTTAAAACTGTTAGTATAATAATTATAAAAGTATATTATATACTTTTTGACTTTTCATTTTAATTTTAGTTCAAATTGTAGTAATTTTGTTATGTGCGTATTTAGTATTAGTTTTTGATTTTTAAAATATTTATTTTTAAAATATTTCTATTTAGCTTTAATTTATTTTAATTCAGTTTTAGTAAGTTTAGTACTTCATCTTAAACTTATTTTATTTCAATCATTTGCCAAGACAATTTTTTTTAATTTTTATTTTAAGTTTAAAGTTTTTACATCAAATTAGATATTAGAAATTTACCCCCAGTTTCACAGACAAGTCTTAAGCTAGTCCCAGACTTAATGCATGTATGAGCTGTTTTAACTAGTTGCAAATTGACTGACGTATCTTAAAATATGTTATTGTCATTATTTTGTCTTAAGATGCACACCAGTAATGCTTTTTTTGTAGGGTACGTTTATAAAAGCTACTTAAAACCCCTAGTTGAACTAAGGCCTAATTCTGGCTTAGTCTAAGCCTTGTCTGTTTAGCCGGACCTTACGTTCTGACAAAGTTGATAGGAAAAATCTTAAGTTTGTAATATTGCAATATTTTTGCAGATATTGGCCAGTCTACTCCCAGTTTGAGACATTGAGATTTCTTTTGAAACACTAGAGGAGAAACATATAAGATTATTAGGATCTTTTTAGGGCAATAGTCTGAGAAGCTGGAGACTACAGCAATAGTCTCCATTTTATTTCCATTTCATCTTGTTGTTATCTAGTATAAACAATTGAAATATGAAAGATATTTTATCTGTGGTTGTTTTCACGAAGTTCAGATACTGTAGGCCTATATGTCAGTCAGTGTTCACTGTTCACTATATTTATTAACATATTTATTGTAATATATGGCGTCTTTTTTTTTTATGGCGTATTTATATTTATTCGCAGGTATTTGAATTCAGCATCTGTATTCTGACTTATTCCCAATGTTTAGTGTGTGTGACACTGACTGCTGCATTTGTCTGGAGAAATCCCCCTCTGTCTGAAACAATACATCATTACATACCTACACACAAACACACACACGCACATGTATGGTCTCTAGGAGATTGTCTAAGAGTGTGTATAAATTTCATGTCAGTGGTGTGTAAGGTGGGTGTGTAATGCCGTCTCCCGTTCTGAGACGCTTGTGTGAGCCGTGAGGTGCTAAATGACATCGTAATGCTGGACTGACTTATGATGGCAGTGCAGATGTGAAAGAAAGTGTTACTGCTTTAAATTATGGCAACAGGTCTCACTTCCAAAGGACAAGAAATGGCTCCATAAAAATGATGAGTTTGGTCTGGCTTTTGAGCTCAGTCCCAGACACATATATCATATTTGTTATGCTTGAGTTTTTCATTCACAGCACAGGACAGTTACTACTACTACTACTACTACTACTACTACCATCCATCCATCCATCCATTCATCCATTAAGGGGGTGATATTTCATTATTTTCTTTAATGTATTGCATTACTCACTCTGTGGGATAATGGTAATCTCTCTGTTATGGGAGGGAATGATTTTTATTAATTAAATCCTCTGATAACTCAGAGAGGTGAGAACATAACCTGTGGAAGCTCTTTCTTATCATTCATGCAAAGACTTTCTGTGTGTCAGAACTACAGGGAACGGAAATGTCTTGCCACCCCATGAGTCACACACTTTAAGGTTTGTTTCTATGGTTTAGCACTGTGGTTCTCAACTGGTTTTGCTTCAGGACTCACATTTTTCATTGGACGCCGTACTGAAGTTATTCCAATATTGTACAAAAGATGTTCTTAAAATTAAACATTGAATTGTATTAATATTATCATAAAGTGCAAAAGCCGAAAGTATATGCTAGATTATTGACATGACAAGAACTGAATGGGAAATTTGACAATTTTGTAAATTCAGAGTTGCAAACATTTTTATTTGGATGCACAGCCTTTGACATCAAAGGTAAAATTTGATAAAACTATTATTTTAACATCCTAATGACACAATTATAAATTTGTATTTCAGCTGTTTTTTTGCAAGTCAGTTTTGGGGTTGCAACCCAAGAATTGAAAAAATGAAAAATACCCCATAATTTACTCACCCTCACGCCATCCTAGGTGTATATGACTTTCTTCTTTCAGCTAAACACAATCAGAGTTATATTAAAAATATCCTGACTCTTCTAAGCTTTATAATGGTAGTGAATGGAGGAAGAGATTTTGAAGCCCAAAAAAGTGCATCCGTCAATCATAAAACGTACTCTGTGTGGTTAATAAAGGCCTTCTGAAGCGAATCGAGGCATTTGTGTAAGAAACATGTCTTTTTAAACTTTTTAAACAAACTTTATGAAGTAAAATAAAGAGCTTTCGTCATGACAGCCATACGCATTTGACTTGCGCCTAAAATGCGTGTGGCTGTTGCACCGGAAGCTCGTTATTTTACTTTGTAAAGTTTTAAATAACGATATTTGTCTTACACAAGCGCATCGATTTGCTTCAGAAGGCCTTTATTAACTCCCTGGAGCCACATGGAGTATGTTTTATGATCAATGGATGCACTTTTTTGGGCTTCAAAATCTCATCCTCTAATCACTCCCATTATAAAGCTTGGACAAGCCAGGATATTTTTAATCCAACTCTGATTGTGTTTGGCTGAAAGAAGACATAAGCACCTAGGGTGAGTAAATTATATGGTAATTTTGATTTTTGAGTCTACTATCCCTTTAAGAACACTTCTTTCATAGACAATGTGTGTAAAAAATGACTCCCATCTGATAATGTTGTGAATATAGCAATCTGCATGCAGCAGAGATGGATTGCGAGCCTTTGAAAGGGAAAGAATAGCTTGAAAAATAATGTTTTGCCATTAGCCCAATGAATGAACATCACACAGAGCAGACACTGGCTGTGGCTGTCCTTCTTTTGTTTGCACGTGTGTGCATTTGTGTGTGTGTGTCTGTGTGTGTGTGTGTGTTTGCCCTGGCACTGGAGGCGGGATAGAGAGACGGAGATCAGAGATGACGGACAGACCTTGCTGTCCCGCTTCCCGCTTGTTTCCTGCTGTCTCCCACCCCCACCTAAAAAAAAAAAAAAAAACAGAGAGAGAAGCAAAGAAGCAGCGCAGATGCAGCCATCACTGCTTGCCGTCTGGAAAGCTAGGCAGGGGTTGCCCCTGACGACAGTTGCTAGGAGACTGCAGAGCGAGTGACTTCATACTTCAGTGTTTGCAGGGTCTCCGTCCGCACACACATGGAGCGAAAAAGAGAGCACAGCACAGCATGTAGGAACTGCTTTACCATGTCTTTTCGTCACCTTTAATGATATATGAAAGCATGGCCTGCAGTAACATACTGTGATATTGCTTGAATGGGTATTGCAGTTGCATAAATTTGTAAAAATGCAACAAAAACACATACGCTGTTATCAGCATGGCATTCACACTCCAGTGCCATGCAGTGATTTATTCGTATTCCCTAATATTGAGCTGCAGAGCCAAACTTAGAGCTGCAATGTTGCCTTGCTCACAACTTTCAGACGTTCCCTATCTCTCATCTGAATTTCCGCCACTTGTGAAATTACAAAATTAAATACAGCCAAATGTGACATTGTTGATGATGGCTGATAAATGCAATTATAACTCACGACTGCTTGATCTAAAGATAAGAAAAATTCCACTCTTCTGCTACAGGTCATATTTAGGAAAGGTGCCTTTACTTTTACATGCAGACATCTAATGCTCAATTAAAGATTAAAAAAAAACAAAAAAACATGAATAATAGTGTTCATTTTTTTGTTTTTAGCAAATATCAAAATGCATTTTCTTAATGTTACAATGTTGTGATGCCTAAAGCAATTAAAAATATGTATGTATGATTTTTTAAATTTGTTTAAATTTATTTAGTTTAAGCTTTTATTTATTTATTTATTTATTTATAAATGCTAAATAGCATAGAATTTTAATATTGGCACTTATCGGTTCTCCACCATAACATAACTACCAGAATTTTAATATTGCTGCATCCTTAATTTTTCTGTATTTTTTTTTCATACATGTACATATAGTTTATTTTTTAATGTTTCAGTAATAATAAAAGTTAGATTATAAATTGCAAATTTTCACCTGCTGCCAAATAGGAGCAATAACCACTGTCAATTCACCTGAAAATCATTGAATGATTCACACACTAGGCTCAACCCCACTAATGCATTAATGTCCTATGTTTCTCAGTTCCAAGAACACAAAGAACGGACTTGTGTATATGTGTATATGATTCCTTGATAGACCGCAATTTAACCACCACTTAAACTTTCGCAATTTAAACACCACCACAGGTTATCCACTACTTTCACTTGCATTCTTGAGTATTGGAAATTAACTTTTTGAATTAGGTTTATTGAGAAACAGCCCTAGATTCACCCATTTGCTCAGATTAAAATAATTATAGTCGAGGGAACGAGAGAAAAAAAACAGCAACTCTATTGTGTATTTACTCAGCCATCAGGGATACGAGTGAACGACCAAAGTTGTGCAGGGATTTCATCATGAACTTCCGATTGATTTGTTGGTTCATACATGTGGCTTCCACAATATCCACACGTGTGTTGGAGCAGGAATAACATGTTAATGCTCTTCAAACAAGCCTGAAGCCCAAATATCAGCATCAGCATCCAATCAATCCAGCAGTGCAGTTATCATTATTTAACACACACACACACACACACATACGCATGCGGCCCTGAGGGTTGGTGACTGGTGAGAGATAATATGACAGATAATCTGCTGTTGGGTGCATGGGGACGTGTGCTCGTCATTGATCGTCACTTTAACGCATCGATTCTGCCACAGCTCATTGTTGTCTCTGGTTACTATGGTGATTAGGTTGCTTATGTAGATTCTGCTGTTTGTGTCTCTGGGAGTGTGTCCTTTAACTCCATTGTGAAGTGACCATTGAAATAAAATGCTTACCATTTTTATTATATGTACATAATTTTCAAAGGTACCATGTCCAAAATATTATAGTACTCAAAAGTAATAGAGCTCAGTATCGTTATCTAAAACTAAAGCTACTAAAAATATTTTCGTTAACTGAAATTAAGCTGAAAAAAATTATAAATATTAGATGCAAAACTTAAAACTTATTTCAGTTATTTGCCAAGACAACATTTCTAATTGTTAAGTTGAAGCACTTAAATACTAAATAATAATAAATAAAAACTAAAACTGAAAAAAATTAATATAAAATAATAATATAAAAAAAACTAATAAAAATGACAAAAGTACAATCATAACAAAAAAAAGCTTATTTTTAAGAGTTAAAACTGTTTATAAATAATATTAAAATAACACTTTATATAAATATTGTCTTCAATGATCATTTTTATTCTTTGGAAAAATGAATAGGTTTCCAGTTTTTAATAATCTTCCAATTTTTGTTGGAATACTTTCTCAACAGGAGCAAATTAATTAGGTTTTCTCCACATACAAAAATACCTAACCCACAACAAATTAATAAAGAAGTGTAATTCCTGTCAAAACCTTAGCCGAGATGGAAACACACTTAAAAGCGATTCGGCCTGATGAATTCTTAATTGGTTCATTTTAGCTTGTTATGTTAATGGCGACTAATTGATGATTACAGCCATTAGTCCAGAACTGTCCCACTGTGAAGCCTGTTCCTCTGTTGTTTCCAGGGGCGAAGAGCCATTAGCAGGATCCTAACACTCTATAGATCCTAATGAAAGCCTTCAGCAGACGTACTTAGAGAAAATTATACTCTTCTGTGTTCTCCAGCCTGGATCTGTCGGGATATCAGAGTCAATATTTACCCAGAGACACAATGTTCCACCCTCTATTGCCATGTCAACCACTGATGATGTAATGGTTCATCTTTTTTGTCTATTGGGGGCTTGGTCTGAAGTGTTTTAAGCAAACGTGTCATCCGTCACAACAGGGTTTACATGAACTGCTTCATATCTATGCAGGATACAGTGTGAACTCTTGCCAAATATAAGTATAATATGCTTTAAAAAAAATTTGGAGAATGCTAATCAGACCCTTGCTAATGTATATAATGGGGTTCAAATAAAAGAGATTTACCTCGTTTATCAAAGAACAATTCCAGATTAAGGCCTTAAGCCCTGATTTACTGTATGTGTGTATGCGTGCATGTACACTCACCTAAAGGATTATTAGGAACACATGTTCAATTTCTCATTAATGCAATTCTCTAATCAACCAATCACATGGCAGTTGCTTCAATGCATTTAGGAGTGTGGTCCTGGTCAAGACAATCTCCTGAACTCCAAACTGAATGTCAGAATGGGAA
This sequence comes from Zacco platypus, assembly GCA_038088235.1. Lineage (NCBI taxonomy): Eukaryota > Metazoa > Chordata > Actinopteri > Cypriniformes > Xenocyprididae > Zacco > Zacco platypus. The sequence continues at coordinate 18,894,148 of CM076075.1, read as the reverse complement.
AGAAAGGTGATTTAAGCAGTTTTGAGCGTGGCATGGTTGTTGGTGCCAGACGGGCCGGTCTGAGTATTTCACAATTTGCTCAGTTACTGGGATTTTCACGCACAACCATTTCTAGGGTTTACAAAGAATGGTGTGAAAAGGGAAAAACATCCAGTATGTGGCAGTCCTGTGGGCGAAAATGCCTTGTTGATGCTTGAGGTCAGAGGAGAATGGGCCGACTGATTCAAGCTGATAGAAGAGCAACTTTGACTGAAATAACCACTCGTTACAATCGAGGTATGCAGCTAAGCATTTGTGAAGCCACAACACGCACAACCTTGAGGCGGATGGGCTACAACAGCAGAAGACCCCACCGGGTACCACTCATCTCCACTACAAATAGGAAAAAGAGGCTACAATTTGCACGAGCTCACCAAAATTGGACAGTTGAAGACCGGAAAAATGTTGCCTGGTCTGATGAATCTCGATTTCTGTTGAGACATTCAGATGGTAGAGTCAGAATTTGGCGTAAACAGAATGAGAACATGGATCCATCATGCCTTGTTACCACTGTGCAGGCTGGTGGTGGTGGTGTAATGGTGTGGGGAATGTTTTCTTGGCACACTTTAGGCCCCTTAGTACCAATTTGGCATCGTCTAAATGCCACGGCCTACCTGAGCATTGTTTATGACCATGTCCATCCCTTCATGACCACCATGTACCCATCCTCTGATGGCTACTTCCAGCAGGATAATGCACCATGTCACAAAGCTCGAATCATTTCAAATTGGTTTCTTGAACATGACAATGAGTTCACTGTACTAAAATGGCCCCCACAGTCACCAGATCTCAACCCAATAGAGCATCTTTGGGATGTGGTGGAACGGGAGCTTCGTGCCCTGGATGTGCATCCCACAAATCTCCATCAACTGCAAGATGCTATCCTATCAATATGGGCCAACATTTCTAAAGAATGCTTTCAGCACCTTGTTGAATCAATGCCACGTTGAATTAAGGCAGTTCTGAAGGCGAGAGGGGGTCGAACACAGTATTAGTATGGTGTTCCTGATAATTTTTTAGGTGAGTGTATATATTGCCTTAAATATACACTACCATTTAAAAGTTTTGGGTCAGGAAAACTTTTTTAATGTTTGCAACAGTAAAACAGTAATATTTTTTAAAATAACAATTTTCTATCATGTAAAATGTCATTTATTCACGTGTTGTCAAAGCTGAATTTTCAGCAGTCATTTCTCCAGTCTTCAGTGCCAAGCTATTCATATATATTTTATTCTATATATTGTTCTTTCCAATGATATATATGGCTGGTAATATATATTTATGAGCTGAATTTTCTCATTTCACGCTTATGTACGGTATTTCTGGAGGCTGAGCCAATGTGTGTGTTTGTGTATGTGTGTTTCGTTTGGGGTGGGATGTACCTTAAGCAGTTTAACACTTCCTGTTAGCACTTGATCTGTATGAAGATTGATGAGTTTGCCACCCAATGTTGACACTTCCTCGCAGAATAACAGAATTATGGTATAGCTCGGTAAAGAGAAATTAGGTTTCTTTTGTTTATTGAGTTTGTTATATGGATATCCAGTGATTAGTTCAGTGGAATGAAAGAAACTCTATTTCATCTATAGTATTTATATTCATGATTTCTTTAAGCATGGTTTCTTTTATTAGGGTCAAGGGTCTTTTAATGGCATCAATTAATTCATGTAACCTCATGTACCTCATGCAAATATTTGAGGTACATTAAGTGTGCAACAAATTGTATGATGCATGTATGATTTGTGCATGAGTTTACATATTGCATTTTCTAGTTATGCAAAGCTTGTTGGGATCGTTGTGTGTGTTTGTGTTGCTAGCTCAAAGCAATTACAAATCAAAACACACCAAAAAGGATTGCATATGGTGGATTGGTGTAGGAGTTTTTTGTTGGAGTTTTGTTAGCATGTGTATGCTCAGCAATTCTCATTTTAACAGCTTTATAAACTGTATATGCAAAACACACAGTCACAGACATAAAAGCTGCACAGGTCAGTCCTGAGGTCATATGTCATGTAAACCGAGTGATGACAGGTGGTTTGACTGCTGAAGTACAGAGATTAGTTTGATCTCTGGAGATCTCATTGATTTCTACGTGGGCTTTTGAAAGGTCATCGTGGAGAAAAGCCTCTAAATTGACAGAAAGCATTACAGGATAGATTATACTCTAGTTCCAGAACCACCAGATAAAAAACAATTGGCTTTTTATTGTTTCTTAATAGAGTGAAAACCATTGCAGGTTATGAGATTTTTTTTGAGTACCTCAAGAGGAAGTGGAATTTGGAACGTGTAAATGCAAGGTGGAGACCGTTGCTATGGTGACCGTGATGCATGATTCTTAAATGACGAGAGATGAAGTTGTGTGTGTGCGAATCCATGAGAGAAGCCTGCAAAGAAATAGAAAACTCATTAACGCTTCTTTGACTTTTGAATGAAGTCAGTGATACTCTAAAAGTCCCAAATGTGTAACTGAGAGAGATGTGCTGAATCTGTCAGTAAAGCTAAGAATGTTTCTGTTTATGTTTTAATTGATTCTGAGAGATCAGACTTGTGACAGCGAGGAAATCTCTCAGATATCTGAGAAACGGGGTTGAGACACCAGGGACAGGAGATGAGAGGAATTGAGTAAGTGTGTGTGTTAGGATGTGAGAATGATCGCATTAATAAGAGACAGAACCTGTGTGCTAAAACCTAGTGAACTGACTTACTGCCCTACATAGTGAGCATCCTAAGTTAAATGAAATCTCATGTGACTGGTTTGAAAGTGCAGCAAATGACGCTCTACATACGAAGCCCACGAGACTTTTTCAGAAATTGATTCTGAGTATGTCGCTACGCTAACAACTCAACACACACGGGTAAATACTGTGTTCCACTATTTAATGAAAGAAGTATATTTATTATCATCAAGATGTATGTATATATATATATACACTACCCGGCCAACAAAATAAGTCGCTGTTTGGATTTTAATAGGCAAAAACTTTGACTGAGTCATTATTACAGTGATTATTATGTTTCTAGCATGTTTTATATTTGGAAATGGTTCTTTTAACTCTAAAAGATGGAGTGTGTAGCGTTTCATGTCTTAAACAACCATGTAGGAAGACGTATCATGGCCATATTCCTGGATGACAATGCCAATATTCATCAGGGTTAAAATAAATGAATAAATGGTTCAGAGAGCATGTAGAATCATTTTGACACATGAATTGGCACCTCTGAGTCCTTACCTTAACCTCAGTGTAAGTCTTTGGGATGTGCTGGAGTAGACTTTACAGAGTGCTCACCTCTTGCATTATCAATACTAGATCTTGACAAAAAACTGTGAACACCTCTTAATGGAAATAACATCACAACAACATTTATTACCATTAAAAGGTGCATTAAATTTTGGTCAAGATCTTGTATTGATAATGTAAGAGGTGAGCACTCTGTAAAGTCAAAGTCCTCACAGTTTTTTTTTTTTTTAAATAAATCAAATGTAAAGTATGCCCCAGTTACACTTAACGTTGTCACATTTTCCACAAAATTACTTTACATTACATCAAAAAAGAATAAAAAAGAAACCAAATACATTAACAATGTTATAAATGTTTTTAAAATCAATTCAATTTCATCAAGTTAGTGTTTTAAGAAATCTTTACGTTTATTCCAAAATATTAACTAAAGGCAGCAACAATTTAAACAATATATTTTATTTGTGTATTGATGTTGTTCTTTTTATTAGTCAACTTGTTTTCGGATCATCAGTCATGCTTGGTAAACACTGTCTGTCACAGTCTTTAATTTCACCAAGGCGATTGCTCATAAATACCCCCCACAGTCATCATGTGTTCAGGTCTTTCAAGTTTGATTTTGACGTGACATAAAGCAGTGTGGGTGAGCCGTTTACTTATTTTTTAGTTAGTCTTCCATTGACGGCATCATTTTGTTCATTTAGGCCACGGAATGACCACATAAACAAGAGGCAGGATTTATTGCATGAACCAATCATGTCCAATCATAAGAGAGACACATGACTTTCCCCCATTCATTCTTAATTATCCCCACTAAACCCACCGCATGCTTTAGGGGCTTTGTTGAATCTTTATGAGCTGAGAGGAGGCAAGCCTCCCGCTGTACCTTTACCTTTGGGTGTCGCTTTTGGACAGTGTTCCTTTAGAAAAACGAGTAATTTATACAATTTTTAATGTCACATTTTGTAATATTCGCTTTGTTTTATTTTTGTAATACGGATTATTTTCTCATCCCATTTTTTTTAATTTTTTTTGAGGAGGCACTGCCTCCCTTGCCTCCTCAGGGGAAACGTGTGATATATATAATATTGTATTATATTATGTTATATTATATTGTATTGTATTGTATTATATTATAATATATATATATATATATATATATGTACACACACACACATTCATATATCAAACTTACGTTAGATGTGATTAATTGATTTAACAGCCCTAATATATATATATATATAAATGTTGTCTTTTTATACATTTTTTATATTCCGCCATTTATTAAATTAAATATGTGTCTATAGATTTATTTTATAATTAATTATAATTAAATAGATTTGTATTACATTTTATAAATATATAATATATAATAAATACAAATATTTTAGTTTTTTTTAAAATTATTTGTCTCAAATTGGAACAGTGACATGTTATCACACACACACACAATGTAGCAACCTTTTCTCAAGTACAAACTGCCACAGTCTATGAACACGCATACACACACACACACACACACACACACACACTCAGACAGAGGCTTTCCTGCAGGGGTGGGGGGGGGATGCTCTGACGTTGTGTGTGTGTGTGTGTGTGTGTGTGTGTGTGTGACCATGAGTGTGCGCCCAGAGCTGTGCTCATTGCTCGGTTAGAGTGGAGCGGTTTGGATACGTTACTGAAGCGATGATGGCCAAGTGAAAGGATTGTGGGTACTCTGAGGAATGAGCAGAAGACATGGAAGGGCTGCTTTCTCCCATGCGCACACGGGTAAGTGCACTGGTTGCCGGGGGATACGGGAAAAATGCTATAGAATGGGAAAGGAGGGAGAGAGAGTGCCGGTAAAAACATGGGTTTTTAGTGTCCCATTCTGCCCGGAAACAGCAGTATAAGGACAGAAAGCTTGAGATGACTAGATTAAAAGGTTGTGGTGGCTTTATTTTAGGATTTTTGATGGTTTATTTAGTTGTTTTTGTTAAGTGTGGGTGGCTTCTCAAATACATGCTAGTATTTTTGGTCAAAAAGAGAACTAGTGTGGCGATGGATGCGAAATTCAGAGGTATAATTCACAAACAGCAAGTTGAGGTAAAGTCTAGGTCACTTGACACAGAATGCAAAAGCAGAGAGAGGATGAAAAAAGAGATGGAGAATGAACACAATGTCAGTCGATCATTGTCGGCAGATGCAGAAGTATAAAGAGTCATATTGAATCCATAAAGATTTTCATTTGTGTCCAGTGATCCGCGTTTATAGAAGGAGTCAACGTGTGACATTTCATCATATATCATCTCATTTCTCGCTCTCTTTTTTAGGCATACTCCATCTAGGTCCCTAAATGTGTGTGAATACATAGAATGGTTTTCGGGAATAGTGTGTGAGCTCATACTGGTGCGGCAGGCAGATCCAACAGCGGTGTGTGTGTGGGAGTGAGTTTATAGAAATCATAATCATACAGGTGATGCAGCCACACAAGCCTTCCAGATGGCAATGGTGTGACACTTCGAACTTTAATGCACTAATAAATATGTATGGGTGTGTGTGTGAGAATTGGTTGTGATGAGATTTGAAAAAGGTTGCAATACTACAATACAATACTGTTTGAAAAACATCAAATATTTTATTTATTTATTTTCCAAAAGCCCGAGACCACTAAAAACTGTTTCTATTTTTTTATTTTGATATATTAAAGAGTATTTTATTATAAATTACACTGCTGTTAAAAAAAAATGTGGTTAGTAAGATTTAAAAAAAAAAAAAAAAATTTAAAGAAAAAAAATCTGCTCATCATAGCTGCATATATTTGATTAAAAATACAGTAAATCTGTAATATTGTAAATATTATTAGAATTTATTATTGAAAACTTTCTGTTTGAATATTTTTTTAAATGCAATTTATTCCTGTGTTGGCAAAGCTGAATTTCCAGCATCATTACTCCAGTCTTCAGTGTCACATGATCCTTTAGAAATCATTGTGATATTATAATAGAAATATTGAAAATTAATTTGCAGTGACATACAAATAGTACATAATCCTGAAGTCGGCATGAAACAGAAGTTGAAAGGAGAAGAGAAGAGAATGTCTCAGAAAAGAGAAGAGATGTTATTGCAAGAGGGAGGAGAAGTTATTTTAATTAAAGATTACAAGGGCAAATCATTTACATTTACATTTATTCATTTGGCAGATGCTTTTATCCAAAGTGACTTGCAAGTGAGGAATACAAGTGATTCATCGTGAAGAGGTAAATAGACACAGGAAGTGCTCATAATACAAGTTTCAGACATTGTTCAGAATAGCATAAGCTAGAATAGGGAGGGAATATAGGAAATTAGTTTTAAAATATAGGAAATTAGAAGAAAGCGATGAGTTTTCAGCTGTCTTTTGAATATTGCCAGGGATTCTCCTTTCCTGATGAAGGTAGGGAGATCATTCCACCATCATTCCTTCGCTCCTTTAGTGATCGCAGGCTTCTGGTAGGGACATAGACTTGTAACAGTGAGTGGAGGCAGGAGGGTGCAGAGCCTGTGGTGGATCTGTAAGCAACGCCTTGAACTTGATGCGAGCAGCAAGTGGTAGCCAGTGCAGAGAGGCGGGATGTGGGCTCTTTTGGGCTCGTTAAAGACAAGACGTCCTGCAGTGTTCTGGATCATTTGTAGAGGTTTGATTGCGCTTGATGGCAGTTCAACTAGAAGAGCATTGCAGTAATCAACCTTAAATGACCAGGGTCTGGACGAGAAGTTGTGTTGCATGCTCAGTAAGAAAAATCCTGATTTTCCTGATGTTGTGTAGTGCAAATCTGCATGACCTAGCTGACTCTGCTATGTGGTCTTTGAAGGTCAGTTGGTCATCAAAGATTACTCCAAGATTTTTGGCCAAATTTGATGGGGTAATTGATGATGTACCTAGCTGGATGGTGAAATTGTGCTGTGGAGTGGGATTGGCAGGGAAGATGAGAATCTCAGTCTTTGCCAGGTTGAGCTGCAGGTGATGTTCTTTCATCCATGTCGAGATGTCCTCCAGACATCTTGAGATTCGTGCAGCTACTGTGGAATCATCTGGTTGGAATGAAAGGTAGAGCTGTGTGTCATCAGCTCATCAGGGTTGGAGAAACCATGTGCCTGTATGAATTTTAAAAAGATGATGTGAGCGCCTGCATGATTAAATCATTTATAATAATAAACACGGCAATATTCAAAAAAAGTAAGATTCATCAATTTTGATTTAATGGTGACTTTAAATATTTCAAAACTTTTCTTTGTTTTTTGTTTTCTTTGTTTTTTTGTCAAAATCCTAAAAAAGATAGATAGATAGATTCATCATTTAGAAATATAGTAATTTTTATTCACTCTCATAATACAGGACAAGTGGTTTGTGGTTGGATTTTCCTGGTGCTGTAGGTTTTTGCTCTGAGTCTATCAGCTCATAGAGTGTGTGTGTGTGTGTGTGTGTGTGTGTGTCTGTGTATGTTTACATGAGGCCAACAGATTGCCAGCACAGCAGGATGTTTGTTCTACTTTCTAATATAAACCATTTCAAACTGTGTGGCTTTAGGAGAATTCCTTTTCAATTAATTAACACACATTCATTTTTACAAAGTGCTACTTATGATACTGTTGTGTGTGTGTGTGTGCTTCTACAACCATCTATATATATATATATCACAGAAACATTAAGAACCTTTGAGAATGTAGCAAAAAATGGATTCAATTTATGACAGGTATAAAATGTATGAGTATGATCTGATCATATGCATCTTCTGTTAAAGAAAGTGTCTTCAATTTTGCCATGGTGAAATGAATTATGTGAACAACTAGCTGAATAAGATTCAAAGGAGCACACAGTAACGTTCATTTTAGCTAGGGCATTATTCCACAACTCCTCGTCAAGTTCCAGTCCTAGCTCCCTCTTTAGACCCTCAGAGTGAGGACAAAGAGAGTAAAGGCAGGACATTTTGGCCAGTCATGAGACCCCTATTTGAGGGCTAAAACTTGGTTTTAGGGATAAGGTTATAATTATGTTTAGGGTAAGGGCTCGGGTTAGGCACTTGTGATGGATAGGGTTAGGGCAAGGAGCTAGAGATTGCATTATGTCAATGAATGTCCTCACAAAGACAGATGTACAAGAATGATTGTGTGTTTTCTTTATATATATATGGGTTATGACAAAAATGTGTATAATGACATGGGTATTACAACATAAATGGTTTCTTCCTGTGTCTTCGTAAACCAAATGGCTTAAAAACATACTAAAACATACTTTTTTGAAATTCAAAAAAATGCCAAACGTTCTCTTTGATGGGCAGGTTTATGGGTAGGGTTAGTGTAGGGGGATAGAATATACAGTTTGTACAGTATAAAAACTATTACGCCTATGGGGAGTCCCATAAACCATACACACGTGAATGTGTGTGTGTGTGTGTAGGTCAGCACACAGCAATCCTTATGAGGATATTTTTTTCTGAACCACTGCCCTACATACATACATCAAGGATCCAGAGAAACACACTCTCACACAACCAGAGATAATGATGGAAAGCAAGAAACTTTATTCATTTGAACAGTCAAACATACTTGGCCTCAATTAATGGCAACATAAAATTTCTGCTAACCAAAAGACCTGTTACAAAGATGTGAATGTTCACATTTTATTCTATGATAAATACATCAGTAATACCCCACTCATAATTTTTTAAGCTTTTTTGTGCCTTCAAAAAGGCAGTTAATAAGAGGCTAAATGGGACTACAGGTTGTCGGGGACATTTAATGTCATCACACCAAACAGGAAAACTCATCTACTTAAAAGTCCGCTTTCGCAGCCTCATACTCATGCTCTTTCAAACTATTCTAGCTCAAACTTTCCAACTTGTAAATTTTAAATAAAGATTCAAAGAGTTGTCGGTTTAAGCTTAATGGTGGTGACGAAGTCTTGCAACTTTGGTTGGTTAGTTAGAGCAGTTAAAGCCTACCTTCAGCTTTTAACTTCTGGCAATTGTATTTAGGCTTCAAGATTCAAAAGCTGTGTTCATTTGTGAAGATTTTCTTGAAGAATAAAATGTGTAATAATCATAAACTTTTGTTATTTTCTGCAACAATCCAAAAGCCAATGGAAAAATCCTATTGGCTTTTTGCTGGGGGATTTAGGGTGATGCAAATGTATGAGTTGGTCTACAAAATTACTTCAATCCTGTAGCACTCGACTGTAGTTGTCTTCTCCACAAGGATATATATGTAAAGCCTTAGAATATGAGGTATCTTACAAGGCAGCATAATATTACTTCCTACCTCTGGGAACAGCTTTCAAATCAGAAGCACTGCTATGAGTTGGGCAGTCACTGGGGTTTCGTGTTTTGGCAAACATACTTAATGTTCGGTTTTACTGAGTGTGTTTCAATAACTCTAAAGAGTGTTTCTAAAACCCCTGCAGACTATGATAGAGGAATAATGTATTACATTTCTGCTGTCTGCTCATATCAGACAAGACTGCTGACATCTCTTTATCCCCCTTTCTCTCCATCTCTGTTTTTTCATGCATGGCTAGACTTGACTCGTTGACAATTGCTGCCTCAGCACCACCATACAGTGGTGGATCCATACACACACACACACACACACACATTGGGTTTCCATGTTTTATGAGGAATTTCCATAGACATAATGATTTTTATACTGTATAAACTGTATATTCTATCCCCAAGCCTACCCCTACCCCTAAACACAACCCTCACAGAATACTTTCTGCATTTTTACATTTTCTAAAAACATAATTTACTATGATTTATAAGCCGTTTTCCCCATAGGGACCAAAAAATGTCCCCACAAGGTTAAAGATTTCTGGTATTGCCGTCCCAGTGGTGGACACACACACACACACACACACACACACACACACACACACACTGTGTCTAACTGATATGGAGGAGTATAGACAAGGTGATTTCTATCAGTTCCATTAGACTCAGAGTAGATCAATGAGCAGATGTTATCTTGGATTACATGTCAGAAGCTATTGAAGGGAGCCGAGGGAGTTTGATGTGTCTGTGCGTGTAATTAGACTTGCTTTCGTTGAGGGATTGGTGTTAAAGATGTGCACAGACTGAAATTTCTTTCCTTTGTAGATTCCTGGGTTGTATTTTTCTATTAATAAAATCAGGTTGAGTAAAACTAACCTGATAAAGGCCTAGTTCACACAAAAAATGCTAAATCTGTCATCATTTATTCACTGTCATCTCTTGTGAAACCTGCGCGATTTAATTTTATCTAGTATTTAATGCAATAAGTCGTGATAACAACAATGATACTTTTTACAGTACAACTGTAATTACATAAGACCATCATGCATTCATTTGGCAGGAAACCATAGGAAGGCCTTAAAAAGTCGAGTAAGTGATAACAGTTTTCGTTTTTCTCTGAACTGTGCCTTTAATGTTTGTCAACTAAAACACACAGCATATGATAGATAATCAATCTAGACATCCTATGGTTTTACTAAGATTTTTTATCATTTACTCTATGCGTGATTGTTGGTCTGGCACACATCAAGTGTGTGTTTGTGGCGTCATTAGTGTATGTGTCTCTGTGGTAAGCGGCATTACAGCTGTCCATGCTAATACTAACAGATGGACCCATTAAGACAGATACCCCCAAAGCAAAAACCAGAGAGAGAGACAGACAGAAAGAGAGGGAGAGAGAGAGAGAGAGAGAGGTTTGGCCCAAAGAAACTTCAGTCTATCTACCCCACTGGCTGTCTCTCTACCTCTATCCTCTCGTCGTTTCCTTCCCATCTCCGTTAATTAACAGGGAAACAGCTGGTGTGATATTCCAGGTCAAAGAGGAGAGCAGTGGGCAAAACCTGTACACGAGTTAGGAAACAGCTGATTGAATTACTCAACCTAAAAACTTGCTCCATCTCTCTGCCGGCTCTCCTGTAAAAGAGCAAACTATTGTAGCGTAACAGGCAGGTGGTGTCCATGTTGGAAGCGGGATTGCCAACTCCATCTCCCAGCTGTCATTGCTGCAGTAATGAATCTGTGATCTGACTGGTCATAGTGATTGGGGTCAGGGAGCAGCTAGTTTACAGACAGTTAATGAGGAAGTGATTATCTGGGTGAAGTGCTGGGAGAAACTGTGCCAGTTATGTTGATCAATGATTGCTTGATTTCATTCAGCGTTTATTTGGTTGCATTTATATGAACTTGCTATGCTCTTTCAATATTGGCTGCATTACAACAATATTCTGAATTGGTTCAGTCAAATGAAAAAATAATTATAAAAAAAACAGTTTAGGTCTAAGAAAGGCTCTAGCTTATTTCTTTATTTTATTTCTAATGCAATGACATTTCTGTTTGCAATGAAATATTTTTCAGCTTAAAAACTCCCATTGCATTCTTGTCGCGTAATATTCTCATAAACTGCATGCAAACTTGATACCCATAAATATTTTCTTTCATTACATTGTCAGTGCATAAGTATTCTTACAAACAGCAGGCAAAACACATATTCTCAATCCTGACATATTTTTATACTTTAACTTTACAAACAGTAGGATTTAATCTCTTGTTACATAAGTATTGCCCTACCTTCACCCTTCACATTCTGATTCATTGCTTAGTTTTATTTCATTTATTTATAGTTATATTATTGTGACTAAGATCTAATGCAATATCAAAGATACTAAAGGTGTCTAATTTTGTCCTTCAAGCGTGATTGGAATATTTTCATGTTTAGAATAGGGTCATTTTAAAGTCTGTGCTGCAGACAGCGGGACAGTGAAGCTGTGCATGTGTATGTGTGGACCGAGGATGTGAGGAGAGACACACAGAGGCCGTGACCCCTCTGCCTGTCCCTCCCTGTGGAAACGACTTTGTCCTCATGCTAATGAGTCTCACGGTCATTCATAAATTATCATACTATCCTCTTCCTTTTTTCTTTCCCTTTATCTTTCCCTTTTTCCTTTCCTTTTCTCTCTCACCTCCTTTCCATTTTCTTTCCTTTACTCTTTTCTTTTCTTCCTTTTTGTTTCCCCATATTCTTTTTCTGTTTCCTTTTCTTTCCCTCTTTTCTTTCATTTTTATTCTTTCCTTATCTATCCTTTCCTATCCTATCATATCTTATAGGATACATATGTATTGCTTTTCTTTTCTTTTATTTCCTATCATATAGTATATATATACTTTCCATTTCCTTTCCTTTGTTTTCCTCTATATATATATATATATATATATATATTTCCTTTTCCTACCCTAACCTATTCTATCCTATAGGACATATATCCTTTCCTTTCCTTTCCTTTCCTTTCCTTTGCAGTGTTATTGCGTGAAGCATCTGAATAATGACCAGGCACACATTCGGACAATCCCGAGACCCGCCAGGCTGGGGTCCTGATTGATGCATGGAATTAGAGCAATTTACCACACGTTTGTGGTACCTTTCAAATCTCTAGAGAGGAGAGGGCCAGTGGGAGTTCAGAGAGCACACTCAGTGTTTGTGTGTGTGTGTGTGTGTTTTGTTTCTACAGTAGGTACTGGCTGTGCAGTAACAGGCCGGCGGCTCTTTCCTCTGTTCCATTAGGACTCTTGTGATCTTCCTCATCAGTGGCAGTCAGACCTGCAGCACTTTACCAATCTCTCTCACTGTAGCCCTGCAACTTCGGCAGTTGTCATAGAAACAGCAGGCAGGCTGATGGGATGCCATCATCATTTGATCTGCAGTTTCACACAGCGGGGTGATGATTTAAGGGCCCTGTCGCAGTGGATGCCACTCATGTAATCGTAAATTCAACACGGTACATGTGTGTGTGATCTCCATGACATCATTGTCAGCATCATGTCTTGAAGTTTTAATTCATGTTGTCCTTCTTTGAATATTCTAATATGTGGATATTTTAGCATCACAGGCAATGTGTATCACCGTGAGAAATGGCCATTAGAGAAACGTTCCATCGTTCAAACTGCTTATCGGCGCACACACACTCAGCTCATTTCTATATTGTTTTCCCCGTGCCTTGATTAGGGCTGCTGGATTCGGGCAGAGTCAGGCCCTCACTAATACCGTTCATTTATCATCAAGAAACCTCATGGCGTCACGCACACATGCAGCATGCAGTCATCCATTCACACCTACCCTCTAGTGCCGGGGTTTTCAACCTTTTAAGACACGCGCCCCCCCACGTTTATCTAATTTCCCTCCCTAACCCACAGTTTGAAAACCCCTGCTCTAGTGTGTCTTCATCTTGCTGATTAGTGTGAAGTGCTTTGATTTATGAATGGATGGGCCGAGGGTCTGCGGAGGGTCTACAGTGAGGGACGGGAAGCTTAGCACTGGGAACTTGATTTGATGATGTCACGGTCTCTCTGACATCTAATAGGCTCTATGTCTAGCTCACTTTGAGTTTGCATGTGCTGTATTGCATTTGTAACACAAACAGCTTAATTTTGCATTGTCAAAACGTGACCACTGCCACGATGCTAGGATTCTGTGGGTGGTTGCCAGGGTGTTGTTATGTAGTTGCTAAGTTTTTTTTTTTTAGGGATGCACACAATATCCCTACTATATCAGTTATTCACTGTTTTTTTAATTTTCTGCATCGATTATTTTTAATTGCATTTTTTTAATTGTGCATGTTCAGTTCCCATATTTTATTTATTTTATTTTACAATATATTATTTTACAATATATTACATTTAATATTATAATAAGATACAAAATAGTATCATATTATATTTATCTGTTATTGGCCATAATATGAAAATAGTTATCAGATCATCTGTATTGGCCAGAATATTATTATCAGTGCTTAATGCATTAATATGTGGTTACTTAGGTGTTTATAGTATTTGCCAAGTGGTTACATACTGGCAAAAGAGCACGCTCTAAATGTGCACATCTCTCTTCGAGCTCTGTGATTTGAGGTATCATTGTTGTCCGTAGCCGAAGAAGTGCAATGTGAATAATGGAAGGTTACTCAAAAAAGGGGTGTTACTCCCAAAAACATTCTTTTTTTCAGATCAAACCAAATAAAGTTTCCATCTCATTTACTTTAGAAAAACAAATGTTCCAGTACATTACAGCAATATGACTATAATGTGCCCTAAAAAGAGCTAGTAACAGAATGTTGTCATGTTGCTTCCCTGTTAATGTGTATTTAATAGTGTATTTCATTTAAATTCGGTTTAGTGAATCAAAAGGATCTTTCTCTCTCTCCTGTGTTTGCATGACAAACGTGATTTTAATATTATCACGGCATGTCTGTGAGTGCTCCACGTTCATGGTGTTCTACTTGACTGGAGAGATGAGTAATTTAAAAATGTACCTATAGGACAGATAAACACCCTCCTTCTTGCTCTTCTTTTTTCCACGTATGCATATTAAATATTTGCTCTTGGTGAGAATAGGCCTTCAACCCAATAATCAATCCTTTTATTAGATCTAATCATCATTACCTCTAAATTTAATTTGCAAATGTTAATATCTCTAGAGGCACTATGTAAGGTCTTGCCATAGTCTCTAAATATAATCCACTGGCATTTACTTATATAGTTTTAATAAATAAATGCACTGAATTACACAAATTATAACTGATCTCATTCAAATGTAATCTGCCTTTCCTTAGTGTGTGTGTGTGTGTGTGTGTGTGTGTTAAATCAACGGTTTCCTTATCTGCACTAGGCAAGGAGGGTCTTAGAGGCTCAGAGACCATTATAATGAATAAAAGAAGACAGACAAGAGTCAAGACCTTTCTTTTTCTTCTTCCTATTTCTCTTTATCTGTCCCTCAATATCTTTAGCTCTTTTTTGTATCAAATATATAGCATTTACTGTATGCCTTTTAATGAGTCCGTTTAATCCTGAATGAGAACTGAAAATGTGAGTGGTGCTTTTTGCCACAATGCTAATGCGATTTGGATGGTTGCCAGGGTGTTGCAAGGTGGTTACTATTGTGTTTTGAGAGGTTGCTAAGGTGTTCTGTGTGGTTGTTACAGTAGGTGATTGCTAAGGTGTTCTAAGCAGTTGCTAGGGCATTGTTAGGTGATTGGTAAGGTTTTCTGAGTAGTTGCTACAGTAGGTGATGGATAAGGTGTTCTGAGAGATTGCTATGTGGTTGCTAAAGTGTTCTAAGTAGTTGATAGGAGTTGGTTGCTATGGTGTTCTGAGTGTATTCTGGTCTTCTGATGGATCCTCAGGTAGTCTGAGTGGTTGCTAGGGCATTGCTAGGTGGTTAAGCTGTTCTGGATGGTTGGTGTTTGCTAAAATATTCTGAGTGGTTGCTAGGTCATTGCTTGGGGGTTGATAAGGTGTTCTTTGAGGTTGTGCGGTGGTCGCTGAGGTGCTCTGAGTGGTTGCCATGGCATTTCTAGGAGGCTGCTTATTGGTTCCAGTCAAAAATGTGATTTTTTTGATAGTATTATTATATTATATCTTATTATCTTATAATAATATTATCTCACCGCTCTCAAACTATGCAGGAACCTCTAATAAGCATCCTCCACTGACTATAGCTCCTGTCCACCGTGTGAAATGTTGTTTCTGGCTCCTAGGCATCTTCTAGAGAGTACACTGGTTCCTACAGAACTGGGTCAGCCTGGCCGGTGTAGCTTTCACATCTGGATCTGTACTTTTGTCCTCCTGTATTAACACAGCAGACAGGGGTCCCTATGAGCAGCTCAAACGAGACACTCCTCTAATTCAGTTTAATGAGACTGACCCACATTGAGGCACTCAGAATACCTCCAAAAAGATTTCGACTTAATGAGTAATCAAGTGCATCTCTCGTTGTTTGCCCCTGTGTACGTGTATGTGTGTGCCCTGTTTCCCTCCGAGCATTTTCACTTTGTTCTTCATGAATTCATATGACTATTTTAAGGGCCAAAAGAAGAGCAGTGCAACACACACACACACACACACGATGTCCTGATGTTTCCTTTGCTCTGTTTAACAGGACTTCAGAAGTTCAGATTTGAGTCCCCCGCGAGGGCCACTTATCTTCTACACTGACCTATTTCTCATAAAAGAGAGGGTTTTGTTAGGGAGAATTTCAGCTAGTTTATTTCCACATCAATATGAGGATATGAAAATATATTTGAAAATCTAATTAAATCAGATCAAACCCTCCAAAATCAAAATCAGAATGTCTTTTGAGGTTGTGATTAATGTTGTTTCCCCAGTAGACCATGCACAGCATCCCAAAGAAAATGAAAATGTGTGCTGTTGCTTTTCTTAGCAATCAGATATGCAGTTTTTGTCTGGTAGATGATAAATTTAGCCAAAAAAGTGACAGTGATAATGTTACAAAAGTTTTCGGTTTCCAAATAAATACTGTTCTTTTGAACTTTCCGTTCATCAAAGAAAAAAAATGTGTTACAGTTTCCATAAAAAGCAGCACAACTGATTTTAACATTGATAATATTAAGAAATGTTAGGATTTCTGAAGGATCATGTGACACTGAAGACTGGAGTAATGATGCTGAAAATTCACAAGAATAAATTACATTTGACAAAAATTCAAATAGAAAACAGCTATTTTAAATTATATAATTATATAATTATATTTCGCAATATGGCTGTTTATACCATAAAAAATAAATGCAAAAACACGCACCAAAACTTTTGAACAGTATTGATTCCTTTTCTAACATTGAACATGAGATTACTGTTTTGTTTTTCCTCAACAGATATCAGGAAAAGTAAACATTTGCTTTCCATTTAATCTCATTGTAGTCACGGAGAAACAACTGAGATGTTGAAGAGATCTCAGTTGCGGTGTTTATGTGTTCAATGTGTCTGCCCCAGATATCAGATGCATTCGAGAGCAGTGTTATAGGACTCTGCCTCTGTCTTTAAAGTGCTTTAATCCCGGCCCATAAGCCTCTGCTCCTGATCTGACACGTAACGGGGCAGGTGCGCTCCGTCATGTGTGATCAAAGTCTGATGTTCTTGTGTTTACTGAGACAAGGGGATTTGAGTCTGAACTGAAAAATGATTATTTTTTTCTAAAATAAGGGGGAGGACTGAAGAAACCAAAATAAAGGAGTCTTTTTCTGTCTCCTTCCTCCCAATTTAAATGCCTCTGGGGGAGTAGATGCTAATCTTGTAACATGTTCACAGTCACTGCCTCTACACACACACACACACACACACACAGAGATGCTGTAGGGCACAGTTGAATGACTCCAGGATCCAGGCACAATGTCAGATATCGCTCTGCGTCTCCTCGGAAGACGCAGCGCTCATGTTATAAATAGTCGAATGAGCTCTGAAGGATGTAGTGACTGATTTTTGCTGCATAAACTGTTACTATTACAGAGTGCTGGCTGTAAATATGACCTAGATTCATATGGCATGAATGGCCAGGAGAGGGCGCTGTGAGATGAACACAGGCAGATTCAGACTGTGACACACTAGGTATATTTGGAATGGCATAAGACCATAATACTTGTACTACAACTACTTCTGCAGAATGCAAGAGAGCACAGTATGCACATTTTCTTCTACACATCCTTTCTGAATAAAAGTATTCATTTCCAAAATAATAATGAAATGCCACTCAATTAAAGGGTTAGTTCACCCAAAAATGAAAATTCTGTCATTAATTACTCATCCTCATGTCATTCTACATCCGTAAGACCTTTGTTCATCTTCAGAACACATATTAAGGTATTTTGATGAAATCCAGCAAGACAGTTAACACTTTCAATGCCCAGAAAGTGACTAAAACATTTAAAAGTGCCAAAAAAAACACAAAAAAACGATCTCAAAACACTCCTTTGAAGCTTTAATAATCTTTTGTTTCAAATCAATGGTTCAGATCACGCATCAAACTTCCAAAGTCACATGAACTATTGACATTTTGAATCACTTATGATGTAACGAAGCCTCATTTACCCACATCTCATGAGTTTGACGCTCCAAACCACTGATTCGAAACAAAAGATTCATAAAGCTTCGAAGCTTTGTTTTGAAATCGGCCATCAGTAGATATTGTTGAAAAGTATTAAACAAAAGTATTCTCGTTGCTTTATAATATCATGGTTGAACCACTGTACTCACATGAACTGTTTTAAATAATTTTTTAGTAGCTTTCTGGGCATCTGAACGTGTTAATTGTCTTGATGGCAATAGAGGCCTCACTGAGCAGTCAGATTTCATCAAAAATATCTTAATATGTGTTGTAAAGACGAACGAAGGTCTTACGGGTGTAGAATGACATGAGGGTGAGCAATTAATGAGAGAATTTTAATTTTTGGGTGAACTAACCCTTTAAACATGCAATATAATGATATGAACAACATTGAATCTTAGTCTGAATTGTTAATGGTTACAGTTTCATATTATTTTTATAGTACACAGTATATACTGTACTGTATGTAGAAAGCAGTACACTAGTATTTAATTCCAAACCACTGGCACTGTGTAGGACAGTGAGGAGACACAGAATAACTTCTGCAGTTTTGAATCAAGCAGAAATTCATCAACCCAAAACAGTCTTGTTAAAGCATTCGGCAGTGTAAATACTCACATCCGTCCAATCCCATGAGTGTGTGCTTAAACTGCTGACACAGTGTGCTGGTCTGGGGTCAGTGTCAGGGTCGAGGTTAAAGCCAGAGGTCAGGTGACAGATGACCCTCCTGAGGTTTAGCGAAACTGAAAGTTCAGTTCCTGCTCAGAGTGGAGAGAAGAAAATGATGCAATGATGGTTATGCTGATGAAACCTTTTTTTGATGTTGTTTTCTCTTAATATTTATTTACTGTAAAGCAGTACATACTTCATACATTATAAAGTGTTTGTTTGCATATTTGAGCGTAGTAGAAAAAAAAAACTCATAGGCCAACGTTGGACTATACACACACACACACACACACACAGAGAGAGAGAGACGACTAGCTCATCCATCTTTTTAATGCCTGACATTGAGCATTTTTGTGTGTGAACGAGAGAGCAGTAGGAGAGGTTGGGGCCATGTCTCTCTGACAATGACTTTTGTTTTATTCATTAACCATTAAAGATGAGTTTTATACAAGGTCCAGCGCAGACACACACTCATAAATCACATTGGATGTGTGTGTATGTGTGTGCGTTTGTGAGGTGGGAGTATACCTACTAAAAAAGAGGCTAAAAGGATAAGTGTGTGTGTGTAATTGACGCCCTCTGTCCTGGTGCATCTGCCAGGGTGTAGCATGTGTTTGAGAGATGCTCCATGATTAATAATTACCACAGGCACTGCACCAGCACAACTCGTCTCACTCACACAAATTTAGTTCATTGTGCTTCATTGCCTTGATATGTTCTCAAATATTAAAAAAAAGAAGAATAAAACAAATTCAGTTATTTTTTTTAACTGTTATTTGGCATGTGTGTACTAAAAAAAGAAATTTAAATTGACAGAATTTATCCTGCAAATTTTTAACACTTTTTTTATTTAAATGTTTTTATTACAGTTTTATATTTATTAAAATATGTAAAACATGGATTATAAATGTTTAAATTATACATTTTGATTATAATGAATTACATTATCACATTGATTTAAATTATTTTAGTAACACTTTACAATAAGGTTCATTAGTTAAACATTAGTTAATGTATTAAATAACATGAACTAACCATGAGAAATACATTTTTTACTGTATCTGTACTGTATTTTTACTGATCTTTGTCAGTGATAATTAATGTTAGTTGTTCATTGTTTGTTCATGTAAGTTCACAGTGCATTAACTAATGTTAACAAGATTTTAATAATGTATTAGTGCAAGTTGATATTAACATTAATAAAGATCAATAAATGGTGTAGAAGTGCAGTTCATTATTAGTTCATGTTGACTAATGTTAACTAATGAACCTTATTGTAAAGTGTTACCAATATTTTTTTAACAATTTTATTTTAAAATATTAAAAAATATGTATATATAATCTACTTTGTGACAGAATATTCATTGATGTAAATCTTATTGAAACCATTTCATTTTATAGTAACATTTACTCACAGATTTGATGCGGCAGCACTTTAAATTTACACTTAAAGTCCCCCTGTGGGGAAAATCAAGCTTTTAATGTTGTTTTATAAGTCTGTGGTGTTTTTAATATGCTTTAAGAAAAATTCAACACCATTGCTGAGTATTTTCTCCTTAAAACTGCAGTTTACCAAAGACGGCCTCAAAAACACAACAGAAACGCTGGTGTTTCTGATGTCATAAACTACCTTGTAACCAATCACATCAACGTGTCGGCGGGCTATAGCATATCATTAACTATGACCGCTCGGAAGCAGGAGAGTCTCAATGGTATACTTTCCAGCTGATATGAAAAATTGTGTACATTTAGCAATATAGCGGGTGAATTGTGTATATTATGTATATTACGATGTTATAATCAACTGTCTTTCTCCACTGACGTTCTAAGTTGTTCAGAGTGTTTCTAAGTATAAGGCTGCTGACTGTGAGATGGCGAATGGGAACATGGCACATTGTCAGCAACACATTATTAGCTGTTTGATAGTAGTCAAACAAAAGGCTAATCATATTAATTAACATTATGTGTCCGACGTTGTAAAGCGCGACACCATCGTGCAGCGTTTACCTCAGTTAAGTTAACTGAGTGAATCACTGAGTCTGAGCTGATGTGAGTGAGTGGAGGCGGGGCTAATTTGCATATGCATGCATCTGCGTATACTAATGAAACAAGGGTACATTACATTCAAACAATTTTAAGGCATGAAGAACTTTTTTTTTCACTGGAAAACATTTTGGTGATCAAAGATGAGTTTTAAAGGATACAATTATTGACTACAGGGGGATTGTAACATTTGTACACTTTAACAGTTGTAGATTGTATTCCTTTGAGATACATAATTTGCTGCACATGTGGATCTCTTAGTACAGAAAAACTGTCAGTATTGACAGGCACTCTCACTAGAGACAAACTTTGCATTTTACTTTGTAATTTACTTCAAATATCCAAATAAAGGATATCATCTTGTTCCAGTGATGCTGTAATTTTGTTAATTAAATCACCGTTTCATTGCTGCTGAGCCTGTGGGGGAAAGAGTTTTATAACAATTTATGCTTTTTTTTCTGAGCATGAACATATTATTAAACTTAAAAGTTAATACCATGTTCTTAAAGTGATAGTCCACCCAAAAATGATAATTAATTTACTCACCCTCATGTCATTCCAAACCTGTATGAATGTCCTCTATGGAATGCAAAAGAAAATATTTTGAAGAAAGTTTCAGCTGTTTGTTCATTCAATAAAAGCTCAAAACAATATTGATCCCCATTGACTTTCATTGTATGGTCAAAAAAAAAAAAAACATCTTTTAGGTGAACTATCCCTTTAAGCTTAGTATTGCAAAAAAATAAATAAAAATTAAGAATTATTTTGTGTTGGGAGAATATGTGTAAGTGAGGTCAAAGCTTGTCTGTGTTTTGAATGGTGTAGAGATGGAGTGGGTGTATTAGACACTCCCTCTTCACCAGATCACTCACGCATCTCTGGTTTTATTCATGGCTCTTGCTCATTGCTCATTACTCTATAACGTGTGCGTGTGTGTGTCCGCCTCCAGGGATGCTGTGCGTCACCCTGATACGGATCACCTGGTGATTTGAGTGGCAGGTCCCTGGAGGTATCATTTTCAGATGGGACACCCCACTGATCTACAGAGTGAGAGTCATTGAAATTGAAATATGGTAATGCAAGACAAGTCCAGGCCGCCCGTGTGATGCTGGCTGACATTTTCATGGCTGGTTTTAAATCTCACTCTCTCTCACTGTCTTTTTTCTCTCTGACACAAAAAGGTCTTTATATGAACCCACTGTCCGGCTCAAAAGACAGACAAATGTCTCTGATATTAATATAGATGTCCAAGAATTTATTATAGAAAACTTTTCAGCACCGCAGGCGTAGCCAGGAATCCCGACGTGAAAAACGACAACGGTTCAGCAGAAATTTGCATTTTATTTTGCCAACAAAGCAACTTTGCAGCATGTAGACATTACAGAGATAGGATTTCATCAGTAATACACAAACTTGAGGCATAAAATGTTAGTATTTCCCCCATTAGGACAGCTCAACAGAGCGAGTGAAGGTAGATAGTTATGGACACCATCACCCATTACATGCGCACACCTGAACCTGCTCATTAAAAACAAGAGAGCATGACAGATGGAGAAAAAGATGGGTGGCTGCTGCAGAAATGATAATGAGGTGTTGTGGGAGGAGACAGGCATGTTTTGTATATAAATGTTTCATGGGTTCCACAAAAAAAATTAAGCAGCACAACTGTGTAGTCTGGTGTTGTATGGGAAAAATATAGTGGCCAAGAATTAAAAATTAATTCCCTCTTTTTAATAATTCATCCCCTGATTTTAGTTAAATCATGGTCAGGAATTAAGAATTACTTCCTTGTTTTACTGAGTTATTTTTATCCCTTTAAACTCCTTTAATTACCAAAATGACATATTTTAAGTTTTTTCCCCTTTTTTCAAGCCTTAAAATATAAGCCTCTAATGTAACTCTACACCCTGGTCTCATTAATTATACGCTGTCTTATGAATATGCAAATTGGCCCAGCCTCCACTCACTCACACCAGCTCAGAGATCCTCTCGTTGACGATCACATGTCGACGTGATTGGTTACAAGGTTGTTTGTGACGTCAGAAACACCTGCAATTTCAAACCGTGTTATTGAGACTGTCTTTGCTTCACGGCAGTTTTAAGGAGAAAATACTCAGCAATGGTGTTGACATGAATTTGCACATGGTTTGTCTTAAACCACAAAAACTTTTTAAAAACTTGATTTTTACCTCAGGGGGGCTTTAAATCAAAACGAGGGAACTAAATAACACATTGTGGCCATAATTTACTAAAATGAGGGAACGGAATGAGTCTTCGATTCATCAGAAGAACCGACTCAGTCGTTTATTAGTGAATCGGACGACAATGGTTACACTGTATGTTGTTGAATCACTAAATAAAACTCGCTCATAAGAGTCATTTGTGAGTTAATGGAACTCCATTGGTCTCACTGTTCAGTGTTCACACTGTTTTTTGTAGTTTTTTTGTTTTGTGTGTAACATACAGTGGTTGCTACATCAACTTCCAATATGAGCATTATGTTTTTTTCTTTCCTTAGGAACATTTTTCATTACATTCAAATTGTACATGATGAGACAGAGACTTTTAAGGGCTGCAGCCAAAACTCTTTAGGCGCTGAGCTGCAAATTGCTTGTACATTGTCACAATATTAAGAGTGGGAGCTGGAGTCTGTGTAACCATTATCCTGGAATGAAAACCACAAAAACAAATTTTACACTTGGCTGTTGGGGACATTCCAAGGCAAGTTTTTATTTTTAATACAGAATCATTTGAGGACATAGAATAATTATAATTACTGAGTGTTATTGTTCAGATGTTAAGAGCAATGGCAGGTGAATTGGCAGCTAACTGAAGTCAAACCGGACTTTCAGGTACTGATTTAAAGCGGCAGCAGATAAAGGGATAAAAACTGTTATTAAGTATGTTTAGAAATGTTTCCTTTGAATTGTGTTGATATCCGATAAAGACTTTTCGCACGCATTTGAGAACTTTACCTGTATTCTATCCATCCATCCATCCATCCATCCATCCATCTCTATCTATTGTTTTATCATTCTATTTGTTCTATCCATCATTCTATACTTCTATCTATCCCCATTCTTCTTCAGAAGTCTCTCCTCATTACATACTTCATTTTACTTCATTTATAAGTACATGAATTATAATTGTTGTTGTTGTTATTGTCATTATGCAGAGCATTTGCATCTGCTTGGTGACTCGATGAGATTTTCGGTGATCATTATTGAATATTTAATTGTCAGTGTTTTGCTTGGATCACTTATAGTGGCTGTATATCTGGAGGCACAATTTATGCACACACTTAGGGTGATTATGAACACTGATCTTTGGTTCACCTCATGCATGAAATTGGTTTATGCGATTCAGAATGTCGCTTTGATGAGAGAGTTAAAGATCGGATGAACACACACACGCAAACACACACACATACAGATTTGTTTTGCTATCTTAGTGAGGATATTCCATAGGTGTTATGGTTTTTATACTGTACAAGCTGTACATTCTCTCCCACAACACTAAACCTACCTATCACAGAAAACATTCTGCATTTTTACATTTTTAATTAAACATTGTATAGTATGTTTTTTAAATATGAGGACTCATTAAAATGTTCTCATAAAACATGTTTAGATCGTAACACCAGTGTAATACCCATGTCATTATACAAATTTGTGTCCTCATAAATCATGAAAACAAGCACACACACACCATCTCTCTTCCACATTTGCAGTTATGCAGTCAAAAGTGTTTATGTGAAAAGAACATCATAGGTATTTTAGATTTCACTACTTTTTATTTCTTGAATTATCAAATTAACATTTGACTATATTGGTGGGTCAGAATGCACTATAAATCGGATTGAGTTTTAGTTTTATGCTATGTCTTGCAGTAATGTTATGTATATTACCTCTGAAGTATAAATGATGATTGTATGAAGAACAGTATAATGTATAAAAACATATTATTATAAATTCATTTACATATACATTTTTAATTTACATGACCATTTTTGCATTTTAATTTTACTTTCCACTGTTGCGTTTTATCTAAAATCTCAAAATTACATTTTGTTTTTTGAGTTACCACTTCTTTTACATTCGGCTTTACATATGACTCTACCTGCCACTTTACATTTTAAAGGCACAGTGAAAGTTTCGCCGCGTATTCAAAACAATAACAAAGGCGTAGCTTGATGACGCCATGAGTGAGTGTGGAGTCATGGAAGTTGTTGTCTTCACCTCGACAGCTGATGGAAAGCAATCTGATGGGACATGTTTCCCTCAAAAACCATAGTTTCTTTTAGACTGAAGAAAGACCTAAACATCTTGGATGACATGGGGGTGAGTAAATAATCAGGAAATTTTAATTCTGAAGTCGACTAATCCTTTATATTTGATTTTACATTAGCTTTACATTATACTTTACATGTTAAACTTAAGTTACATTTGAATTCACTTTAAATCATGAATTAATTTTGAATTTATATTCTATTATATTCTAGCATTTCACTACATTTTTTGAAGCAGCACCGTTTATGTGGGCGCACTGTATGTTGCAGTGATTATAATCGCATATTCATATGTAGTACGTGTTAAGGTGAGTGAGTAGTGTTAAAGTATTTTACCATGTCCTTTGGGAGTCTCCTGACATGCTGTGACTTTAATACCTTTAATGAAATTTAACCCAGACTGTGTTTAATTTATACGAGGATCCTTGCGATATTCTGGAGTAGATGTTGTGTATGTTGGTGTGTCATTCTGAATTATGGCTGTTCTCAGAATAAAACTAGGCTGAGTTTAGTAGGGCAGAAAATGCTGACTCGTGACTCACCGTACTGCGTCTTTATCCGAGAGATTCACTAACGCAGGTTCCCATCGGTGGTGTGTGGGCATATGTATATGTGTGTGTTTTTGAGACAGAGAAGCAAAAAGCTCTATATAGGCCAGAGAACCAATGCTGACTCAGGGGGAAAAGTAGAGCATTGTGGGTAGTAGACACAGTGATGCAGTGGTTCTGACATACAGGCACAGAGTAAAGGAAAAGTCAGTAAGAATAAGCTATGAATGGAATGAAAGATATAAGATTGAAGGAGTGTGAGGATATCGGTTTACACTGCTGCAGTGAAGGTCACCTTGATACGAAGAGAGACAGAGAATACAGAGACTCCTTTATTACACACACAAGCACACATACAGTGAAGAAGTTATACTCACATTCTGTGGTTTGTTCACTGGCATCACATCACAAAACTGTATATTACGGAATACTTGATTACAATGTTATTTTTGTGTAGTGGGTGACTTAAAGAGATAGTTCACCCAAAAATGTAAATTACCCTATAATTTACTCATCCTCAAGCCATCCTAGGTGTAAATGACTGTCTTGTTTCAGCCAAACACAATCAGACTTATTGTCAGGCTCGTCCAAAATCAGGCTTGTCCATGCTTTATAATGAGAGTAATTGGGGGATTGGAGTTCAAAAAAGTGCATCCTTTGATCATAAAGCGTACTCCACGCAGCTCCGAGGGGTTAAAAAAAGCCTTCTGAAGCGTATCGATGCATTTGTGTATGACAAATATCCTTATTTAAAACTTCATAAAGTAAAATACTGACCTTCTGGCGCAACAGCCACACGCATTCAACTTTCATCTAAAAAGCATTAACTTCCGTGATGTGGTACACAATGCCATTGTACGCTCAATCCCCAGAGCCGCTGGGGATGCTATTTACATAGATGCTATTTACACTGTGATAATATCATATTTTCTTAGCTGTAGATGTTATTTACACTAAGTGAAAATAGCAGCATTTTCTTAGCGATATGCTATTTACACTTGGTGAAAATAGCAATAGATTCAGTTTGCACCATGCAAAGGTATCAGTTCTTTGCAATAAGAGTAAAGATGCTCTCTATACTTTATATTGGCAGATACTATTTGCACCTCAGAATTTTTGTACATTAAAAGGATGCAATAATATCATAGGGTGTAAATGATTATATTTATTAAAATTATTAAATGGACGCTGCCTTATTGGGAGAATAAAAACCCTCCCTCCACCTTCCCCTAACCCTACCCAATAAACACTTTTAATACTATTAAACACTCGTTTGCAGTTTATTTATACTTTTAGAACAATATTTTCATCTTTATTGAATGTAGTCTGGTGTTTGAGTATGTTAAGAGCCATTGAGATGCAAACCACCTTGTGGCCTTGAGATTTAGGCTCTTGGCCTGATTTAGACTCTTGACCTATTTAAGGGGTTAAAGTGGACACTTATAGGCCTGGTTTCACAAACAAGCCTTAGTTTAAGCCACATTTAAGTAGCTTTTATGCTACTCAGAAAAAACATTACTAGTGTGCATGTTCAGACAAAACAATGACACTGACATATTTTCAGATATGTCAATGCAAGTTGCTTTCAGTTAAAACAACTCAAACATGCATTTTAGTCTGGGACTAGCTTAAGCCTTGTCTGTGAAACCAGCCAATAGTGCTTAATCCTGTTTTCAAAACACACAAATTGAGAGTGAGAGAGAAGAAGCTAAAATATCTCTAATGTTTGACCTCAATATACTGTATATCCATTATATATTTGATATATCATTTTTAATGCTCGAATCCCCATGAATTTTAATTCTGTTCTGCCATTCTGAAGTTGCTGTCAGTGCAACCACTGAGATCTTTGTTGGCAAAATGTGTGATTTGTCTGTGTGTGCGCCAGTGTAAATAACGCCCCACCTAGCCCAGTGCAGGACAAACACTAAATGGAGAAAATGAATCAAACAGAACTGATGTGAGGCCATGTTTTGGCCCTCTTTACCCCTGATGTCAGTGGGCGAGCATGTTGGTTGTGTGTAAATGTGAGGCTCATAGGGTTCTTTGGCTGAACAATGATTTCTGATTTAAAACAGCTTCAAACACACGCTATTCATTGGAGCCATGGCTTAGCGAGTATTGCAGTGCACTTGTTAGGGACACAGGTTTGAGTCTAGCTTGTGTCATGTACTAAGGCAATCATCACTAATATTACTTTTCATACTTAAAGTTATGGAATAAACCACTAAAAAAGTCCCTTAGACTTTACTTAGCTCAGTTATAAGTTGTGTAGGCAAAAATAAACAAACAAACAAACAAACAGTATGTACAGCAGTACTATAGTGATTTGGGGAGTGATGTTTGTTGTCAGTTAATAAAAGCTGGAAAGAGGCTTTAAGTCACGACTAAAACAGATGACCTAAGTCTTGTGTCTGTGTTTAAGCTTCTATGTAAGAGCGTGTGAGAGTGGCTGCAGGTCATGTTTGCACTGAAAAATGTGGCTGAGAATTTTTTTTTTTTTTTTTTTTTGCAAAGTTAGTTTGTTACTGAATAGATGTGGAGAGTCAGAACAAGGTCAGAGCGATTTGGATATCTGACAGACGGCTGCATTTAATCAAAAAAAAATGTGCTCTGGTGAGTCTGTTGGCTGTGACATTGAACATGAACAGCAGGAAGTTTGAGTCACCCCCAGAGCAGAATGAAAAGAATCATGTGACAGTGAAGAGGAGTATCTTTCTGGACTAAAAACTAAACTTGACCATGTTCCCATTTATGGTAACAAAGCATTTTCCAGTTACACTAGAAAAGTGTCTATGCAAATGAGTTTTTATTATTATTATTATTATTATTTGAACATGTGGCACTGAAAATTGTCAAATGAAATGTAGCACTGAAAAAATACATATGGATCATTCAACACATTTTATTTATGCATATAATTAAAGTTTTGATCAATAGTGCATTTTTGTATGACCTATGACTTTAGACTGCATATTATTAATATTATTACTATTATTTTATACTACTATTAATATTATTAAAAATATTATATTATTATATATTGATATAATAATTATTAATACTATAACATAATTATTATCAGTAGTAGTAGTAGTAGTGGTGTGCTTTTGTTTTGTTGTTTGCCAGGGATTTACGGTGTGTATGTGGTTTTAAATGCATTGATATGTGGTTTAGAACAAAACTCTTACCCTGTAGTATAATAATAATAGATATAAGCATTAATAATAGATATAAGCATTAACAATAGTGGTATTGGTTTGTTTACATTTTGAAATATACATTGAATATGCACAAAAACAATACACTTGGATGTCATCTCTTTTGACCACTGCAGATAAGTTGCCTCAGCTGCGTCAACGGTCATTATCAACTAAACTAATTTATAGGGCCAAAGGGTCAACAAGATTTTAATGTAACACATTGTCACTTTAAGGTGTGCGTGCGTGTGTGAATGTGTCATCTTCATGGAGGTCATAGGTCAACAATTTTTAGACTTTACAAGTCAATGTTGTGCTTTCATCGGTCCTGTCATTGTATCGGGTTATTTGTACAGTGTACTGTGACGGTGTTTATTGGAGTTTTTAATGATGTTGATGGTGTTATAAGTCTGATGTTCCTTAGTAGCACCTCAAACACAAACACACACTGAATGTCACGTCCATCTGTCTTTAAGAGAGATCAGTAGTTTAATCTACTGCTGGCTGTGTCCCTCATAATGGGATTGATCTGCAGGCCTTCAGCCATGGTTAAAAATGTGTTAACATGGACGTGTGTAAGTGCACTTTACCGTTCAAAGGTTTAGTATTGGTAGGATGTTTTAATGTTTTTGAAAGAAGTTTCTTATGCTCACTAGGGCTACATTTATTTGATCAACAATGCATTAAAACAGTAATATCATAAAAAATGTAAAAATGTGTTTTTTTTTTTGTTTTTTTTTTATATTTTTAAAATATAATTAATTCTAATGATGGCAAAGCTGAATCATTACTGCAGTCTTCTGTCACATGATACTTCAGAAATCATTCTAATATGCTGATTTGCTGCTCATGTAACATTTCTTATTATTATCAATGCTGAAAACCGCTTTTGCTGCTTCATATTTTTGTGGAAACTATGACATATCAGGATTCTATGATGAATAGAAAGTTCAATAAACAGAATTTATTTGAAATAGAAGTAGTCTTTACTGTCACTTTTGATCAATTTAATGTATATTTGATAAATAAAAGTATTCATTTATTTAAAAATCTTCCTGACTCCAAACTTTTGAACAGTAGTGTACGTGTGTGATTATGGAATTAGTATTTCTTGTAATTTAAGGATTGGTTCAGTTTAAAATGAAAATTTCCCCAAGCTTTACTCACCCTCAAGCCATCCTAGGTGTATATAACTTCCTTCTTTCTGATGAACACAACTGGAGATATATTAATAATATCCTGATGCATCCAAGCTTTATAATGGCAGTGAATGGGATCAACGAGTATGAAGCTCAAGAAAGTGCATCCATCCATTATAAATGTACTCCACACAGCTCTGGGGGGTTAATAAATGCCTTCTGAAGTGAAACGATGCATTTGTGTAAGAAAAATATCCATATTTAACAAGTTAAGTAAAATAACTACCTTCCGCCAGACCGCCTTCTGTATTCATCTTACAAAGAAAGTGTAACGCCTCTCGCGGTTAAAAACGCTTACGTTTCGTCCTACACCTTCTATATTCGTCTTACAGAAAAATCTTAACTGATGCAACTTTATAACTTAAACTTAAATATGGAAATTTTTCTCACACAAAACACATCACATCACTTCAGAAGGCATTTATTATCCCCTTGAGCCGTGTGGATTATGTTTATGATGGATGGATGCACTTTCTTGAGCTTCATACTCGTTGGTCCCGTTCACTGACATTACAAAGCTGTAATGCATCAGGATATTTATTAATATAACTCTGATTGTGTTCATCAGAAAGAAACTCATATACACTTAGGATGGCTTGAGGGTGAGTAAAGCTTGGGGTAATTTTATAATAATTTATATAATTTTAATCCTTTAAGCAGAAGAAGTCCCTTCATGCTAATGTCCACTACAGCGCCCCTTTGTGGAGAATACAACACATACTCATGTCGCATTATGTTTTATCTTCTGGCACGTTTCGTAACATGTAAAATTGAGCTTACGCAGAGTATCAGTTTTAAGAGTAAACAATAGTTTGTATTGTATTCAGATCTAAATGTGCGTCTGTGCTGTTAAAATCAGTTAATAATTTTCCATGCTATTTAAAAACATGGGGAATGTGTTTTTAAGGTGTTAAGATCTATAAAAAGAAGCTCTCTATAAACGCTAAGACCTCTGATCATTTTGCATTATGTAGAAGACAGCTCAAATTAGGTTCTGATAGTGTGAAGCACGCATTAAAGCATGAATTTCATGTTTCATGATTCAGCATATGCCTGCCTCAACATCAGGAAGTTTTTTAGCTTTGCATTTGCACAAGGTAAGATAGAATAACTCGGCGTGTGTGCAAATGCTCACAGGATTAGGCCTGTTTGATTAGCCAACAGCTGTTAGCATCTGTAAGTGTGCGTGTGTTCTCTTGCTACATATTAAACTGTGACTCAAAAACTGTGAGCCACATCCTGTTATTTATAATTACAGCCTTATGCCTCTTTCTCTCATCATTCACACGCATGGACATTAACACAATCCGACTCATATTGCATTGCAATATGCATTCGCATTGCATGCAACATAAACAGCAGTAAACTCCAGATCGCTTACATAAGTTGGAGAGACTCGGCACATTGCCTTGTTTTGTGGCCGAGGCATCACAGAGACATACTTGGCCCTTCGTTAATGGGCAACACAAAGCCGCATTGATCAGAAGGCCCGTGTGAATGAGACGGGCATTGGACACAGACACCCTCGCGGGTCCTCCTCATCCTCATGGGTCCCGGTGCACAATGGGGTCTACTGTGGGTCCACTGCCCCCAGGAAGAGGCGGACACACTGTTCCACACACACATAGATGGTTGGTCATCCTCAGTAATGAAGTTTTGTCCTTATGTGAAGTGAGCTGGATGGTCTGTTCTCGTCTCAGTGAAGTCTTGCGTGTGAAGTGTTCACGACTGGAAGGAGTGTAAGAGCGAGGTGTGGTTGTCATACGGTGCAGTCTTTCAAGAATTGAGCCAAAGAAGCGGTGGTCTTCATGTGGATGTTCAGAAACGCATACACTAGTTAGTGCCATTTTCGGGATCTGGAGCCCAGTCTAACACAGTTTGAACTGGGACGGACCTCTGAGGAGCACAGTCAAGAGACGTTGCGTTTGGTGTGGTCCTCTGTGATCCAGATTTCTTTTGGCTGTTATAGAGAATGTTGATTAAAAGACAGGATTTTTGACATTGCATGTGGACATGTCGTCATTCCTACTATGGATGTTCTGATTTTTGGAAACTGGATGTGCATTTTGGCTGTAGTGTGCAAACATTTTATGTAAACAACCTTGTTTTCTTTGAATTTGAAATTATCATCAGTTTATGTTGAGTTAGTTGATTTGATTTGACTGGATAAGCCATCATGACACTGGCAGCAAGACTTGATGACCTGGAAACAACTCTGGAGCACATGTTAATGGATGTGTTTGTAAGTCAAATTAAGTTCTTTTTCTCTTTTTATCTCATTCTCCAAAAATAAAGGTTCCAAAAGGAGTTTTCACATTGATATCATTGGAGAACCATTTTGGGGTCCTCAAAAAACCTTTTCCATTCATAAAAAAATTTTCTTAGTGTGAAGAACATTTTAATAATCTTTTTTCCAATATATAGTGCATTAAAAAGATATCATGGATGTTAATTCTTTATCGAACCATGTATGCCGATAAAGAACCTTTATTTAACTCTAGTGTAACAAAAAAGTGGTGAAAATATTGTGACAGCATAATAAGCATATTCTTTGAAGTAACTTGGAATAACATGTTCAGTAAATACCAAGGTACACGATAACTATTTAGTATATAAATGGACTTTTTCTCTTTTGTTTACTATGTTTTTTTCATGTCATTCCAGTCTGTTTGACTTTCTATTTTCTGTGGAACACAAAAGATATTTTGAAAAATCTTTCAAATACAAAGTTTCTTTTCCATAGGATAAAAGTCAATGGTGTCCATGGTCCAAAAGTTCTTTTGTGTTCCACAGAAGAAAGTAAGTCATACAGGTGTGAAAAGACATGATGATGAGTAAGTGAGTACGTTTTCATTTTAGGTGAACTATCGCTTTTGGGTTTGGAGTTGTTTCTTCCATCTGATCTTGGCTTCTGCTCAAATATGTGTTTCATCTGTGACCGCAAGGTGATGAAAATGATGATGCTGATGAAAAGTTTATGCTGAAGTTTCACTGCTGTAAATAATTCAATCATCTCACCTGAGTGACACGCCGCAGGCCTGACAGATGCTTGAAAGTTTCACAGATGCTTGAGACTTTTGCAGTGCAGTCTGATAGTTTGTGTGTGTGTGACTGTTCATGTGTGCCAGTTAAAGAAAAACTGCTGTATTTCCATGATTATGATTGCACTGGAAAACAAAGCCCTGGATTTTAACCTGGTGGACAATAAAACAAGTGGGAAAAAAAAATCCATAGACTTACATTGAAAGAGGGATTTGAGCTTGAGGGTCGACTCTTTGCTTGGGCTAGTAAGCAACCTCTGAGAACACCTTAGGAACTGCATAGAAATGCCCTGGTAGCCACCCAGAACACCCTAATTTGCACTCTACAGTAGTTATTTGTGTGTGCAAATGAAAGACGACTCATGTTTGAATACAATCAGCATGTCTTTCCCTATATTTCTGTTTAATGACTTTGATAATAATTAGATTGTGTAGTCTCTGTGAGCTGAACAGCATCAAGAGCCTACAGTGCCTTCAGGAAGTCTGAGAACAAAGCTCTGATTATTTTTACCCAACCAGTTTATAATCCCTTTATTTTAATCTCCTGACGTAAGATATTTCAACAATGCCTCTGATGTTATTTTTGGAAAAGATTAATTTTGTTCCCCCCCAAAAAAAGTTTGATTTCCGTGAACAGTCTGTCACATTTAAAACTGGTTTTGTTGAAGTGCAATGTTCTGTCGTCAGATCTTCTAGCAAAAGCAAAGAATGAAAGTTATTTTCCCAGAGGTATATGCTGTCCCAAAACGAAAGCATTTTATATAAGGGTGTGATGTAATTGGACTCTGAAGTAAATAAGAATTTGAGCCTGAGGTAGATGCTCTTGAGTTTGAATCTTATGATATACACTTTGTTCAAAAGTATGGGGTTATATTTTGTAAATATTTTTGAAAGAAGTCTAACCAAGGTTGCATTTATTTGATCAAAAAATGTATTAAAAATAGCAACTTTGTGAAATAGTTTTACCATTTAAAATAATTGTTTTCTGTTTTAATATGTTTTAAAATGTAATTTATTCCTGTGATGCAAAGCTGAATTTTCAGCTGCTATTACTCCAGTTTTCAGTGTCACATGATCCTTCAGAAACATTCCGATATGCTGATTTGATGATGAAGAAACAATTGTGCGGCTTAAAAGTTTTGCAGAAATATTAGCTGGGTTTCCATGGAAACGCCAAATTTTGGGGAGAAAAATTTGCAAAAAAGTTTTTAAAGTTGCTTGAGGTGGTTTTTGACTTGTGCGAAAAAGTAATGGGAGATGGAAACACATTTGTCGAATAAATTCTGAAGATTAAACCCATGTGATTAATTGGCTTTTTTCAGCATTTCATAAGAACAGCATATATCTGAAAACATTATGAATGTTTTTCCTTTCCTTTTTCATCAGTATAAGGCATCCGTCTATGTTTAGTTCTTTTCAGTTTGTTTGTGTCAGAGCCGATCCTCCCTATTGTGTTTAAGTTTGATTTTCCCTGGTGCCATTTGCCTGTGTTGCTTGTTTGTTTCCATAGTAACTCATTTGTTGTCATTTCTAACTCACCTGTTCCCAGTTCCTTTGATTGGTCTCCCTGTGTATTTAAGCCCTCAGTTCCCTTTGCTCAGTGTTCGGTCTCATTTATGTTGGTTGGTGGTTGTGCTAAACTTATTCCTGGGATCTTCTGCATGTCTTCGTGCTCCCATTACAGCCACAGCGTTACAGCGTCCTAGCTGAATAAAAGTTTTTTTTTCATTTTAAATGGCAGAGGGCATGGCCAGTAGTTTGTCATTCGTCACCATGGGAACAGTGGGGTGGTGTAAAGGGCATAGCTTGCCATGACTCCATTTTATTGGCCCTCCATCACACACAACTGCACAGTGTGTATGTGAGTCTCCCAAGAGTAACAACGGCCAACTAGAGGACAGGGTGAAACCGGCCACAGTAAAGAATGAGCGATAAAGCCTATTGTGCGTGTTTGTTTGGCTTTGGCTTGTGTGTTTGGCAGCGCTGCAGTGTTGTGCTGTATTCAGTGACTTCTATTGTAAATGCACCTCACACACACGCCATTGTCCCAATGTTTCAGCCTGAAGAAACTGCAGGTTCTTTCTTTCATGTTTCCAGCTCACAAAGCAGTGGCACCCAGTTTCAAACTTTCCATCAGGGACAAAACAGTCAGTCCATGTTGCTGTTGTGGTTTATTTGGTGTTTGAAGAATAGGTCTTTCGTAGATACTTGTGTGCCTTCACCGTGTGTTATGTAAAAGGTCTTTCAGTGCATGTAATGGTGAAAGGGGTGCCTCCCATGTATTGTCTCGCAATGATATTTCTGTCACTTTGATATTTAAAGGGCCCATATCAACGAAAACAAGCTTCAAAAACTTTATTGCCACCTTTATATCTTACAAAATGAATTTTTATCTCACAATTACAAACTTATTTCCCATTATTGAATTTTTTTATACTGTATCTCATAAATGCCATTTTATTTTCTGATTGTGACTTTATATTTTAGACCGTCTTGTATATCTTAAAATTACAAGTTAAATTTGTCGTAACTACAACCTAAAGCTAAATATCTTACAATTAAAATTTTATCTCACAATTTCAAATTAATTCCCATAATTGCAATTTATTTCTCATGAATACTACTTTATTTCCCGTAATTAATTTATATTTTACACAGTGACCTTATCTTATCTTCATTTTTCATAACTACAACTTTAAATCTTGCAATTCTTACTTTATATTTTGCAATATCACTTTTTACTCCACAATTGCAAGTATATTTTCCATAATTGCAACTTTTTACATCTCACAAGTGCAACTTTATTTCATTAATTGTAACTTTAATTCTTACACTGACTTTATATTTCACAACTGTGACTATTCCTTTTATCACACAATATGACTTTTTTCATTTTAAACTAATTTTAAACTTTGTCGCAATTACGTGTTTTATTTTTTACTCTGAAGTAGAGACTGTTTTCTGTAGAAGGTGAACTGTAAAGATCATAAGAAACTAAATTAAGTTAAAGGGGTGGTTGATTATGATTTCACTTTTCTAACTTTAGTTAGTGTGTAATGTTGCTGTTAGAGCATAAACAACATCTGCATTCAATGCAGAGGGAGAGATTTTCTCAGAGAATTTAAGGACTACAACAAACAGCTGGTAGGGACTACAACAAGCTTCATCCCAGGTTCGTGACATCACTAACCCTAAAATTTACATAAACCCTGATCCCGAGAACATGCATCTAAGGGGGTGAGGCCAAGTTGGCCTGCTTTAGAGAAGAGTGTTATAGTAGGGTATTTTTGCCATGCCGTCATTTTACGCCAGACTGCTTCACAAACAAGGGTCAATTCAATGCTGCACAAAAGATAAACATGACACCACATGCTAGTTGATGAGTTGAATTAACTCCACAGCAGCTACATAAATGTATCCACTAACCATTTAGAAACATCCAGTTGCATTCTAAAAGCTGTAACTTCTTCCTGAGTCTCTCCATCAGTGTCCGACTCCGGTTTGAACAATGTAAGGCTGAACATCGATACTGACAATCGTCATTTTGGCCACATTCTCTATCTTTGTTGTTGTTGAGCAACCGAAATGCAAGCTGTTAAAGCTCCGCCCTCTTTTGGAGCAGCAGCTCATTTGCATTTAAAGAAGACACACAAAAATGGCACGTTTTTGCTCACATCCAAATAGGGGCAAATTTGACAAGCTGCTATAAATGATCTGTGGGGAATTTTGAGCTGAAACGTCACAGACGCAATCTGAGATTGCTTTTTTTTTTTCTTTTTTTTTTTAGCAAAGTACCTTTACTGAGATGGAAAAAAATGCTCTAAAATCATAGAATATGGCTCCTTTAACTATTTTTTCTATAGTGATAACTCAGCCTCTGAATATTCTCTCCCGGATCAGTATTTCCAAAAACCATCTGCAGCACTTGATAACAGATATGTGCTTTATTTTAATGAGGAAAATTAAAGTGGCTGATAATTTATAGACTCAATAACCCCAGGAGCGTTATCAATTTGCTTCACTGAAGTGAATTATTCCAACATGGCGAACAAATCCTTGCTGTCAGCGCTTGTGTTTTCCCTCTTTCTTGTTTCACTCTCCATTCTCAGCCTCTCCCTTTCCCACGATACGTATTACGAAACCCTTTCCTTCTCCATCTAATTGTCTTCCTTTCGCACCAAAGTAGGTTTTATACCGAGTTCAAACCTCTGAGAAGAGCGTTGGTGTGGATAGATGTTTGTGTGTGTGTGGGGTTTTGCAATAATTATGGTAATTTATGAAAACTCACTCTGGATAACAGCCACACAGACTGCAATGGACGCCGTCTGAGACAAACACACACACACACACACACACACACACACACACACACACACACACAAACACACAGTGCCATGGGCTAAGATTACAGGGTGCAGTGTAAACAGGGTCTGGAAGAGCCCCTGCAGTCCCAGAACAGAGGCAGAGCTCCAGAACTCCATTAAAACATCTCAGCAAGACTCAAGCAGCTTCCCCCATGCCCTGCCGTACACTCTCTTTGGTGTCATAGAGGGCGTTTAGAGATTTTGTTTGCATTATTATATTGGATAAATTGACTTAAGAGTGTGACAGGTTCATTTACCGTGTTTGGAATGGTGACATGTTCACCTATTTGCTATAATGGCCTGCTGTGTTGGAGAAAAGGCCCAGGCAGGTGTGTTTGTCTGTATGTACTGTATGTGTGTGAGTTAGTAGCTACCCTCGGGCATTTCATCCAGTCTCGGGTTGTATTAAGAATGTCACGGTTACACAGGAAGTAATAGCTTGGTTTAGTGTGTGAGTGGGAAGGGAACCAACACACACGGTGTGACAAATTTATCAGTTCCCCTGTTCCCCATCTTGGTTAACCACACTGGCATAATTTAGCTATAAAGAACAGTTCCTCTATATCCATAATGTAAGGCAAGTGTGCAAAGAGCCATCCAAGCCCTCGTTGACTTTGCAGCATGGTAAAAATAGAAACGGTATTTAATATTCCTAATCTAGAGCAGCTACTGAATGAATGATGCTGAGCATGGATTAGAAGGAAAGCTCCTCTCTCTTTCTCTCTTTCTCTCTCTGAATAATTATAGAGAGAGGGAAGGGGTGAGCAGACCCCTCTTTGACCAGGGCTGTTATAATCGTCCTAGGGTTGAGAGTGTTTTTTAGTGTGTTACTATGTGGTTGCTAGGGTGTTCTGTGTGTTGCTTACTGGCACAAGTCAAAATAGCCCACCCTTTATGATATTTTTGCCTGTTTTTATCATTGAATGAAATGTGTTTTTGATATTTATCTGAACTTTTGCTAAATTCATCACAATGCATTCTGGGATTGTCTTGTCCTCAAGGGACCCATGCAATACTGCATTAGAAACTGGTAAACATGATCTTAGAAGGCAACTTATCATTACTGCCTACTTTTTGGAACATCCTTTGTGACTGGAGGGATAGTCCCATCAAAAAGGAATAATTCAACTCAAAACAAACATTCTTTCTGATTCTGTTCATACCAAAATAATAATTCATCATTTACTCACCCTTATGTCAGTCCAGATATTTTTGAAAAATGTCCATACAATGAAAGTCAGTGGGGTCCAGTACTATTTTGGACCCCATTGACTTCCACTTTATGGACAAAAACAGCTGAAATTTTCTTCAAATACTTTTTGAAGTAAGTCATACAGGTTTGGAACAACATATGAGGGTGAATACATGAAAATAGAATTTACATTTTCGGGTCAATTATCAAGGCATGCAACTCACTAGAGTTTTGAGCCCAAGACTGATTCAGATTGTTTCTTGAGCGTTACAGGATTGTTCTTGAAAAACAAACTCTCTTGTAAATATGACGATACATTTCTCATCCTTCCAGTGCATTTTCTAGACAGATGTCTCATAAAAAACCTACTTAATACTATCCGTCTGCTTGCTTCATTTAGTTCTGAAGAGCAGAGAAGGACGGACAGGCGTTTAGTGCAGTTTTTAACAAGACATGGTCCCTGTTAGGACATACAGGCGATAATGTCCTACACACACATGCAACGATCCCTAGTGTGTAATCTTGTTGGCAGCTTGAGGGTATTTTCCCTTTATATATGTGTGTGTGTGTGTGTGTGTGTATGTGTGTGTGTGTGTGTGTGTGTGTAGTCTGTCTGGTGAAAGCAGCCATGGGATTTACAGCTAATCTGAACAGCAGATGGCAAAACATCAGATATTCTGTTTGAGCAGGAGAATGGATATTTTACAACACAACCACACACACACTTTATCCCTCATCATAAACGTTGACATATACACAACAGCATAAACTTTGCTGTATAAACACACACATACATTCTTGCATAGTGTCACGTGACCCGCTGTGTGTGTATGTGATAATACTCATATTAATCCAGTGACCTGGATTGAGTTTGACTGGAGGAAGCGAAGCTGACGTATCTAGAGCGCACGCCATTCCACGGCTACTTCTAGACTGAGAGAGAGAGAGAGAGAGAGAGAGAGAGACAACAACCTCCCTCCCTTCTGCTCTCTCTCTCACTCACACACGCTTCTCGTAAGGAAGCAGTATGAAAGCAGCCACAGTATGGGCTGAAGACCATACTGAGAACGCCCACCGCTGAAAGACACAGGCAAAACGAACACAAAGAGTTCAAGAAACAACAACAAAGAAGGCACAAACACATCTAAAGGGGGGAAACAGGAGAGACAGGCTGGAAAATTGGAGGGAGGGAGCCGTGGAGACGGAGCGAGAGAGAGGAACAGCCCGTCTGTCTGTGGCGGGACAGCAGACGCCGAACGCTCGCGGACCAGACGCGCACACACACACCATGGTGGTCCAGGCGGCCGTAACGCCCGGTAGGACCCGCAGGCTCCTGCTCAAGCTGCCGGTGGGGACGCTGAGGCGAAATAGCGAGGAGAGGGTAAGACCTGAGACGATGTATTTCAAGGTTATCAAGGACTGTCACTTGTATTAGTTTGTGCA
Organism: Zacco platypus; assembly: GCA_038088235.1. Lineage (NCBI taxonomy): Eukaryota > Metazoa > Chordata > Actinopteri > Cypriniformes > Xenocyprididae > Zacco > Zacco platypus. The sequence goes on along the minus strand of CM076075.1, from coordinate 18,853,997 downwards.
TGCACTGCATCCTTGCAGCTGAGGAGACAATGGAGATGATTAGCCGTTAATGTCTTGACAGAGTGCATGTGCACCTGCATAAATCCTTTACATGGAATCTCTGTGCAATTCTCTGTGAATTGTAGTTTTAATGCTTCAGTTGGCTCTTGTGAGGGTCACTGTCATGGTTATGGATTTCTAAGGTCTATGACAGTTAGAGTGAAAAGTGTTGCATAATAGTGTTAGTTCACTGTAGATTCAGGTATCCACTAGACATCACTGCGATTATCCCAAAACACGCAGCAGCTTGCCCAGTTATGTGAATCATGTTAGTAGACAAAACACTCATACAGCAAGCTATAGTTTACTTGACTATCATTTACTCATTCGTACAGATGTGCTTATGTGAGTGTGGGTGGACATTCTTGGCCATCAAAAGAACTAGTTGTTAAATAACCATAGAGATCCATATACTTGGAAAAACTATCACAAATGAAAATTAGCATGATGATTTCAAGCCTATCATGTAGTCATCATCAGGCCGATCACATGGCCGATATACTGCCACACACACACACACACATACATATATATATATATATATATATATATATATATATATATAAAATTTCAATTATTAATCATTATTATGGAATTAAATAATATTAATATTAATGTTAATATTTTCATAATTAGACACAAATATCTGTCTGTCCATTATATTAAATATTTAAAATATACATATATATTATTACACATACATACATACATTGGCAACTCCGTTTTATTAAAATCATATCAGCATTAGCTATTTTAAATGACCACCACTATCAAACTATCTTCACACGATATAAAAAGAAAATGTACAACTCTTTATGCGGTGGTGAAGTGGCTTACATTCAAGACTTTTTCATATGGCTGTTATGTGCTAATTTGAATCTCGTCTCACACTACAACTGCAAGATATGTTTAATATTTCACAATGCTGTAGTACACAGCACTCTCTCTCTCTCTCTCTCTCTCTCTCTCTCTCTCTCTCTTTGCAATAAGACAGATGTGTGTAATTATAGCAGTTTGAATTATTGATTAGTGGATTTCCTCATGCACGTTACTTTTACTGCATCCCTGTGGAGTCCTCCTCCTCTTCGCTGTCTTTCTCGTTCACTCTGTCATTCTCGGTGGCCTGAGGCTGCAGGGAGTTTGAGTGGAGAAATTGCAGACACTTAGCTCTAACTGCATTGTGGCATGATGCTTACATGTATGTACATGCAGATTCACATGCAAAAACTGACTCGAAATACTCATTCTCCATAATATCCAGCACTGTGAGAGAGTGTGAATCGGTGTGTGCGTGTAACTCAGATTCCCTGCCATTCTTCATTACAGTGAAAGCAGCTTTACAAAACTCCGTTTCCACCGTCAGCAATGCTGAGCCGGCGAGTAGCAGAATCCATCCACTTAACTAATCTAACATGAATGTCGAAACTGTACCGTGACTAATGTGAGATTCTCTTGATAGACGTTGTTAAAACTGCTCTGCACTGAATGCAAGTGCAAGCATGTGCCAGAAGGATGGATATGGTGCACGGTAGTCAAGACTAAATCTTCTTAGTTTTGGCCAGCACCAGCTGGAAAGGAACATTCTACCATCTGAGATGCTGCTTTACCTGCTGAGATAAATTAACAAAAGAGATTGGCAACTTAATCTGAAGTCCTGCTGATAGAAACATGTAGATACATGGGCCATAATGTCTGTTTTTATTATGTATATTCAATCTGTCTTAAAATGAGATTAGAAAAAAAAAGATGGGGTTGGGACACACACATACACACACACACACACACACACACATATATATATATATATATATATATATATATGTAGAATTCCCACTCTCCCACTTTCTCTCCCAGTTCTCCAGCTGTCTGTTGCAAGAAGGCATGTTTAATCTGTCGTATGTCCATATGGGTCATAACTAGGGTGCAGATGTCTACCATCTTGTTTAACCATCAATTATGAGCTGTCAATCAAGAAGGCCACCGAGGAAGCGTAATGGTTCATTCAACCAAAATCACTCCGACTGATGAGTTGAATTATATGAATCTGCCAATCATCCAAAAACTGTTCACTTTTAGACTAATGAAACATGATGTTCACTTAGATCTTCTTGGCTTTGCCATGTGTTTTCATTAGAACGTGTCTTCGGGCTGTTCAGTGCCTTTAAGAGGCAGCGCTGGTCTTAATATAAGGCTGTGGTGTGTTGTGTGTCTGTCTCACTGCGTTGCGTTGATTGGCTCTTTTGAAACACGGTTGTAATTTACGGATTTCCTGTGAGGACGGCAGACAAGGTTTTTGGGGGGGACGGCAGTGGTTGATAAGGCATAACCAGTGCTATTAGCAGACAAAGCGATTTAATCAAAGGAACAAGGGCTTCATTCTCCTTCTCTGATTGCAGGCTTCTCAAACTCCCCTCCTTCCCCTCATTGTTTTTTTCCTTCCCCTTTTCTTTTGTTTTTGTGCTCTGCCATCTCTCATTTTCATCTGTTTGAGTGATTTTGACTCAGAGCTCCCACAGACAGCAGACATACACCACAGGATAATCACAGAGCGTGAGAGACTTTGTCAGAAAGACCAGGTTGTTTTGAATCTCACAAAAATATATCAATGTTTACCCCAAAATCAACAGAGAACAAAAAAATAATTATATTATTATTATTATTTTACAACTATTTTGATGTCATTTAATGCACATTTTCTCCTAAATTCTCATTACTACTTAATGAAATACAAGTATATAAACTAACTTTAGGGACCCCCAGGACTCTTGGTTGAAAACCCTGGCTGTAATGCAGTGATTTTTTGTTATTATTTGAAGCAGCACACATTAAAAGGCTGTACAACAAATATGTATAAATACTTTACAATTTACGTATAGATACTAAAATTCAAAAGTTTGACAGAATTCTCGGATCAACAATACAGTAGAAATAGTAATATTGTGAAATAATATTTTAATACTAAATAAATGTTTTTTTATTATTATTTTAATATATTTTAAAATGTAACATTCATGTGACGCAAAGCTGAATTTTCATAAATATTACTCATGTCTTCAGTGTCACGTGACCCTTCAGAAATCATTCTAATAGGCTGATTTGCTAATCAAGAAACATTTATAATTATTATCAGTGTTCAAAACAGTTGTGCTGCTTAATATTTTTGTGGAAACTGTGATGCATTTTTCAGGATTCTTTATTGATTAGAAAGTTCAAAACAGAACAGCATTTATTTGAAACAAAAATCTTTTGTAACATAAATGTCTTTACTGTTACTAAATTTAATGCATCCTTGCTGAAAAAATGTATTAATTTTCTTAAAAAAATCTTTTAAAAAATCTTACTGATCCTCAGAACTTTGAGCAGTAGTGTAAATAAGTGTAAATATAATTATAAAAATATAAATATAGTTAATTATGAAATAGAATATATATATATATATATATATATATATATAATAATAAAAAAAAAAAAAAAATATATATATATATATATATATATATATATATATATATATATATATATTGAAATATATTATTTCGCATTGCAGCAAAAAGAATGAGATTTTTTGCGTTACATTAATACGAACTGAAGGATAAATCCGTTAAAGTGTCATGAAAATAATGTCACAATGCAAAAAAATGAAATGGTCTATTAACGGTCCTCATTTTCTTTAAGCCAGTTATTACTTATTTCTTTTGGTTTCAGGGTGAAATATCTCCAGGACATGTTCTTGATGTGTTTCACCCTTCACAACTCAATGATTAGACTCCTAATAACTTGTGCACAACTTGATTTGAGTGTACATCTGTGTGTGTGTTTGAGTGGATGTGAGATGTTTCTTCACAGAAGGTTAATGTAATCATGTAGCTTGAGGGCGTTCTATAAGAGTAAAATCTTTACGCTTGTTGGACATTTGTGATGTTCTGCTTCATTAGATTGAGACAATGAAAGAAGCCCCTTTCTCTCCCTCTACCCTCTACTCATCTTGTTTCTTCACACCTCCTTCATCTGCCCTACTCTCTTACTTACCCACATAATTCTGTCATTCATTTACTTTTTCATGCTCTTCTGTTCTATTTCCTGTCTTTTCAGCTTCCCACTTCCTTGTCCTCCCCCTCTTCCTCCTCCTCATTTCCTCTTTTTGAAACTTTTTGAGGTCGAGTTACAAATTTATCTCAGCTTGTTCTTCTGCTCTAACATGGTGTGACCAGTTTCAGTTTTCGAAGCCAGATTTCCAATCCAGTGCTTTTAGCGAAACAACAGTAGCGTTTTGGCTGTGGAAAACTGTTCCTTTCCACCTCCATGTTTAGTTGGCTGCCGGGGTTCTCCTTGGAGACCCTTTGTTGCATTTGGTGGAATCACTACTGTCTATGTGTGTGTGTGTCTTTAATTGGGTCTTGTTTTGTGTGCTCCATAGAGTTTGTCTCTGGGCAGTGTGCTAACTCTCAGCTGCTTGACTAAAGCAGAGTGCTAATTGAGGCTTGTTAAATTTAACCGTTCTGTTGCCTCCCATTAGGAAGCAGGTCAGGCATGATGCAGACAAAATGCGGATTAATATGCAAGTATGTGCTTGAGCTTGTGCAACATCAGCTGTTCTTTAAAATGCTCAGAAGTAACACTTTTACAGTTGCTAATGCATTTGTTCTGTCTGAAATCAAGGCTGTGTGGAGGTGTGTGTTCTCTTTATATATTATTTGTATTGCCTTTATTCATTAAAGAGTTAGTTCACTCAAAAATGAAATTTATGTCATTAATTACTCACCCTCATGTCGTTCCAAACCTATTTTTGATGAACTCTGAAAGGTTTTTTATCCCCCATTGAAAGCAATTAAATAACCATAAATAGTAAACTTGACTACAGCGGTTCAACCTTAATGTTATGTGGTGACGAGAATACTTTTTGTGTGCAAAAACAAAACAAAAATATGACTTTATTCAACAATTTTGCCAGTCTCCTATGCAGTTGACTTAGTGAACGCAGTGCAGTGCTTCTGTGTTTACATCCAAACACTGGCTTAGTATTGGCCGCTGATGCAGTAGCCGAGCCAATATAGAGTTGGCGTTTTGACATAGAACACGGAAGCTCTGCCCTGAGTTCACAGTGTCAACAGTGTAGGAGACTGACAGGGTAGAGAGGAAATTGTTGAATAAAGCTGTTTTGTTTTTGCACACAAAAAGTATTCTCGTCGCTTCATAACATTAAGGTTGAACCGCTGTAGTCATATTGACTATTTTAATGATTCCTTTACTACTTCTCTGGACATTGAATGTGGTAATTACGTTGCTTTCTATGAAGGGATGAAAAAAAAAACCTCTCGGATTTCATCAAAAAATATCTTAATTTGTGTTCCAAAGATGAATAAAGTTCTTGCGGGTTTGGAATGACATGAGGGTGAGTAATTAATGACAGAAATTTCATTTTTGGGTGAACTAACCCTTTAAGGCCAGATACTGTGCAAGTACTTGAATGCAGATGCTTTTGTAATACATTTCTTGCATTGTTTCTTAAACATGCAAATGTGTCTTACTGGAAATTACCTTTAACTGCTTCAGGTCAAATTCTGTCATGGCATGTACAGTTTGAAGAGAATCTTGCTGATCAAGTTAAAGTTAGCTAAACTCTTGTTATTCTTATACCTAGCTAACATCATAATAGCATAATCTGGTTTAATGGAACATTTGCTTCTCCCGACCTGAGATTATTTGCTGGTTTTAGCTGGTGTCCTTGCTTGGCCAGGCTGTTTGATTGGCTGGTTTTAGAGGGATTTTGGGTGATTTTCATCTGAAGATCAGCTTGGCCAGATTGGGAGACCAGCTTAAATCAGGTAAGACCAGCAACCATCTTAGGCTTGTTTAAAGTTGACATGAAGTAGTAAATGATCTATTTTCTCAATGCATCATATTGTTCTTATTGTGAATGATTAATCCATGTTTCATTTCTTAAATATATATATTTTTTTTTTTTATCAAAATGTCATCCATCCAATCAACAACCAATGGATAGAACCAAGTCTCTGCCCTACAATTCTTTTGATGCACATCTCAATATGCAAGGAAAAATGTGATGTACTTACATTAAATTGTGACTTTAAGCAAGTTTTTTTTTGTCACCAACATACCAACATAATTAAAGCATCAGTGTCATCATATTTCCATAGAGTATGTTTATGGCCTGAGACAGAGACAGATGATTCTGTCTAAGTAAACATCAAAATATTTTTTACTAATGACATCTAGATGATAAATCGATCATTTAGAACTATGTCACATCATCATGTACTAGCTTTTTCACTTGGGCCCTCAAGAAATTCAGACACAGGCACGCACGCACCAATCTGCCACTATCATTTTTATTGTCTTCCTATCCATTTAGACATCCCCTCAAGCTCAAGCTGATCTTTGGAGGGAAAAAACATCCCATAACACACACTCATGCCCACACACACATATACCCCTCACAGACTTTGTCATGTGAATGCTGCAATATCAGCTGCCCTAGAGCATCCTGAGGAATAGAAATGAATTCCTCTTTGCACACACACACACACACACACACAAACTTCCTCATATCAGTGGAAGATATCAAGTGTGTTCTGACTGCTTTGAATCACCTAATATATGTTAGAAAGGAATGTAGCTCAGCCACACACATACGCACACACACAATCTCTTGCATGTCTGAGAAAATAAAGCTTTTTAAATGACTCCAACCTCTATGTGAACTTGACGTCTACTGGTTTCAATTAAATCTCATGTTCTGTTCCCAGAAACACCCGTGCATGGTCCCAGGGTCAGCTGGGGTCACATTCATCCCCCAAAACAGGATGCATCACCCCTAAAAATGTCCCAAATGTTCCTTAGACATGAACAAGTACAGAGCTTTGTGCTAAAAATAAGAGTAGAGAATGGATCATTTCACATGCACTGGAACAGGCCTGTCATAGAGCATTATACACAACCACACATACATTTTGACTCATCTTTCTCTCTCAATAGTCTATTCATGTCATTCTGAGGGTGTGTGATGGTGTGCCTGGGTGTTTAGGGAGGAAATGCATATGCTTTTTGCTGGTGGCCTTGGATTGGAGTTACACCAAGCTTAATTCTAATGGCTCAGAGCAAACGTGTGTGTGAGTGTGTGTGTGCGGCTGCCTCCTCTGCGCTCTCGTGGGTTTGCGCTATTATATTATAATCCTCATAAATATTTATGTTCACAGAAAGATTCAGGAGCAAACACTTATTAGCCTATATGCAGAATGAAGTAGGTCAGCATGCACGTGCACTCTCACATACATATATGCAAGTGCACATAAACTTCAAACAGCTCTGGTGCACTGAGACAGCAAGTCCCCCCTCTCCTCTTTCTCCCTCTCTCTCTTTTACAACTCTATTCCTCTTTTTTATTTCTGTCACATGGTACTGAATATGCCAGAGGTTCTTTTGTGAATGTGTGTGTGTGTGTGTGTTTGGGTGAGAAAGAGAAGGATGGGGAAAATTTTGGAATATATTGCATCTTTTGGCTGCTTTTGATTAGCTTTGACAGTAATTTCATTTTGGGAAAAAAAAGCAAACCAAAATGTTAAAAAGCTTTGAATTTGACTCACATTTAGCAAAAACCCACCAATTCACTATATCAAATTAGAATATGGTGACATGCCAATCAGCTCATCAACTCAAAACACCTGCAAAGGTTTTCTGAGCCTTCAAAATGGTCTCAGTTTGGTTCACTAGGCTACACAATCATGGGGAAGACTGATTATCTGACAGTGGTCCAGAAGACAATCATTGACATGCTTCACAAGGAGGGTAAGCCACAAACATTCTTTGCCAAAGAAGCTGGCTGTTCACAGAGTGCTGTATCTAAGAATGTTAACAGTAAGTTGAGTGGAAGGAAAAAGTGTGGAAGAAAAAGATGCACAACCAACCGAGAGAACTGCAGCCTTATGAGGATTGTCAAGCAAAATCGATTCAAGAATTTGGGTGAACTTCACAAGGAATAGACTGAGGCTGGGGTCAAGGCATCAAGAGCTACCACACACAGACGTGTCAAGGAATTTGGCTACAGTTGTCGTATTCCTCTTGTTAAGCCACTCCTGAACCACAGACAACGTCAGAAGGCGTCTTACCTGGGCTAGGGAGATGAAGAACTGGACTGTTGCCCAGTGGTCCAAAGTCCTCTTTTCAGATGAGAGCAAGTTTTGTATTTCATTTGGAAACAAAGGTCCTAGAGTCTGGAGAAAGGGTGGAGAAGCTCACAGCCCAAGTTGCTTGAGGTCCAGTGCTAAGTTTCCACAGTCTGTGATGATTTGAGGTGCAATGTTATCTGCTGGTGTTGGTACATTGTGTTTTTTTGAAAACCAAAGTCACTGCACCCATTTACCTAGAAATTTTGCAGCATTTCATGCTTCCTTCTGCTGGCCAGCTTTTTGAAGATGCTGATATCATTTTCCAGCAGGATTTGGCACCTGCCCACACTACCAAAAGCACCAAAAGTTGGTTAAATGACCATGGTGTGCGTGACTGGCCTCCAAACTCACCAGACCTGAACCCCATAGAGAATCTTGCTTACAAAATGTGTCTTTGTATATGTAGGACTGTATGTTTGAGTGTGTTCAGTGATGCTATACAACAATTTGACATTTGACATAATTTCAGACGTTTGTGTATTCGATATGTGTTTCCTTTATGCCTAAATAGAGTGTGTTTGTGTGACTAGCACATGATCGACTCCTCTGTTATTTATATGGTTTCTGTGTTTTGTGTGTGTGTGTGTGTGTGTGTGTGTGAGTAAGCATTGTGTAAAATTACACAAGAATACTCTAGCATTTCCCTGGGTTTCAGAAAAGACTGTGTAAACACACACGTTTGAGAGTTACCCCCCTTTCTAAATATTTGATCCTCTTTCTCAACACAGTAGCCAGTCGTACACGTTCACACATCTAAATGACAGTGGATGACATTCTCACTCCTCAGGAAGAAGCACCTGGTGACTCATAAAGTCAAAAGAATCAAGGAACATGAATTCTGAACACAGCAGGAAACAAAGGACGCTGCATGTTTCACAATTAAAGACATCATGCTGCTTGATTGTTGGACAACATGTGTTTTCTGTTGTTGTTTTTAAACCCTCATTTCCTCTAAAGAAAAAACACATGACTTCCATGCGAAACTTTCACAACATTGCACAAACCTGCATGCTTGCTTGTTTGTTTTTGTTTTTTTGTTTTTTTTTGCACTTACCCAGAGCACCCTAGCAACCACATAGCAACACCCTAGTGTCATGCAGTAACTTTTGTTTGGGCAAACACTACTCATTTTCTCATTTTCATCATGGTATGCTTTTTTGGCACAATTTCTCATGAAAAATCATCATCAAAACATGATTCAAAACATGTTCACATGTGCTAATTTCAGACCTCAAACGCAATCATTTTCATTAAAAAAATGTCAATGTGAAATTCATGTGTTTTCTCAGAGGATCGGTGTTTTTTATTCAAATTGAACTGAATTCAAGGAGAAACATCTGCGTTTTGTAACAGGTCATTAAACATTCAGTCAAAGCTATTGAGACGGTTCTTAGGAATTCTGTTTCTCTCTCTCTCTCCCTCTCTTTCTCTCCTGTTTGCACCTCCATGAATACTCTCGCATTTATGCTTCACAGTAGTGCTATCAAACTTCTCATCTGGGTTATTGTGCACAAATCAATATGCATTGAGCCACATAATGGCAGGACAGTAGAATGAATGAGTTCTTGTAATTCTTTACCCTGCTGTCCTGGTTCTATAGGCCTGTGTTTGCCCCTCAGTCCCACAGCAGCATGCAGACAAATAGAAGTCCATGTGCTTCTGCGCTCATTTATTAGACTCCAGCTGTCAGTGACTGTAAGTGAATGAGGTTTGGTGTCAAACAGTGTCATTACACTATTTTACTATTGTAAATTCAACGAGTGCATTTCTCTCCCTGCACCACAGAAATGTGTCAATTAGTCTTTGTGTAGCCTTGTAAATCCTTAGAGTATCACCTGGTATGTATAATTTACTTTTGAAAATCAGGATTATAAAAGTCACAGTTATTGTTGATCTAAATGTTGTATGTATTTTTATTTAGTTTTTGTTTATTTTTTATTTTGGTTACATTGGTGACTAATACTAAGTTATGTTACATTTATTTTTACGGTATTTTAGCTGAAACTATGGTTACTATGGTAAATATTTCTGAGGAATCACATAAAAGTCATGTTGATTTATAAATGTAATCCCCAATTTTGTATAGTTTTGTCTCCTTTAAGACAAGAGGTGATTTTAATCAAGACCTGAGTTTTTGCTTACGCTGTTGTTATGCTGTTGACCAAGGCGTTCTGTTAAATTACAGAAAGAAATATGTGCAGTGTTCAAATAAGAGGCAATGTAAATCACTGTATCTGGTGTTTAGTCAGCATGCAAGAGTTAGCAAAAAGCTAGAGAAAGATTTTTTTGTGTTTGTTTACAAAGATTGTTTACATATTTAATAAGGCATTTAAATATATTAAATATATTATTCAAGGTATATTATGATACTAAAGTCCTGAAAGTATGAACAATTTACTTCACCATCTTAGTCTCATTTGACACTATTTTTTACTAGCAAGGAAGTTGGTCACCTAAGTCCCCTAAACACCTTAATCTTGACCCCACAACCTCGAAGTCACCCTTCACCCGGACTATCCTGCCCCCCTCACATGGACTATCCTGTCCTTTCACCCGGACTATCCTGCCCCCCTCACATGGACTATCCTGTCCCCCTCACCCAGACAATCCTGTCCCTTCACCCGGACTACCCGGACTATCCTAGCCCCCTCACCCAGACTATCCTGCCCCCCTGACCCAGACAATCCTGTCCCTTCACCCGGACTACCCGGACTATCCTAGCCCCCTCACCCAGACTATCCTGCCCCCCTGACCCAGACAATCCTGTCCCTTCACCCGGACTATCCTGCCCCCCCTCACCCGGACTACCTAGACTATCCTGCCCCCCTGACCCAGACAATCCTGTCCCTTCACACGGACTATCCTGCCCCCCTCACCCAGACTATCCTGCCCCCCTGACCCAGACTATCCTGTCCCCCTGACCCAGACAATCCTGTCCCTTCACATGGACTATCCTGCCTCCCTCACCCAGACTATCCTGCCCCCCTGACCCAGACAATCCTGTCCCTTCACACGGACTATCCTGCCTCCCTCACCCAGACTATTCTGCCCCCTGACCCAGACAATCCTGTTCCTTCACCCAGACTACCCGGACTATCCTAGCCCCCTCACCCAGACTATCCTGCCCCCCTGACCCAGACAATCCTGTCCCTTCACCCGAGCTATCCTGCCCCCCTCACCCGGACTACCCGGACTATCCTGCCCCCCTCACCCAGACTATCCTACCCCCCTGACCCAGACAATCCTGACCCTTCACCCAAACTATCCTGCCTCCTAACCCAGACTATCCTGTCCTCCTCACATGGACTATACTGCCCCCTCACTTAGACTATCCTACCTCCCTCACCCGGACTATCCTGCCCCCTCAGTCAAGATGAATGTGAAAATGTATTTTAATGATGAAATAGAATTAGAACTATTTCAAAATCACAATTACCAAGTGCATATGCTTCCTAGCATTAATATTAGGCTACTAAAGCAACATTTTATTAAGATCAGTCTGTTTTGCAAAGTCACATTTTGATCGGCACATTAGGCACATTAACCAACGAACTTCCCGTGAAGAATGCAGCTCTACTTTGTATTAAGTCATCGCCCCCTTTCTTATTTCAGACGCCCCCTCTTCAGGGCTCTGCTGGCGCTGGCTCTGCTAACTACTATCAAGCGGTGTATAAATTGTTAAGGACAGTTTTTGAACTATATTTTGGGTAGTGGGAGGGGTTTGGAAGGTAAATGTTTGTCGGTTAGTTTGTAGTTTAATGACTGGATCTGGATAGGGCACACGGTGCCCTGAGAACATTAGCACAAACGGCATGTCCCACTCCAAACCTTTGGAATCTCTACGTCATTCCAACTGTTTATGGAAAAACGAGTTTTCAACTCCCATGAGTTGTTCTGACGACCGCTCTACCACACTGGGAAAGCTGAGACACACATATCAGGTATCTCTTCAGTGGCCTGGGGTCGATGAACCCGAGCAGGATCTGTCCTGCGGGGAGGGACGACTGTCCTTCACTCTGCCCTAGATGGGCGTCTCAGAGCATCGGGCGAGCTTAAAAGCCCCTCATTGCCCTGCTCTGGGACTGTTGCTTTAAAACAAACAAACAAGTAGGGGAGAAGGAGGGAGAGAACGACAGAGAAAGGGAGAGAGGGACCAATAGTGCTCTATATGTGGGAATGTTTGTGTTGGGCGAACCAAGAGCTGTTATTCTGGGAATTTGTCCTGCAGTGGAGAGAGAGAGACCAATGAGACAGAATTCATTTCCAAGACCAGATCTGAGTCACACAGAAGTCACAATCTCAGTCTCCCATGGGGCATTTTTAAGGATTAAAGGAAGAAGGGATGAGAAAATGAAAGAGGAGAACACAAAAAGGAGACCAGCATTACCTGGGGACCTGTTCTCCCACACGCACCTGTGCTGAGAAGGGATTATTTGACCACACACCTGTGTACCTGTGTGTTTGTCATCATGGAGGCGATGCTCATGAGTCTTGGAGAGAGTGTGTGTGTGAGGCACAGTGCATTATGGGATGTGACCTCAGCCGCCCTCAGAAGATTGAGGCATGCTCATCTCAGAGCTCCTGACATCCTGGTCCGTACGGTCTATCAGGTATGAACAGCAGGCTAGTGTGAATATGTGTATGTTAGTGTGGTTGTGCTTGGTCACTTTCAGTATGGCAATAATTCGTAGATAATTACCACCTCCTTAAGAAATTAAAAGAGCGAAGGAACAAAAGTTGATTTTATTTGTTTAAATTTTTTAAAAATAAATACATTTTGTATAACTATATATATTTAATATATCTATTTTATATTAATATATTTATAAATCCATTTATATTTATTTATAACTGAAGCTCATACTTGGGGTTAGTGATTTGAATAAACCCTAAGTACTTTAACGTGTAACTCGTCTCGCACTATTTGTTTGCACAGACGGGAATGATACCTTAAATCTGACTGAGAATTTCACCTCATAGAAAGCAAAATGGGAGAAAGAGAGACTTAACCACTTAAGCCGGCTTATCTGACCCACAACTCTTTAATAACTGCATAGCAACACACTTGCAACTATTCCACAACACCCTAGCATCATGCTCGTGAGTTTTGCATGGACAAGCACTACTCACATTTTGCTCAGAAAATGTAAAACTCTAGAAGTTTTGTCATCTTGTTTAAATTCATTACTCAGGATATTGTGTGTGCTATAAAGCGCATTAGTGTTGCCATGATGGTTTCTAAGGGCTTGAGTCACCCAGTGTCTCACGGTCATGAAAACAGCTCTCCACAGGAGTCTACGGTTCCATCTATCTGTATGTGAGTGTGTGAGGGATAGAGATCAGTATTCAGCTTGTGTCTATTCTCTACCTTCCTACTGTGTGAACAGGACAGACCAGATCAGACCAGACCAGACCGAAGCAGACAAATCTCAGAGTTTTCCATCTCGCTGAATAAATGATAGCAAAAGTGTTTGTCTGTTCCAGGGTTGATGTATGACAGGCTGCTGCTATAGTAACAGAGCCTACAGAAATGAACAAACCAGACAGACATTTCTCATAGTGTGCTTTGCGTCTACCCCATGTTATTTTATAACCATGGTATGGGGTTCAATGTAAATGTCATTATATATAAATAATATATAGTAATCAAACACTGTTTGTCCGATAACATCTATCTAATATATATATATATATATATATATATATATATATATATATATATATATATATTTCAAATGTATGTAAACTACACTTCAAAAGTAAAGATTCTTTCCTATGAGCTGTACATCTAGACAAAAAGCCAAGTAACTTCTTCATGATAGGCTCGATCATAGAAATGACCACTTGCAAGATTTCAAAAAGAAACAAAAGCCCTGTATAACCTATGAGGTAATCTCACAGAGACCACCCAAAATGACCTTTGAGTTTGTCCATAGGGTATTTTCTGTGTCTGCTGTGTAATTCATGGTGGTATTGTCCATAAAATCACACACACACGCATGCATTGTGACGATAATGGCTTTAGCATAGCTAGTAAATATGATGAACATACATTGTGACACATTCAGGAGACGAGGCGGGGCTTCCTAATGCATTCTTTCCATATCTATACACCCATACACGTTCCTTGCAGTGTTTGATCCAGCAGGTATTTCCTTGGGAGACCCCTTCACCCTCCTCTCCCCTTTTCCTTTCATTCTACAAGCCAGAAAAACAAGTCTCTCTCTCTCTCTCTCTCTCTCTCTCTCTCTCTCTCTCTCTCTCTCTCTCTCTCTCGCTCTCGCTCTCGCTCTCGCTCTCTCAAACCCGAGCACAGTCCATCAGGCTCAGTGAAGGCATTATCTTTCTCTCCTGCGTCGTAATACACATTCATGGAGCTGCTTTTGTTCCATTTAAGCTGCTAATTGTGTGTCTCTCAGAGGGTGTGTGAGAGAACAAGTGAATGTGAGCGAAACAGAAGATTCTCAAGGTTAGTTTGGTGCTCAGCATATAGTAAATGGTTTAGTGTTTTTACATTCTGCTCTGATATATAGACAACTGACAGAGTGAATGTCCTCACTTTTACTGACCCACATATTTTGATTTACTGTGGATATGGATAATAAAAGGGACTGGTTAATAGAATGACACTAACAAAGTAGTTGTTTATGTTTACATTTGATCATGCAAAACTAGCCGCCATGGGTGACGCTAGGGTGTTAAAAGTGGTTGCTATCACATTGATATGTGGGTGGTCGCTTACTACAAAAAAATACTACAGTGGAACCATGGTTCAGTGATAGTAGATTTCAATACCATTGATATTTACCATAGTACTGAAATATTTATGTTACTTTAAGGTAGATTTAAAAATATTATTATACAACCAATGGAATTATGGATGTGAAACTACCTTGATATTTTGGTCATGTATTTTTGAAGTTAAAAATACCATGGTACATGAATTTCTCTTCTATGTAAAAAAAAAAATAAAAAAAATTGAGTATATTCCCGTCTGATACACTGTTCCATGGAATTGGAAGTACCATGTAAATTCCATGTTATATGAAAATGGTAATCATTCAGCACCATGGTATACAATGTATCCTTTTATTTTTATATTTTTTTAGTTTTTATTTTAATTTCAGTTTAGGTTTTACTAATTTTGTGTTTTTGTCATTTTTAAATATTTCTTTTTAGCTTTAATTTTTTATTTCAGTTTTTGTTTTACTAATTGTAGTACTTCAAATTTTCACCCAAAAATGTTGTCATCATTTACTCACCCTCAAGTTGTTCTGCTGAAAACAAAATAAGATATTTTGAAGAATATGGGTAACCAAACTGTTGAAGGACCCCACTGACTTCTATAGTATGAGGGAAAATTACTGTGGAAGTCAATGGGGTCCATCATTCTTCAAAATATCTTCTTTTGTGTTCATCAGAAAAAATAAATAGATATAGGTTTGAAACAACTTAAGGATGAGTAAATGATGACAGAATTTTCATTTTTGCATGATCTATCCCTTTAATCTTCAGTTTTCTAATTTAAGTTTTAAATTTTATTTCAGCTTTATTTCAGTTAATGGATTTTAGTAAACAATAACAAAACTGATAGGTGCCACATTATGCTACTTTTTGTAAGGGATGTTGTGCTGAGAACCATGGGAGGGATTTCCTTTTTCTTACATCGAGTCTGAATGTGTGTATATTTCAGTGTGACCATGTTCAGCAGTCTTTCCTGCTGTGTTTTCCTCCGTCTTTGTAACCGACATGGCCTTAATTTGAGGGAAATACCATTTTCTCCTGTTTGATGGCAGTGTGCCACCCCTCCAGCAGCTGGTGAGTGGACTCTTCCACTTCAAACTTTGTAGAAAGCACAGGTCTGGCTGACACACATCCATTCTTCTTAGTCCGTTTCTCCCTTCAGTCCACAATCCATCAGTTTGTTTCCCAGCTGCAGAGCAGGTAAATGGGCCGTGCTGCTCTGGGATGCTTCCTGTCTCACTGTGATATCAGAAAGGGAAAATTTAAGAGCCTTCTGGAGCTGTTCGGCCTAGTCTCATTCCAAACTGGAATTCTCTAAACATCACATCAGACGCAACCAAACACACACACTGATATGCCACAGCTGTATTTATCCACAGTGGTATTTTCCCAGAACATAATGTGTGTTAAAATCTGTGCACATTCTTTGGTGGTGATTTCAGAGCTTCATTTTGAATTCATCTTATCGTGCTGATCAGAGTGTGTTTATGTGTGTGGCGTTGCTGCTGATGGGCTGATCGTATGATTGAGTGCCTTATCATTTCAAACATGTAGGCTGGCGATGCAGCTTGGGAGCATGTGGGAGTGTGCAACTGCAAGAAACGTTAAACTGTTTGTTTTGATTCAAAAATGCAAATGGGTTAGACAGATGCTGAAAATGGATATATCCGGAAAAAAGGTGATGAAATGAATATGCAAGTCGGACAGGTTTTCCCGAGGGAAAGTTTATTGCTCTTTCATTTTTCAGGAGATTTACAGCAGTTCTCAATTATGTTTCATCTAAAGTATCATCTTAAAATGTCTATAATTCTTTAGGAGAAATAAAATATAATCAGTTTTTGACAGGAAGAGAGTAAAGTTATAAAATGATTGTGGATAGCATTGCTCAGATCATTTGTTCTTAGAAGAATTTGATGAAAAATGTTTATTTTGAGATCCTTTAATTTGGTTGTAGACTTCTTCTTTTTTTTAAAGCACAGATTAAGACATATTGAGACGTTTTCTGGATCTCTAATGCTGTTGGTGATTGCCAGGGCATTGTTATGCAGTTGCTAAATTGTTCTGATTGGTTGCTATGGGGTTACTATGCAGTTAATAAGGTTTTTTGATTGGTTGCCAGGAGGATGCAATGCCGTTGATTAAGTTGTTTTGATTGTTTGCCAAGGCATTGCTATGCAGTTGATAAGGTGTTTAGACTGGTTTCCAGGGTGTTGCTATGCAGTTAAGATATACTAAATAGGAGACATGAGTTTTTTTTGCTTTTTGTTTTGTTTTTTGAGGCAAGTCTCTAATTGCACTCCATTAAAGCTCATTGCTGTCTAGGCCAATAGTTGAGACCTATTTTATAATTAGCTTTTTTCCATAGGGGTAATAAACATTTATTAGATGCCCTGTGAATATTGTTTGCCAGACTACTGAATGGAATCCCTTGGAGATGAACACACTCTCGAATATAAAATATCATATATACAGTATAAATTGAGAGGGAGTTTAATTTACAAACACGCTTATGATTTTCCATTAATATTGAGATTAATTAGTCATATAATAGAGGTATAGCATAAATGTTGATTAATAGAAATAGCCTCCTCTCATGCATTACTGACTTGGTGAACTGACAGATTAATTTTGGCTCAATCCAGCAGTTCTCTAATCGTGGGATTTCCCTGTGTGTGCATGTGTGTAATCTGGCGGGATTACAGTCAAATGCATGTGATTAGTGTGTATTACCCACAAGGCCAGGTCATGCACACAAACTGCGATGAGGGAATCCCTAGATTTGCTGAGTTGAACACAGATATGAGAGTATGAGATGGCTGATATATTGTGTTTGATTATATATGTACGTCTCTTTGGGATAATGCTGCTGTGTATAAAATAAATCTCTATGCCAATCAACACCAGTTGTGCCTAACAGAAAATGACACTTTCTTTATTTATTTTCACATGAATTAAATTGCATTTGCCCACTATGTATTTCGTTATCACTAATGGCTTTCAGAAATATAGCTCTATGAATACCTCTGAATGGCATAATAATTTATGAGAAGTTTGTTTGTTTCATTGGTACACACATAGATTATTTTGGTCATAAAGAATGTGGATTCTAATTTAAGAAATTAAATGAAAAGGACATTTAAAAAAAAAAAAGTCTGTTGTGCTCACCAAGGCTGCATTTATTCAATCAAACATACAGTAAAACTATTAATAGTATGAAATGTTATTATACAATTATACAATTTTAATATATATTTAAAATGTAATTTATCCCTGTGATGGCAAAGCTGAATTTTCAGCATCATTCCTCAAGTTTTCTGTGTCACATGATCCTTCAGAAATCATTCTAATATTCTGATTTGATGCTCATGAAACATTTCTTATTGTTTTTAATGTTAGTTGTTCTTAATATTTTTTATGAAACTGTGATACACGATTCAACACCAAGCTGTTTTTGCATTGTTTCATCAATTGAATGTGTACCCGCTGGATACAGCTGAACTTTGACCCTTTGAATAGTCCAGTTTTGTTGGTGGGGGACAGGGGAAGAGATTTTTAATGAACTTCCTGTTAAAATGTCGAAGACTTTTGACCTCTGAGCCTTCATGAGTTGTCATATTCAGAGATGAAAACCAGCATATTCCAGAACACTTTCCTAATTCCAGTCAGAAACTCCCAAGTCATCCTCTGTGACCTATGACCTGATTCAGCACAACATTTGGCGGTTTTAATATTTCATGCAAATACACTTACTCTAATTAAGCCTAAACAATTTGCATATCTAACGCAGTCAGAAATGAAGTCATATACGTGAATGACATCAGTTTAAATAGTGTTTCGGCATTGTGTTTGTGTGGTTAAAGATTTCACATGGAATACTGTGCAGTATATGTATTTTTTATGTGGAACAATATGCATAATGCATTGCATGTGCATACACTTGTAACAGCTATATTGTGAGAATGAGATTAAATAATAAGGATATTTTCAAAATCACAGTTTATTTTATTGTCACACTGAAAATGTAAGGTCAAGTTGAGCATGTTGCATTGTGGGATACATTACCCAAGCACAGTGTGTGCTTGATTCTATACTGCACATTTGGCAAATATAGTATACCATCCAGGGATTTCACACAGAAAACTTGCATACTTTGCACAATATAGTGTGTACTGCACACTGCGGAAATAGTACGAGGATTTTCAAAACATAACCAAAGTATATCTTTAATATTACTTATTCTTTATACATAAATACATTGTAAGTATCTCAAATATAATCTAAAGCAGTTGCTCTCTAATGAATCGGATCTCTTGGCTCTGAGGAATTCCAGAGCTGGCTTGTGCAGCTTCCAGGAACAAGACAGGTGTGCTGAGATGAGATTTGATTTAGTGCCAGTCAGGAATTGAGAGATAAATGCACCTGCAGCCACGATCTGTTACTATGGTGATACATGTGACTAATGGTGACATCAGGGCGTCAAGAGGAGGCTGAAATGCTGATATATTAGTATTTGAAAAGTAAACAGGGAAAGGGATTGAAGAGAGATGTGTGTGTGTGTGTTTAAACATTTTGGAAGGATGCCCAAGCCTAATTTGCATATCAGATAGTCTTTTCTTTCTTTCACCTGTCTTTTTCTCAATTGTTTGTTTTTCATGTACACCTCTGTTTTACTGCTATTCCTGTATCGACACAAAGCCTATCCACCTGTGTGTTGTATAATACATTTTCAGGGTTGGGGAGTAACGAAATACAAGTAACTTATTTACGTATTTAAAATAGAAAAATTTGAGTAAGTGTATTTCATTACAGTTACATTTTAAATGGGTCGTAATCAGATTACAGTTACATCTGAAAAGTATTTTAGATTACCAAAGTGATTACTTTGAATTTTAATGTCATTTAAACAGCAATTGGTGATTCTCTGACTCTGACAGTCTGAAAAAGCTTAAGTTTCATCAACATTTTATTACTTTTAAGAGGGATCATAAAAATGTTGTTATTTTTATTTAGTTCTGTCCTGAACAAGACAAAATGACTGAATTTTTAAAAAAAATTGCCCAACTGTCAACTTAACTTAACTGTCCTGTCATGACCTGATGATCCATGACTGTTTTCGCGTTTTGTGATAGTTGTTTGTGAGTCATTTTATAATTGTAAAAAAGGTCACTGCAAGAATTTTTTTTTTCCCCTCACAATTCTGACTTCTTTTTCTCAGAATTGGGAGATATAAACTTGCAATACTGACTTTTTTTCTTGCAATTGTGAATTTAGTATGTGTATCTCATAATTTACTTTACTCAATATTGCGAGTTTATTTCTCATAATTCTGACTTTTCTCAATATTGTGAGTTTATATCTCATAATTCTGACTATAACTCACAATTGCAACTTTATATCATGCAATTCTGAGGGAAAAAGTCAGAAAAGTGAGATAAAAACTTGCAATTACCCTTTTCAAGTTACTAAACTTGAGTAATGTAACGAAATACGTTACAAATTACGTTTTAAAGCATGTATTTTGTAATCTGTAGTGAAATACATTTTAAAAGTAATCTACCCAGCTCTGTACATTTTTTTCACTCAAAAAATTTAACTAATTTCAAATTATTCAAATTAAAGTAAGATCCGATAGTGTAGTTAATCTCCTCTGATATGAATAGTGTAAAAACTGTTTAGGTAGTGTTTTAGCAAACTCACACTCAGGCCTGGTTCCATTCTGCTACTGTATGCAGTTACCACTTTTATTGATGCAATTATTTCCTGAAAAATTTAAAAAAAAGGCCTGCAAATACAATTCACATTGACTTTAATTGTATGTGAAAGGATGTCGTTTCTTCCTGTTGGAGAAAGTGATATTAAGGGTAGCCAAGGGCAGCTGTCCCGCTCATTTCCTCTCTTTCTGTTTGATATTCTGTGTATTGGTTAGACTATGTGGTGGGTCATGAAGTTCATTGTGTCTGCAGTGCCTGCACAACACAGCCAATCAGAGATTCAGCCAATCGGGGCTCAGTTTTCACACCTGATCTGAACATACCAATCACAGCTTTGAGAAACTGTTGAGATGGGCATTTATGCAGCAGCCTGGTCAAAGTGATTGATTTACACTTGTTTAATTATAAATGAGTGGGAGAGAAACAGATATGTGGAAACTGCCCACTTAGTCTACTATGACAGTGACACACAATGATGTACTCGTGACTGTGTGTGTGAGAGAAACGTACTATTACATTTTTCCGGTATCATATCGGTTATTGGAAAACATAAGATTGTTTTGATTTAAATATTGGCTATTGTATTCACAATTGAAAATGTAATTTTTTACATCTCAAAATGAATATCCATATTTCATTATGTACATTACAGTGTTAATTCAGTATTATTTATATGTTATTATAGGTTTTACTAATATTTTGAATTACTTTTTGGTATATATATGTTTTTGGTTTTAATTTAATTAATTTTCATAATTTTGTTACATGCATTTGTCATTTTTATTAGTATTTTTAATATTTATATTTAGCTTTAATTTATTTTATTTCAGTTTTAGTCATTTTAGTACTTCAGTACATTTCATAGCCGTTGATATTGATAATTATCACCATAAATAGCAAATCTTTATTTCTTTCAAGTTTAAAGATTTTTGCTCCCAAGTGAAAGTTGTAGAAACCAGACAATTAATTGTTTTTTTTTATATACATTTTTGAACATTTATCAAACTCTTGATATTGTTTTATTGAGGAAAATTAAATCGTGATAATTATCGTTATCGTTTTATCATCCAGTCATATTGCCAAAGCAACATTTCTAATTTCGATTCAAGTGTATGTATGTATTATATGTATGAATTTTTACTGTATTTATTTATTTAAACAAAATAGTGTATATAGTATATATAATATAAATATATATATATATATATATATATATATATATATAAATTTGAATTTTTACAGTATTTCTTTGAACAAAATAGTGTACAATTTTTATATTGACCATTTATCATGAAAACATAAAATAAATACAAAAAAAATATCATATCAATATTTAATATTTTAATACTGGTGAATCCATTTTTCTTCATCTTTCCTTTGCAGTAATTGATTAAATACAATCATTTATAATTAACATTTCTACCAGGCAGGTTATAGAGATTGTAAAGGTAGGCGACTCAGTAAGTGTTGGAATGGAGCAATATGGAGTGTCTCTGATGGAATAAAAACATTTGTTAGTGCAGAGCGTTGTGTGTGTGTGGGGGGGTGTTTATCTTGGGGGGGGGGGGTCCATCATATCCAGAAACACCTGAAGTCCATTCACAGATCCATTTCAGTTTAATAAACTGCAGATGTGTGTGTGGCCCGGAATGCTCCTTCACTCTTTCTTTTATCAACAAACTCCAAATTGCTCTAGTTTCTCCAGAATCCCAGGAATGCTTGACCGACTAAAGATGTTCTCTCATACAGAAATAGCCAACGGTGCTTCATGAAAGCATTCCTCTATACACACAGCATGGGAAAACAGCTCGACAACTCTGAGAGTGAGTGATAGAAATAGAGAGAATGTTTTTGCAATTAGTTTAAAGGAATAGTTCATCCAAAAATTAATCATTTACTCCCCTTCATTTCAATCAGGCTCCAAAAAAAAAAAAAAAAACACGGCATAAACGTAGTCTGCACTTCATTCCAAGTAGGATTATTTAAGAAACAGACTAAATTCACTGATTATTTATGGAAAATTTCCCACTCTGCTGCGGTTATTAGTGCTTTTGGTCATGTTTGGACAGCATCCGTACTGTTAATAAGGAAAAGAGCAGTATGACCTTTTCTGCCTAACATATATTTTATATTTAACATCTTCTTTTGAATGCCACAAAATCATAGAACATGACGGTGAAATGATGACACAATTTTCATTTTTGGTTGAACTATTCCTTTAAGACCTCTCCTAGATAAGGTTTCCTCTTCAATAGATCATGATCCCCAGGAGAGCCCTTTATTAAACGCACACAAACATACACGGCCCGTAAAGATGATCGTACGCAATGGCTGTATATGGTGAGAGCAGTGATGTGGTCTGTGGTCAGAGTGTAAGAGGCTGGAGGAGGAATAGACTCTATTGCTGTAAGTGATGCTGTAAGCTCTCTCTGTCTTGTGATGTGTGTGAGTGATCATTTTTGCTGCTCTACTGACTCATATACTCACTGTGGTTTATGTCCTAGTTCACACAAACCTTCACACTCTCAGAGCTTCGTTCAGAGGATTGTGCTGACGAACACGCAATTAAAGACACACAATCATGTGAGAGGAGAGAAGATCTCATCTATCGATTCATACAGTTCCTGAGTCAGCGATGTTCATGTTACGCACAGACTTTCTTTGTTCTCTGTGACTGGTGACAATTATAACAGAACTTTTCTGAAACTCTAGCCAGCCTATATGTTTATGTTTACGTGGCAGAAAATGTTTTTTACACTGTGTTTCTCATTTTGTTTTTTTTTACAGTTCACTTAAATAGTCATGTAGTGTCACAATTTAATATTTAAAAATATATGGATTTTTTATAAGGAAAATGTAAAAAGATTTTAGATATCTTTTTAAACAATCCTGAATGAAACAGTGTTTTTAACAAATCGATTGAGGTGAATGATTTATTGCTTCAGTCACTTGCTTTGTTTCTTAATTAATAAGCCTTTTTGAATGAAAATGTTAAGTGAAGGATTTATTGAATCACTCAAAGATGGCCAATTGATTCATTCCAGAAAGAATCAGCGTTTTTGAGCAAATCTGTTGAGTGAATGATTCATGAATCATTTAAAGAGAATCACTTCACTGATTACTAAATGAATTAGCTTTTTTTAAAATAAATGAGTCAATGATTCATTAAATCATATCATGATTTTGAACAAATGGATTGATTTAATGATTCAGTGACTCCATTGTTGCCACTCACTAAAAAATCCCCACCAGCAAGTAGTTTATAAATAAAGCATATCACACTACCATTAGAGTGTCTAGAATAATAAAGAATACATATTATATAATTTTCTTATTGAATTCATACTCACCATGTTTGTCTAGATACAAACTCTTTCTAAGCCTTTACACACTCTCTCTCTCTCTCTCTCTCTCTCTCTCTCTCTCTCTCTCTCTCTCTCTCTCTCTCTCATACACATTCACAGCAGGGTTGGTTTCTTTTTGTCAGAGGTGGATTTGCATTCAGTAGTTCTACCCTCAATCAATATTCAAAAAGGCTTGAGAACAGAATGACTCAGCTTTCAACACTGAAACTTTTCACAGAAACAGTGGAAAACTTCAACTAAAACTATAGATGAATATGTTCCAGTAAGTTTCAGTAAACTTTAGCAACTCAAGTGCTGTTTATCTTGTCTTGTTTATCTTATTTATTCATCCCATGTGTTTCCAATGTATACGGTGGGATATATTTGTGTGTGGGGGTGTGTTAGTAGGCTAGAAGTTTTAGATGTTTAGGTTGTGTCTGTGTGTGTGTGTGTGTGTGTGTGTATTGTACAGGCCAGATGGGAGTAAAGCTTTGCAGTGAAATTACAGCAAGAGAGATCTCACACACGTTTGAAGTGCTTACATGTGGGTAGTGTTGCTTTTTTTTCTCCCTGGATCTAACTGGAAACACATTTTCTTCTCTCATAACACACACACACATGCTGACATGAGGCACAAAAAGAGTCATTCCCGGTCTTTTCCGGCTTCTCTGCACTGGCCTCTATATGTGCGTTATATATGTAAGTTACAGGTCTCTTTAGACCATTCAATAACATTCTCACATATATCTGAGCGCAATTATGATTCTCAGTTGTCCAATAGCATACACCACTGTACAGACACAGGTGCTTTGGTGCCCATCCTAAAAACGTTGTTGGATAGTTATTTTAAGGTGTATAATTAGTCCTTTAATCCCTTTAAAGATCTAAAACTTATTTATGACCAGCGGCTAATACATATCTGCTGTTAACCTCACTCACACCTGGATCTGTGAAGCCTCTGCATATAGAATTACACAAATTCAGTATCAACACAGGGCTCCTTGCAGAGACTGTGGGGGATCTTTGATGTGATTTAAAGGAGGTTTGTAACCACTAAGATTATTCATTAAAAAAAACCTCCACCCACTGCCATCATCCTACACCCTAAACACCGAACCCCACCAAAGCCCCGTGGCTTGTCCACCCCCAGCCCCTGAGCTGAAGATGATGAGAACATTGCACATATAAAAGCCTGTTTTATGGAAATGAAATTTTATGACTGTAGCCTGTAACACAGAAGATTTATGGCCTGTGTTTACTATATACTTTTGTTGTACTTGTATGTAAATGCAGTCAGTGTAAACATTCCACGGAAGAAAGAAAGGAGCAACACGAGAGAGAGTAAATTTATAAGCGATTTTTCATTTATGGATAAACTATCACTTTAATGGTCAGTTTCTGGAGTTTTAAAGGCCCACTGAAGTGGCTTGGAACACGCAGCATTATTCAATTTGTTTACGTAATTTTAAATGAAACAGGAGGACAGGGTGGGACATATCGAACAGCTCCTCCTCTTTTTTACAACAGCCAATACCGTTTATGTCACAGCTCAGCCAGAGCTGTTGAGCTTGGTAAAACCTCAGTTT
Source organism: Zacco platypus (assembly GCA_038088235.1). Lineage (NCBI taxonomy): Eukaryota > Metazoa > Chordata > Actinopteri > Cypriniformes > Xenocyprididae > Zacco > Zacco platypus. The sequence continues at coordinate 18,828,387 of CM076075.1, read as the reverse complement.
CCTTCTAATCTCTTACCGTTTCTCCTCCTAATCTCCTCCGTATTTAAAATATAGCATTCTGTGCAGAATTCAAATGGGTCCAATACGTTTTGGACTCGCAGATATGATCCGCTCTGTGCTATCATGTCCCTGGACTGTGTGTGCTGCGGTTCACGTGACACTAATGTGAAACCAGACTTCATTCGCCTCAATGGAAACATTGTCTTAATTGTTCCCTGTCCCCTATCTAGTGCACTATGTGTCATTCACCATGTAGAAAATAGTAAATGTTTGAACAAGTTACCGATTTCAACCGCAGCTTCTGGGTCTATTTATAATGTTGGGGGCGGGACGCTTTAGATTCTAATGAGTATTTGATCGGATCCATAGTGTTGTCATGAAAATCCATGATCCATTTTAGCAGAAGTGAGAGACTGTAAGTTTTGAATATCTCCTAAATGCAAATTTTGTCATTGTTTTGGAACACACAAGCTTATTCATAACCTTAAGGCTAACATATTCCTACTAAAACCTAAAAAACTTATATTTTTGATTTCAGGGGACTTTGATTTCAGAGGCGGCTTGTATTAATAATCCGAAGGAATAACGCTTTTAATAAGATAACTCTTTTAATAAACACCAGGAACAATACTAATACAACTAACCTTGATGAAGACAGAGGGCTTAAATACACAGAGGATGATAATCAATGGAACAGGGAACAGGTGAGGCACTAATCAGGGACTGATGAATGGCAAATGATGAATGACTAATCTCAGACAAATGGTGTCTATGAAAACTAATGGCGTTTCCACTGATCAGTACAGTACAGTACAATATGATTCAGCATGGTAAACCCTTGTCCAACTTGCATTTTCACCGCCAATAGTACCCTTATTTGATGATAGATGTGGTGTGTGCTGGAAAGTAGCGGTTGACGTCATTCTCGCATGAAGAAGTGACACCGTAAACAACAATGGAGGACATACAGCACATGTGGTTGTTTGTTTGCTGCGCATCGATATTGTGTTACAACGGTGTTGTTTAAAAATGGCGCCCCTTGTGTCGTCATTCCCCTTGTAGCACGCGCAAATGACGATTCTCTGTCAATGTTCTGCAGTGAGTCTAACTCCACCCTTTAAGTACCAGACTACTGTGCTACCCCAATGGAAGGGTCCCAAAAAATTGATATGGTATGGTTCGGTATTTAAGTACCATTCACAACTTCTGGCAATCGAAACGGAAACAATTGCGTACAGTACTGTACTGTATCATACCGCTCGGTGGAAATAAGACTAAAACTGAACAAGTGAGAGAAACAGAACTTGACCATGACACTAACTCTTAAACACCTTATAATTCTTTGTACACTACCATTCACAAATGTCTGAATTACAATTTAAATAACTTTTTTTCTCTTTTAGTATATTTTAAAATGTAATTTATTCCTGAGATGGCATCATTACTCCAGTCTTTAGTGTCACATGATCCTTCAGAAATCATTCTAATATGATGATTTGCTCAGGAAACATTTCTTATTATTATCAATGTTGAAAGTGATGCTGCTTAATATTTTTGTGGAAACCGTGATACTTTTTTTCAGGATTCCTTGATGAATACAAAGTGCACAATGAAAGAGTGACAAAAATGAAAGTCTGTGTGTGAATGTGAGCAGCAGAGACGAGGGATGAACTCCATCTTGCTTCAATTATAGGTCAGCATTGTTTACATCTAGTTCAGACACTATAGGCCACATACTAGCTGCAACCTCACTACATCTATACACACACACACACACAAATAGCATTCAATCCTCTATCCAATTTGGTTTACGTCAGCCATACAACCTGTCCTTATGTCCGCAGAAGTAGAAGGTTGACCCGTGTGACCGCCTTCCGAAAAAATAACAAACCCCTCGATATATACACACACATACACCCCGCTTTGTCTCTGAGCCTGAGGCAGTGAGACAAAAATAACCAAACTCAGAGACTCCTAACCAGAACCACATTTCCTGCATAGAGAAAGCCAGAGACGGCAAAAGAGGTCGGTTTCCCTTATTTTTATACGTTTTGAGGAAAATTCAACCTTTCATTTTCTCAGAGAACATCGCAGTCTCTTCCTCTTGTACTCTTCTGGCCGATTTAGACACAAAAGACGGTATGTATTAAACAAATTGTGCGCTTTGGTCTGGCAGAAATACTTGGGCTTGGTCTTTCAGAAGTTTATTTTAGAACTTCTCTCTCCCCAGTCACAGTCGTGTGAGCCTGGACATTCTCATTTGTTCCGAAACGCCCCCACAGTATCAAGGGTTTCCTTTTGTACAAATGTTCACCGCCATCCACGCACAGAAATACACACTCACTCTGCCTGTTTTAAACAACGAGCTCTTGTGACACTGTTGGGGCCTGTGCCCAGAGGAAAGAGCCAATAAATGATGTTAAAATATGTATTAGAGAGCGCAGAGAGATCATGAGGGAATGTTTAAATTGGACAGTAGTGTTTCCGTTATGGCTGGGGGTCCAAAATCAGCAGCGGTAAAACTCTAACTCACCTTGCACCACCTTCGTTATGACCTCAATAACGATGTAAATCAAATATGAACGGTCAAACTGTCATCAAATTCAACAAATACAGTGAGATTTGATTGACTTCAGATACTTTGTTTATAGTTTGTTTATTGATGCTGTTATCACCAGCAGTCTGATAATAATGAAATGTAAGCCTGCAGCCTAATTGCATTATGTTTGGAGTGTTTTTCAATTACTTTTCAAAGGCCCTCCCATGAGTATGCGTGAGAGAGTGATGAAGAGAGATGGAAAATCCTGACCCTCAGTGCAGTGTTTCTCTCCATCATTCAAGTGCGTTTAAAGCAAGGCTGAAAATCGTTAAACCAAGGGCTGTGGAATTTCTGTGCTGTATCATTGTAAGACAATGCAATCGGAATGTTTTGCAATGGCCCAGTGTAGAGAGATGCAACTTTTACAGCATCGCTTTTAAAAAATGAAAGGCTTTTCACATTGCATGGTTAAAATTGGCTTCTGTTTACACCTGGTTACTTTGTAAGATCACTTTGTAAACCATAAAAACAATGCTTTCCTAAATTACCAGTAAGCATCAATGAACTAATAGAGCATAACCATTAATGCACTTGTATAGTCTTGAGAACATTCCCATGTTGTGTGTAGTTTGTGAGTGAAGAAAAATGTCATTGAAAAATGTCAATTTTATACAGAAAATGTTTCCTTCCATTATTTTGTCTTTGCTTTTGTATTTTTAAAGACTTAAGGCAACCATAGCGAATGGACAAGCTGAATTACTTCTACATACAGTAGTTATAAAAATGTCTCTGAATTAACTATTTAACACATCGAATGTAAAGTTAACCACAAGAACACATTTTTTGTTGTTGTTGTTATTTGGTACTTTGTAATCCGGTTCCATTTGTTGTCGTTAACTAACATGAACTAAGAATGTGCAATACAAATGATATTGTATTTATTCATCTTTAACATTAGTTAACCAAATGTAACTGTTTATTGCTAGTAGTAAATGATAAAATGAACTTTTACTAAGATTAATAAACTTTAGAAGTATTTTTCAGAATTTGTTAACTAATGTTAACAAATGAAACCTTTTTGTAAAGTGTTACAATTTTTTATGTCAAGGTCTGAGAATGATAGAAATGGCTCTTGTGAATCGTTACACAGAATTTATGCATGCAGGCAATAACCCTTACAAGGAAAAGGCCTTCCAGTTTTTGTAAAAGTTTCATTGAGTCGTCTGCGATGTTGTTTTTGCGGTGAAACGACCGTTAGACGTCTGTGTGAAGGAGTTCACACAAATCAGCTCCCTCTAACAGTCGGTTCAGTTTAAAAGCATCTTTCAAACATTTCTCTCTCCTTTTAACCGTTTTTCGTTTACCCTGGCCAAACCAAATGGGAGAGGAAATCTGAATTAGAAACGGAGGGGCGGAAGAAGTCAGGCAGAGGGAAAGAGAGTGCAACCCATTCCCAAATGTTTCTGCGTTTCTACTGCAAATCCAGATGTGGGTCTGTTAGTCATTGGTCAGCATCTACACACACACACACACACACACGACCAGGACTTTTTTCCACAGCACAGAACATTCCTTACAGTCATAGTATCAGATAGTAATACTGTGGTACTTTGATATTTACTATGATACTCAATAGTTACCATATTCATACAGGATACCATGTACATTAGTTGCACACCAAAAGGTACAATGAATATGGGTTCTGGGTGCATTGTCAAAACTTAAACAAAACATGCCAGGTTCTGTTGCCAAGGTACTGTTTTTTTTTTTTTTTTTTTGTTTGTTTGTTTTGTTTTTTTGGACATCCTTTTCCTGTGGTATTTAAAGAGCTCTCCCAAGGTTTACTTCCAAAAAACATGGTACTTTTTGTATTGAAGTGGTAAGTTTTTGACAGATTTAACCCTTATTCCCATACATATTCCAGGTCTGGTGTAAACCAATGTTATTTTATTACTATTATATTAGCCTATTTATTAATGTTTAATAATAATGTTTATTAATTAATGTATTAATTAGACCTTCTTCAACTTATTTCAGTTAGTTGCCGTTTGTTATTCTAATTCCATTTATAAAATGTATAGCAAATATTTGTTGTTGTTTTTTATTCATCGAATATTTAGATTTGATTTTATTTATTTCAGCTTTATTTCAATTAGCAAAAAATACTTTTAACAGTTTTAGTTGACAACAACAACAATAGGGTAAAGTAAACTGATAGTACTGTCAGGCTGGACTGCTCAGTGTGTCCGTCGCTCGATCACAGTCGCTCCGGTGTCACGGGGGAAAGGCGGAGGAAGAGGAGCAGCAGCAGCAGGAGGATGAGGAGGAGGAGGGGTTGGGGTTTGCTGTGGAGGAACTGCTTGTGTGTGTGTGAATAGTGTTGTGCGGATCTGCTTCCTGGACGCGGGCCAGCGGTCCCTGTGAAACAGCGCGTTGAGAGCGGAGAAGGATGGGATGGGATGTGCTGGCACTGCCGCTGTCAGTCCGCTCCGCTCCGCCTGTGCAGCTTCACCGGGGATCACAACAACGACATGGATGATGCTGACTTCGAAGATGATTTAGGCCGGCGTGTGAACGTTTTCGCTTCGGACTTAACTCGTTTGGATTACTGTGGTTGTTGTTAGAGAACATTTATTTCTTATTTCGGCGAGGAATTAATGAACGCGGGAGCGTAAAGGATTTCCACCAAGGTAAATCGCGCGCACATCTCGCGCTTGTTTTGCGCTGGTCTCGCGCTTTCCGATTCAGTCAGTCTGTGAGGGACGATGGAAGGATGGATGCGTTAAATACGTGATGCTTTTTTACTTAAATACTCACCTATACTTCAATTTCTTCCGATTACTGATTACAACACACGATAGAGCACTGATTTGTGACCATACACGGAGGATATCATTGTTAAAATCTGATTTTAGGAGGTGAAAAGGCTCCTCTGAGTGTAAACTGTTCATGTAATGCAGCTAGCCTGCTAACCATTTACCTCAGAAACACAGGCATATTATGTAAAAAAAAAATACTGCATCGTTTTCTCATAATGTTGATCTGTTTTGACGAACATCATCCTTAAGGTGATTTTTAGAAACTGATAATGTTGCGTTTAAAGGAGTTTGCGTACAAAACTTGCTAGCTTATTTGCTTTGCTTGGTCACCATTACTGCCCATTCAGAGTCATTCATCCATTTTTCCAAGGCTATTAACCTGTGCTGACAGCTGAATATGACCAGATCTGCTGTGGATAGTGACAGGAACTTAAAAGGATTGCATGCATGTGACCATCACGGTCATATCCTTTAAATCCTTGAACAATGCAGCTGTGTTAAGTCTTGCTTTATTAGATTTACTCAAAATGTCCTGTGCCAGCTTCATAGAAAGGATTGTGCTATCTCAAAACCTAATGAAAAATGCCGTTTTCCCCTCCTAGGAATCTGTCATAGGACATTACCATCAACATTGAGAAATATAGATAGATAGATGAAGATATATGTTGATTTGAACTGTGTCTCAAAAACTTTTGACTTCTGGGCTGCATAGATTCATTTTAGTTGCCATTTCCTATAACAGCTGCCAAAGACTGATGAGATGTGAACTGCCTTCCTAGACAGCATTATTGGTGCATGGACCCAAAAATTCTGTTTCGAAAGGCACCACAGTAGAGCATTTTTGGGCTTTAAAGATGCATTCCACTTCATTTGATCTAGTTGCAGTGTCCTATAACATCAGACATCCTCATCTCTGGAGATGTGACCTTCATACCTAGACATTATCTTAGGCATCATGCATGCCCTTTAATATGCTGTCTAGAATCTAGATAGCCAGCCCATTATGCTTTGAGGCACAGCCTGTGATTGGGGTCTGTACAGACTGTAAACAAAGCAGACGGGGCTGTGTCTATCTAGGCAGCTGTGGTCTTGCCTGCTCAGGGTGACGGATGTCTTTTTTTATGCTGCTCACCCTGTGATGTCTGCACTGCAGGGCAGCAGTGTCAGCAGGCTGATGTACTCTAGAGCACATGGTCAGGCATGAACACCAGATCTGTAGTCGCCTAGACTTTTATCATTTGTTAATTCAAATTTGTGATGAACATTGATTGCTCTGCCTTTGTGGTGTCCATGTACATGTGTGATCAATGTGGTGCACTGTCATTTCGTTATCAGTGTGCATTAATTGGAAATAATGGCTAAATACCCGCTTGCTGTGTGCATGGGGTTGTGTCTGATGGCCTATACCATCACAAGGACGTCAACTATCACCTGCCATGTTTAATATCTGTGTCTGATATGATCTGAATTGGATGTTCACTAATTCAAATGCTCTTAAATCTCTATCTTCTACACATCGTGCTACTCGGTGAGAGTGTACGTGAAGCTAACATGTAGCTTAGGATTTAGTACGGATAAACCGCAATGAAACCCTAAACAGGGCATCAGGGTCAATCTTAAATCTGCACCAAAGAGTGGGTTTATCATCGGATCAGATTATATTACACTATAATCGTCTCCTCTGCAGTGTGCATCAGAGTAACTGCACTTTTATATTAGGGCTGCATGATTTGGGGAATCTAATTGTGATTTTTCTTAAAAAATTTACAGCTGTGGTTTAATATATATATTATTATTATTATTATTTTTTTTTTTTTTTTTTTTGAAAGCTCCAGGTTTGCTGTACTTGATTGTAGGGCTGCACAATATTACAATGAAATAATAATAATTAATAAATGAATATTATTAATATAAATTTAAAATGTTTATGACAATAATGATTATTATTAAATAAAATATTTAACAAAATAAGAAATTTTACTATTGTAATACTGTATTTCACTAACATAAAAAATATATATTTTAAAAAGAATAACATTCGTTAGTACTGTCAAAAGTACCGACTTAGGTACCAAGTCAGTCCTGAAATTTTAGAGATTTCAGCGCGGTTTCGTAAACTCCTCTGATTGGCCATTGTGTTCATGCACTCATCAGATATGACTGCGATTGGCTACAATGATCAACACTTCAAAAACATGTTGTAAATAGACATCAGTGACGCTCTTCATCAAGCGCTTACGCAGACACACAGGGTAGTGTTTGAACGCTTTCAGACCCTTGGCTCCCGCTTTCAAAATGCTTTCAAATTCAAATACTTCCGTGTGCTTTCAAACGCTCTTGTGCGTTGAGCATTGTAGCCAATCACAGACATATATGTTGAGCGTGTGAAGACAAAGGCCAATCAGAGGCGTTTACGAATCCGCTCATCTGCGCTCAAAGCATCACATTTTTAATGACTTGGTATCGAAGTCTACACTAATAGTTTTAGTCAAGTCAACATGGCTATTAAACTATTTTATTTTGGCATAAAGTTATATATTTTGTTGATAAAAATGTTAATCCCAAATGCACTTTATAAGCGACTTAGACTGCACCAAGCCATATAGCAATTTTGGTTTCATTTAGATTAAATGTTCGGCACTACTTTCAGCATCTATTAAATAATTGCAGTGGTTTACAAATAGTACACTGTGTGTGTGCTATGTGATTTTAATGACATCACAGGTTCGTAGGGTAGTGTGAGTGTAGTGTGCCATTCAGGAGTTCAGCTGAGGAAGCAGTGACTCACTGTTCAGTGATTACAGGCGAGGCATTTTGTAACCCCATACCAGACATGGCACACAAACACACTACTGCAAACACAATTCCCAGCACCTGATTGTTAGATTCTGACATTGTGGTTGAGATCTGTTCACCTCCCCCTCCAGATACACCCCAGTGAGAAATGTTCTCATTTAGTGGAGCGGAGGTTTGACATCACAAGCTTCAGGCTTTAGGGATGTGCTCCCATCACCAGCATGTTGTTTGCTCCCTTCAAAGCCTCAGGTTTTTAATCCCCTATTGTGTGGTGGGAAGTGTTCCTATCAAGCCTGACTCAAACCTTAAGAGCTTTAATATGGTGATGTAACAAAACTGTGGTACTTTTGGGCAACCGCAAGGTCGGTAGTAAAGTTTAACCTTTAAGATTGGAAAGTCAGCCCAATATCAGATGCTGCATACTCTTGCTTCTGGGATCTGCATGTTTTGCATTTTCTACACATCCCACAACTAGATTTGTTTATTAAATGTTTTGGCTAATTTGAATAGGCTTTTAGCTGCCAATAAGAGTGTAGTACTCTGTTTAACTTTGTTTAAATCCATTCTATTGAATTTTATAGGATTTTTTTTTTACCAAAAAAAAAAAACATTATAGTTTTGTGAGTTTAATTAGGATAGTATATTTACAAAGATATTGAAATTTGAGGAAGGATCTAGTAAGATGTGTTCATGTTTTTATTATTTATTTATTATTTTTAATAGATTACATTTTGAGTAGGTGTTGGCTGGGAATTTTATTTTTACTCTTTTAGTCCAAAGATAATTCTAAACTGTAACATAAGTATGAATGTGCTTATTTTCAAGATCGATTGGTTGGTTGCCTAAACAACCTATCAACTCTTTGTTTTTTAGGAAGTCCTGTATAATTGGACTGGTTTCTGTTTAACCGAACCCAATCAGATGCGTTTCTTAGGTTTACAAAAAGATACTTTCAAAAGTCATCTATTTGGTTTTTGGACAACTAGATTGGTCAACTACCATTATCCATACCTAAACTAGTAGATTTGTTTTTTTTTTTTTAAACAATATGGTTTTAATGGTACCACAGTGGTTTGGATCAATTATGCTACCATTTTTATTCTCATAAATGAGTGTCATAAAAGTTAGATGAGATAACCTATTTGGTTCATATGCAGCGCCAGGGAAGGAATTATACAATTAAATAAGAAAATCATAAGTAAAGACTGGACCATATTCGGGTGAGCCACTTCATATTGATTTAGGTTTGTCTTTATTATATGGAAATGTGATCTACTCTGTGGTTGAGGGATAAGAATACGATGTTGCTTGAGGGTATGTTACTCTGAAGACAGGATATCAGTTTTTAGGAGCTAGAGTTGTTATGCTATTGAGTTAGCATCATTGTTAGCACAACCAAGAGAAATTCATCAAGCCAAGCCCCCCTGTAAAAACACATCTTCACAGGTCAATAACAAACTCACACCAGTCCGTTCGGACTCACAATATCAATCATGTGGTCTGTCACGTGGTTGTGTAGTCCGTAGCTCTGCTGAGGAGCAAGGGAGAGGAAGAAAGGATGTGTTTCTAGTCCTGTGACTCCCCTCCTCCAGTCTTTTCCCCCCACGTGTGCGTGGAGGAAATGTGAGCCATGCTGCTTATATCAGCCTCATTGTTAGTGTTCCTGAGGGACGGTGCTTCCTGATGGCAGCCAGAACACTCCACATGTTCCCATTCTGATGTCCTTACATACACTACCACGCTGAAAAGCTTAAGGAACGTCTTGTATTCTTTCTTTTTCTCCACATTCCTTTTAACTTGGCCTACATATAGAAGTAGAGGGGGTGGATGAGAGCGTGAGAGCATGGAAAGATAGAATAAGAGCACGATATAGCACACTAGAGAGAGTGAGTCAGTGCACAACCGCCTTTCTGACTCGTCTATCCATACAGGATGTATAAACAGGAACCGGACGGAAAGTTCACTGATGAATGTGATCTGCTGCCACTGTTAGTATCACATTCACTGACTCTCAGATTCCTTCGAAACATTTTTTTCTTTAAAGAGAAAATAAACAAAAAATGAAAAGCTCTCTTGAAGGGAGAAGAACAATGGGAGTATCGGGTTGCACTTTAGTTCTTTGTATTCGAGTTGTCCAACCAGCTCAATCCTAAAGGCCATATAACTCTAGGGATGAGATGGCTGTTAGTCAGACTCTGTTCCTCACAGATGTGTCCGTCCACCTGCTCGTAATGGGATGTTTACTATACGGCTTGGCACAGAAGCAGCAATCTTAAGTAAACACTTTGAAAAATTGTGTGCGAGAGTGAATGGAGAGTAAGTGGGAGTGAGCAGTGATTTGAGATCAAGCGATAGGAGTGTGCAGACGATAGTAACTCTAAACATGTTTCATTGGTTGAGTGCGTCTGGACAATGGACGTCTAACTGCACACAGTGTGAGGACTTCTGAATGCACTGCACACTCTCATTTTAGCCTGGAGGAAACTGTGTTGTTAGCATGTTTGTTTTTCCTGCAGACTCAATTTAATATTAATTATGAGCAGTCCTTTCTGGCTTTGATAAAAAAAGACATTTCCCGCCATGGCAGATGGCAATCAAAGCACTAATCAGATTGTGCGCTGGTGCAGTTATCTATACGGACTGACATGGCACAATCCCTCTTTCATAAATTAGCGATGGTTGAGGGGAATTTTGTGTTAACACAGATATTAACAGCAGCTGTAAGCCCAGATCTCTAGACAGAAACTTATGTGTGATGTGTATGGTCATGACGTATATACAGTTATGAGTTGTGTATGCAACTTTCAATGGATAGTTCACCCAAAAATTAATATTTTCTGTATGAAATCTGTAGGACTTTCTTTCTGCTGCAGAACACACAAAAAATATCTGAAGAAAGTTTTGGCTTTCAAGTTCTGCTTCAACTGCTTTTGTACAACATTAGACCAACATAAATGTTTACTATGTAGAATTTTCAATTTTATGCATACTATGCCCTTATTGGTCCATAATAAAGCCACAGTTGCGAAGTTTACATTTGTGACTTGATCAGTCCTGATTTGTCTAATCTGTTTGAGGCACTTAGAAGCAATTAAGATATTCATGAGCAGAACTGTTTATTCTTATTGTTTGTGAAATAATCTTAGAATGTTAGTTTTAATAATACTTGATTTCTACATTTTGTAAAGATTGGTGGAAGCCAAGTTAAATGTGTTTAATTAAAGCTGCAGTCTAACTTTTCTTTAGTTAAAAATTATCCAAAATCATTATTTTAGCAAGTGTATAACCAGGCAGTGTTCAAAACTATCTGCTTACCTTAGCCTGATTCACAACGGTAAGCTTGTAATAATGTTTTAAAATTTGTGTGGTACTGGTAGGTTTCTGCGGGAAATTCGAGCATGTTGCCTTTCGTCTTTGCGTCATTACGTCACGTCTGTTTACATAAAGACTGAGTACCAGCTAGTAGGCTGTATGGCATGTGAGAATGCTGCAGGTGACAGATCATTTATAGCCTTTTCTCACAGCAGCGGGAATAATTAAACTTATAATTTTGATGGCGGATTGTATGGTATGGCAAATTAAGAGATTAGAGATTAGACAGTACAGAACAATTTGAGAACAAAGTATAACAATAATTATTTGCATGGTTTGATGTGATATGAGCTAAGCTACCGTTAGATTTAATCAAAATTGGTAGCGCAATTTATTGTAATGTTTTTTTTTCCTCAGTTGGTCAGAACAAAAGTGTCAGACTTGTTACTTTTTTGTATTCTTGTTTTGGCCGTACCTCCAAGACTACAATCTGTGGTTCCGAAGTACAGTATCCACTGGTGTGGTGACTGACAGCCACACATTCTCCTCAAATCATTAGATTCATCCACGCTGAGGGGCCTTGCCGATGCACAACCCACGTAAAGATGATAATTCCGCAAATAACTGTCTCAGGTTTCAAACAGAGATGGCGACAAACTTACGGACTGCAGCTTTAATTATATGTTTTAACTAGAAGGGGTTAAATCAAAATAGACCTATGACATCCTAATTAAAAAAATTCAAGCTACTCAATATCAGTGTGAGATAATTCGCTTTAAACCGTGTGTGTGTGTGTGTGTGTGTGGGAGTGAAAGAGATTGAATTCTGCTGCTTGAGTGGGAATCGTGCCGCATGTGTGTAAGGAGAGTTTCTATTTTTGTCATGTCACCATGACCTAGTATTTACAGTTGATTTCACCCTGCTGTGAATGTGCTTTCGTTAATCTCTTTCTCTCTCTCCCTCCACAACAGATGACGGAAGGGCGGAGATGTCAGGTCCATCTCCTGGATGACAGGAAATTGGAGCTCCTGGTACAGGTAAGACAACACATAATGCAGATAATGGTACAACCTAACCCAAATGTGATATTGTGGGTTTGTAAGTGTATTGTTAAGATAATTGATTATTTTGTTTGACTCGACTCACCAGCGCAATTTCCAGTATTATTGCGGAAACATTAAAGTAGTATTAATATTTATGTATAGGTGTGAAGTTTTAGTGCATGTTTTTGTGATAAGGCTTGAGGTTTCCTCTAGTTTGTCTGGGAAAGGAAATCCTCATTGTTCCTCTGAGACTTAATTAATGTCTTGTGGAAATAGGTGGCTCTTTATCGGGCTATGCATGTATGAGTTTGAATGTTTGCTCTGTGTGTATGTGTAATATGACTCCTTTATGCCCTTCTCCGGTTTCATGGCCTAAGAGACTCTGAGGTTAGGTCATCCTGCCCTGAACTCAATCATATGTGTATGCATATGGCTGTCGCTCAAGTGTCTTTTAAACATCAGTTCCACTAATAGTCAGTCTGGCAGGTTTAGGTTCCCATAACGACCCAGACAGGCAGCCTCTCAAATCACGCATACAGCGGCCCCCTCCTGCCCAAAACACTCCATAAATCCTCCTATCAGAAGGCAAACATCTTCTCTCAGGATGAGTTCAGTTTCCATAACAACACTGTCTGTCTCTCATGCCCCATCAGCCCTCAGACCTCAATATAAACAGAACTGTCTCCTTAACATAACTCTCAGTTATGTTCAGTTTGCTCTCAGTTTCCTCCAGACTCACACTCATATGAACTTTCCCAGGAAATCCCTAATCATGAGGTAAACACTGCCTGTGCCATCTCAGTCACTGCAAACATGAAGAGTACAGTTCTTATTCTATTGTTTTATTCTCCTTTTTCTTGTTCTATTCTGTTTTTTATTATATTCTGTCTGTCTATTCTTTATTATATTTATGCTATTGTAGTATTTAATAATATTTAAAATATTTATATTTTAATTTTAGTTTAACTAGTTGTTTTGCTATGCTTTTGTCCTTTTTTAATTTTTTTATATTTCTGTATAGCTTTAATTTATTTTTGCTTTAGTCATTTTAATACTTATTTTATTTCAGTTACTTGCCAAGGCAACGTCTCTAATTTTCGTTTGTTTAAATTTTTGATCAAATAATTATTTTATTTTAATTAACAGAAACTAATTTTAATAGTTTTAGTTAGCAATAACAAAGCTGGTTTGGTTCTATAATGTCCTATTGTCTTTTGTTTTGTTCTTTTCTTATATTCTATTTTTTATTCTGTTTTGTTCTTTTTTGTTCTATAAGTCTGTTCTATTCTCTTATGTTTTGTTCTGTCCTGCTCAATTCTTTTTGTCTTTCTCTCTTTCATGCTCCCTCTCTTCCTCTCTCATGCCTGTCAGGTCCAGTTTGGTGACCTGATTCCTCTAGACTCCAATCCAGTTTAAACTCCATCATAGTTAGAGAAATGTAATTTCCATCTCTCATTTTCCTCATACTCTCTATCTCTCCTCTAAAATGCTGGTTGAGTTGATTGTGGCTGCAATTTTGGTCTGATAAACAGAGAAATATAGAAAGGAGAGGAGGTGAGAGAGTCCTTAACAATCAGGTAAGAGGATGAGGGAGAGGAAAAGAAAGAATTTTCAGGAAGAGATAGAAAAAAGAAGGGATGAGGCAGATGGAAGAGAAGAAAAAAACAAGGCAGTGTTTCCTCTACTTCCTCACTCTCTTCAGTTTATGATTTATTGAGCTGTTGCAGAAACGCTTATTCCATAATCTTTACACATTTGTCCTACTTTAGTCATGAGTACTTAGATATATGTTCTTTTAGCATTGGATAAAAGATTTAGCCTGTTCTTTCTGCTTTCTGACTTCTCTTTTTCTCCTCTCTCTCTTACCCTATGTGGGCAGATGTTCTAGAGAAAGTTGTGTAGGTTAATCGAGCCATTGAGAATTCTGGTGTTATTCCAAGTTAGTGTTTTTCTGCATGTTCCTTGAGGAACAGCTCTTCCCTTTTTCTGTAAGAGGAATTGTGTTGATGTACCCAACAGGGTAATGCTAAAGGACTTTGATCATTAAAGGGGCGGTCACACTAGATTTTACATTCTGTACATTTCCATTCATGCATGTGAAAGAAAATGTACTGTTTGCAAACCTATGTGTTGAATTTTTACGTTTGGAGACAGGCAAATTTGCTTGGCAGAAAGGCATTTGTCCACTTGAGAATCTAAACGTCACAGATTTTTCACAGAACTTTCTTTTTGCCAGATTTGCATATTTTTTTATTTTTTTATGAGAAACTTAAATTCAAAATTATATTGTAATACAAATTATTAACCAAAATAAAATTTTAGTGAAAAATATAGACATATTTAGAAAATAAAGTGCATTTAAGTGAAACTATATCGAGAGTTATATCTAACATTTTTTTCTATCGTTATCGATGAAGGTGTACCAGCGATAAATATCCATATCGTTTTATCGCCCTGGCCTAGCATGGAGTCAACCAATTAGCATGTTCAGCGCCCAAGTCCCACCCCCGAAAGTTCCTGAAATTTGAAAAAGTACTACTGCGTGAGCAGGGACTTTCTGAGGGGGAAATTTTTGCACAGAACTTCATCTAGACCCTGGTCCCTGCAGTCGAAACACACCGAGTACCACCCCAAAGTCCCTAGTTCCTGGGGAAAGTTCAGAAAATATTAAAAACTACTAGTATATCAATTATACTAAAATAACACTGTGGGAAACTGGATTATATTTAATTTTAATAAATTAAAAAGTTAATTTACAGTCACTGACATTGAAGTTGTAGCAGGATTCAAAGTCACTTTCACACTTAAAATCATGTGTGACAACACTTCAAGTTGTAAATCTTCTTACACATGCAGTGGTGAAATCCTTGAGTGGTTCAATGATGGTGCTCTGTTGGATCTTTCTGGAGCCTCATTTAACCGCCTCCTCTTCATCTCTTCTTCCTTGTCTCATTAGAGGCAATGTACCATTCTGAAGGTTATCGTGGATGTTCTCGCACTGTGCAACATCTTCTTGAATGATTTTATAGTTCCGTTATAAACTAAACTTTGATGCTGTATCATCATCTTTAGTCTTATTTGCATACAATGCTGTTGAAAACATCCCGTCTGTATTGGCTTTAATGGGGGTAAATTCTTTTTTGTTTCCTTTTTTTTATTTTCTGTTAGCAGTTTTGTCATGATTTTAGATTATAATTAGGTAGACAGTCTTACAATAACAGCTGTCAACAGTATTGTTGAGATTTTTGTATAAACTTGCTCTGATTTTCAGCTGTCTAACTGCTCGTTAGCATCTCCCACCTGTATCTCCACAACAGGCTGTAATTTTGTGAATTATGTGTTTAGTATGTGTTCGTCATTTTCCATGGTGAGTCAAAGCAGGTGCTGTTAGGTACTTTTGTGTTCTAGCTCGATCCTTCTTTCCTACCCTCCACACTGTCTGCAAGGTTCAATGCTAAGGATATTTTTCTACTGGCCTGGTTGGGCCAGTGCTTCAAATCTTTACTTGACCTACCAAAATTTTCACCAAAAAAAGTAATAATTAGGTAAATTAATAAAAATAGTTGTTGTTTCATTGTGTTTGACACATGCAACTTTAAGGTTATGACACCAAATTTCAGTTTTTCAATTACAGTTTGGATACCACAGCAAAAACTACTAGCCTAACTAATATAAATTTAAAATATCATTAAAGACAAGTAAACAGTCAGTAATGAAATAAGAGCATTCATGACAAGTCAAAACATGAGCAATAGTACAAATTATTACAATAGAACAACCATACAGATTAAATAAACATTATTTGTCAGGTTTTTCAGTTAGGTCCAACATTAGTTTTCAGGAACAGAATCAAAAAAGGAATCAAATGTGTCAGCGTCCTGCCTCCTGTAGTGTGTCTCCGTGCCTCTAGAGGTCCCCTGTGTTCTCCTCTGCCTTAGTTCTTCCTCATGTAACCTTGTTAGCATCATCCAGCTCACCTGTGCCCTGTTTCCCCCAGTGTATTTAAGTTGTGTATTTTTCCCTTGGTCCCTCACTCGGTTTTTGAGTCGTTGCCCTGAATTTTTATTTTCTCTTTTGTGTTCATGTTATTTATACCTTGATCTGAGAAGAACTTTTGTTGGATTATTCTTGCGAAGACCTTTTTTATTCAGTGGTAGATCTGTGAGCCCTCACCCCAGAGACCCGAGTTCAAGCCCGGCTTGTGACAAAATGTAAAATTCAAGACTGCATATTCTTCACTGTGTAAATTATATGTAGATTTCTCTTTATTATTGTTACAAAAGTATTCATTTTAAATTCAGACTGAACGCAGAAGTATACCCACGACGCCGTCTGTTACGTGCATAGCCTATGACGTAGACTACAGCATACTAGCAGAGTATTAATTTAGTTCATTTGTGTTTAATAAAAGCCGATTGTGCTTTTGATATCATGCTGAGTGCTTGACAAACATGTCCCTGCCCTTGATATACAATCACTGAAGAACATATTTTGTCTTTGGTAAAAAAAAAAAAAAAAAACCTATACGAGGGTGGATTCAAACTCAGAACCTTTGACGTGCTTAGCAAAAGTTCCACCACCTGACTATTATTCCCGAAAATATGCATTCATAATCACTATCGTGAAGAATTTGTATCGTATATTTATTTTGATATAAGAATTAAACTATTGCATTAAAATATCTCTATGAATTCCTATTTTTTGTTTGTTTCACCAAGTGTTGTGTAAATGCTGATATCAGATATGGGTCACTTTTTGAATTGAATTGGCCATCAAGACCTGCAGTATAAATGTGGCCTGAGACTAGGTGCTAAATAATACACGAAAAGTACTGTAAGGGCTTAGTTTTAGACTTGGTACCTCTTTGATACTTTAGACGATTTTAAATCGATCACATATATCCACTGCCAAAAAAGCAATCACAGAATGTATTGCGACAAGCTCTGTGAAAACTAAAATCTAAGATGGCAGATGAAATGAGAGAATCAGATGTCAGCTAAAATGCAAGAATTGTATACTTATAAATCATTTAACAAAAAATGATCTCATTGTGCTATGTATTTTAATGTTATTTGAGGCTGCTATTTGTGTAATACAGACTTTACTAATAGGGTGTTGCAAATCAGCCAATTATAAAGTTCCATATATGAAGGTAGCTGCCGAAATACCAATAGGCAACAAGGCAGCCCACTTTTTTTCCCATGATTGGACCTCCTTCATAAATGTATTTACTCTAGCTGTTTTGGATTAAACATGCAAATATTAAAAAAACATCTGGAAATGCACCTTTTTGTTTTTTAAATGCAGCTTCAGATGTGAATTTTATTGTTTTACAGTGTACAGAGTAGGGCAGTGTCCAGTGTGCATTCTTGATCACATAACGTGTTTGAACAGTGATAAATCCTCAACTAAAACCCTAGCGTTGCATTGTGTTGAAGTCATTCTGTGTGATGAAAGACGACTCATCTCTCATCTCTGTGATCTAGACCTGATGAGACCTTACGGCGCATGTTCTTGTCATCGCTCTTTCGTCCTGATCCGACACCCACTGTTTAATGATATTAAATCACAACAGTCCGGATATTCTTCCTCACTGCCACACGCGCTATCACATGCTTCTCCATGTGGAAACATGTGTCTGTGATTTGCATCAACCTCTGTAAGTGTAATGGCAGAGAGGAGATGATAGCCATCCAACATTAAATCTGTTAAAACCATATAGCGCTCATATTGATGGCCCTCAATGCACACTAACAGGATATTAATATAGCTTTATCCTTTTTATCTGCACATTTCAGAGACACATTATTATATCAGTTACTGTCATTATCAAGTCTGGAGGCTAAACACAGAGAGAATGAGATGGAAAGAGAAAGAATATACTGTCATTCTTTTAAGAAAATGGATATGGTTTGAGTTTTAGCGCTTTTCATTTTCTCAACTGCACAAACACACGTTCACCACCACAAATGGGTCAAGATTGAAGATTGCGGTCACATTAAGCCCACTTCCTCTTCTTACCGCAGACACTCGCTTACATAGTCGCTTTGGATAATTGAGGAAGCAGGCTGTTTCACACCACGTTGCTCTGAATGATGAGATTAAATGTGCCAATTGATTGATGTGGTACAGAGTTGCATGTCTCACCTGAAGAACCAGAGGTGAACAATTTCATTATATACTGACTGGTTCATGTGTGAATAACCACAACGTTAATGCCATAAAAGATAAAAGAATATATAAAACAAGATGTCTTGCTGAAAGCTGGGTTTTTAAGATCAAACGTGAAGGGAGAGTAATGAATCAGAGGACCGCAAAGGTTTTTTTTAAAGCGGTATGAAGATGCTCTACTTCTGTTGTAAAATCCTGCTTTCTACATAGGCAACTGTCTTCTAAGGCAATGTCTAACTGAAATGGAACCTCATTAGAGATTATTTGCGATGCTCTACATTGGCAGGAACTGCTCTGGGCAGACAATAGACGCACAAGACAGGTGACTGTGGAATTCAGGAGGGTTTAGCAGGTTTTAGTTAACATCTCTAATGAAGAGTTTCCCAAACTGGGGTTCATGAACCCCTGGGAAAGGCACAAGGGAACTTCAGGTAGTTTGTGAGTTCATGAAAAGCTAATAATTAAAACGTAATAAAAATAATAAAATAACAATATAATTAATATGATAAAAATGTAATATATATAATAATAGTAAAAACTTCCAATTTAAATAAGTAATTTTAAATTTAAAAAAAACTAAATCAAACATTAAAAAATTATTTATCTTTTTATTTGTCTTCATGTGTTGTGATTATTTAACAACATCAGTGAACCCTAAATATGCAAATGTGTCGTTAAATAATCAAAATACTAACTTAAAATCTCTGAGGGTACTTTTTTACAAAAACTAACTAACTAACATACATATACACACATGCACACATAAGGGGAACAAAGGAAAAAGAGTTAAAAAAAAAACAAAAAACAGTCCCACAAAACGTGTAGATGTGTAGACATGCCGCGGTACAGTAAAAAGTTTAGACTAAACAAAATTTTTTGGTAAATGGTATAAAAATACATAAGCACATGATAATATTGACAGGAATTTTGTTGATATTTTTCTGTGTTTAATAAGGTTTAATTTGGCTGCATAACTTTGCTACTTACTGTTGTGCACTTATGAAACAGTACCTCTAAGTGCTGTCTAGGTAGGCAGTTCACTAGGTTTTGGAACAACTCAATAGGTTTTAAGAGCTACCTTCATCAAAGCTTTATCTAGAAGTTCACCACAATTTAAAATGTAATAATGCACATCAAAAATAATGATGATCTTGTAATTCTACATGCTTTAAGCAGAGGTTGTGGCAATGATTGTACTTTTGCTCCAGATTTTGCTGTGCTATTTTTAGGGTGTGTGGGTGGGCTGGCTCTCTTATAAAGAGAGTTGTTGCTGTGTGCGTGTGTGTGTGTGTGTGTGTGTGTGTGTGTGTGTGTGTGTGTCTGTATTTATGTGTGTTCTTAATTCAGAATGGTTTGTGTTGAAACCGAAACAGTAATTAAAGTGTTTTGAACACAGGCTCATGCACACAATGTTTGTGCATATCGAATGCACATCTTGTTTTAATTTGATTTGATGATTTTTGATCTTTCTCAGACTCTTTGCAGTGTTTTTTACTTGTGTATTTTTGTTATTAACATATCATTTTGTAAAGAATAAGTGTGCACAGTGGGTTCAAAGAAATGCTATTCTTTTGAACTTTCTAATCATCAAAAAATCCTGCAAAAAAAAAAAATCTACATATTAGAATGATTTCTGAAGTATCATGTGACACTGAAGGCTAGGGCAATGGCTGCTGAAAAACAGTTTGCTATTACAGGAATAAATGTCATTTTAAAATATATTAAAATAGAAATAGTTATTACTTTAATTTTTATCAATGTAGACTTTGTGAGCAAAGTAACTTCTGTAAAATATATTAAAAGCTTTTTTTAAAAATCAGTCCGCAAACTTTTGAGCTGTATTGTGTATACCCACAGATATGCATGCTTGTATACACATAGACAAAGTACACTAAAATATTGTGAACATGACATGACATTAACAAGTCATGACTATTGTCATTGTCACATGGCTTTGGAAAGAGAAGTTAAATGCTTTCTACTCATAAATGGTTGTGTGTGGATGTTGGTAGGTTGGTAAGCTGTACAGAGATGTCCCAGGACGACAGTGATTTCAATGTCTACGCTCAAAGCCAATGACACACCCATGGTTTACCACACACTGGCTCTGACACACACACTTTACACTCACTTACACACACAGGGAAAACCCCGAGCTTGCAGAATCATAGGCAGCGTGACAACTGGTGTGTCTCTCATTTTTCCAGAATGTTTTGGGTGTGTGTCAGTGCCAATTCAAAAACCTCTGTAGTTCGTTATTGAGAACCATCAAAACGATTTTCCTTCTTAAGAGCAAATATGCCAGTTATATGAGCATATTTTGGAGATTATTTTAGCAAATCAAATTCTGTTCAAGATGCAACACACACAGCTTGCAGACAGAGTGGGCATGAATTTGCAGAGTCACTGCAGTGCATCAATACTCATCAGAATACGACTCTCACAGCCTGCCAACTCGTTGACCTTGTGTGTGTGTGTGTGTGTGTGTGTGTGTATCTGGGTGTTTTTTCTGTGTATATTCTGAATGAAAAGATTTCTTTTGTGATGAAACCTAACTTTTTTTTCTATTTCTCTCTCAGCCCAAGCTAATGGCAAAGGATCTTCTGGACCTGGTGGCGTCCCATTTCAACCTGAAGGAGAAAGAATATTTTGGAATCTCTTACGTAGATGAGACGTACGTATCCCCAATACATCCCATGAAATACTAGATCTAACTCTAACCTATGAGAAAAGACTTTAAGTTGAAGCTGTAGTCATGAATAGTTCAGATCTCTGACTGTGTCAGGACTGTGGATGAGTGAGCATGCTGTGATAATGCCACAGGAGATGATTGGCTTCCCTCTTTCTGCCTTCTTCACTTTCTGTGACAACCAGCTTTTCATTTAGTCCTACCCAGTGTGACCTACCGCTGTGCGACATTTGTTAGACGTATCTTCACATGATTTCTTTAAGGCACACATACACTCTTAAGAGCAGCATAAAGTCTGTTCTCGCTGTGAGCGTGCTTGGGGGAATGTGTTATGTAGTTTTCAAAGATTTTGAAATCTTGTCTGGTGACCTTTGATCCGCCCCCTGATCCTTCCCAACAAGGGGTTGACAGTTTGCAGTCGCCAAGGACAACATGCAAATAGACAAATGGATTTCTGTCAGAAACAAGTGCACACACAGTGTGAGTTAAAATTTTCCTATACAAATACAATTTAAAACACATTGTGTTGTTGCTTGTCAGTGGTACTTGCTAAGACTAGCATCAGTATTTTATATATGTATCAAAGCAATATCAATGCAAAACTTTCCTGAGTGCTTTTGTTTTTGTCGTCACTGACTAAATAATGTCTGAAAATGAACATCTTGAACATAAAACACCCCTCTTGTGGCTCATTTTTCGCATGATGTTCTATGACGTTATGTGATACTATGAATGAGACATTGTAAGATGTTGCAAGACATTTCCGGTGGCTGTTACAGATACTATCATTTCTCTTGGGCTGTGTTTCAGGGGTCATTTCAGCTGGTTGCAGTTAGATCGTCGTGTGCTGGAACATGAGTTTCCCAAGAAATCTGGACCCATTGTGCTTTACTTCTGCGTAAGGTAAGTACAATGGCAACAAAAGCACAATAAACATGTTTAAACTGTGTTTTTAAGCATCAAATTGAACGTTTTAATGCGCCTGTGAATTATCAACAATGAATTAAACTACATAAAAAAAGTATATTAAAAAAATATAAACTATATATATATATACAGGTCCTGGTCATATAATTAGAATATCATCAAAAAGTTGATTTATTTCACTAATTCCAGTCAAAGAGTGAAACTTGTATATTATATTCATTCATTACACACAGACTGATATATTTCAAATGTTTATTTCTTTTAATTTTGATGATTATAACTGACAACTTAGGAAAATCCCCAAATTCAGTATCTCAGAAAATTAGAAAATGACTTCAGACCAATACAAAGGAAGGATTTTTAGAAATCTCGGCCAACTGAAAAGTATGAGCATGTACAGCACTCAATACTTAGTTGAGGCTCCTTTTGCCTGAATTACTGCAGCAATGCGGCGTGGCATGGAGTCGATCAGTCTGTGGCACTGCTCAGGTGTTATGAGAGCCCAGGTTGCTCTAATAGTGCCCTTCAGCTCTTCTGCATTGTTGGGTCTGGCATATCGCATCTTCCTCTTCACAATAGCCCATAGATTTTCTATGGGGTTAAGATCAGGCGAGTTTGCTGGTCAATTAAGAACAGGGATACCATGGTCCTTAAACCAGGTACTGGTTGCTTTGGCACTGTATGCAGGTGCCAAGTCCTGTTGGAAAATAAAATCTGCATTTCCATAAAGTTGGTCTGCAGCTGGAAGCATGAAGTGCTCTAAAACTTCCTGGTATATGGCTGCGTTGACCTTGGACCTCAGAAAACCAACACCAACGGACCAACACCGACAGATGACATGGCACCCCAAACCATCACTGACTGTGGAAACTTTACACTGGACCTCAAGTAACGTGGATTATGTGCATCTCCTCTCTTCCTCCAGACTCTGGGACCCTGATTTCCAAAGGAAATGCAAAATTTACTTTCATCAGAGAACATAACTTTGGACCACTCAGCAGCAGTCCAGTCCTTTTTGTCTTTAGCCCAGGCGAGACGCTTCTGATGCTGTCTGTTGTTCAAGAGTGGCTTGACACAAGGAATGCGATAGCTGAAACCCATGTCTTGCATAAGTCTGTGCGTAGTGGTTCTTGAAGCACTGACTCCAGCTGCAGTCCACTCTTTGTGAATCTTCCCCACATTTTTGTCCAGGGTGCGGTTATCCCTATTGCTTGTACACTTTTTTTCTACCACATCTTTTCCTTCCCTTCGCTTCTCTATTAATGTGCTTGGACACAGAGCTCTGTGAACAGCCAGCCTCTTTTGCAATCCTCTTTTGCATTGACCTTTTGTGTCTTGCCCTCCTTGTGCAAGGTGTCAATGGTCGTCTTTTGGACAACTGTCAAGTCAGCAGTCTTCCCCATGATTGTGTAGCCTACAGAACTAGACTGAGAGACCATTTAAAGGCCTTTGCAGGTGTTTTGAGTTAATTAGATGATTAGAGTGTGGCACCACGTGTCTTCAATATTGAACCTTTTCACAATATTCTAATTTTCTGAGATACTGAGTTTGGGATTTTCCTTAGTTGTCAGTTATAATCATCAAAATTAAAAGAAATAAACATTTGAAATATCAGTCTGTGTGTAATGAATGAATATAATATACAAGTTTCACTTTTTGAATGGAATTAGTGAAATAAATCAACTTTTTGATGATATTCTAATTATATGACCAGCTGTATTTAGTAAAATGCTGCCCTCTAGACTTAATTTCTCTTGTGAACTAACATGCTGTGGACAGTCAATGTTTTCCCTGAGGTAAATGTAATGCTGTGTGAGATATTATTCTCAAGCTGTTTTATTGATGTCTTTGCGTGGTTGAAACACTGGTTGAACTTTTCTAGGACTGCGTTCCACTCCAGTTTTAGACACGCACTCGCGACCTTCCCTAAGCACTTCCACTGTTCCACTTCGTGAAGTAGACGAGGGAAGTTTATATGGACAGATGCTATAAACTACTTCAGACAGCTCCATGTCCCACAATACGATATGTTAATTATTTACACACACACACACATATATATATAGAATGCTGCATTAAACAATTTCGTAAGGGAAAAAAATAATAAATCAACTCCAAACAGATTCCAAGTGCTCAAGGATGTTCCAATTCAGCCCATTGCAAAGGTTCACCAGTGGTGGGCAGTCATGCAATGTAAGCAATGACGTACATCTGAGTCAACGAGACTGAGTGATGTTAGCGTGTGAAGGGCATTAAAAAACGAACTGGAACGCAGCCCTGATCGTCTGTTCTTCTTCTACTTCTGCTCTTTTTCCTGATGTGGCTGTTAGCAAACAGCGTTGCATGACCGTCCACGCCCCTTTCTGGATTGGAGTGTAGATCGCCTGCGACTGACTGTATTCGTCGACTAACTGCATGAACTGAACCGTGACATTCGTACCGTACGGTTCGGGATATATATATATTCTTATTGCGTCAAAAAAAGAAAAATCACAGTTGCATATAAAAAAAACACAACACTTTCAGAGTGAATTGGCATCTCCACTTCTGTCAGAGTGTTTTGGTACCGGAGGGTCTGTGTATATGTTTGTTTATTCTTTCAAATTAGCTTGGTCAGTATACCACAGCTCACTGGCAGTTACAGAGAAATTAGCCAATCAGAATTCACCGTTCCTCTTATTAACACCCCCAGCAATGTAAGCACCATGGCAACAGCAGAGTGTTAATCAGACTGTGTTTGAATTGCAGAGCGTGAGCAGATATCTACTGGGAGGATTGATTTGTTTAGATTTTAATTGCATCTGCCTCGAAATATGACCAATGCAAAGAGCAGCCAGTATTTTTATTGCTCATGTGCGTTTGTATGACTCTGTTTGCGCAAGAGAGTTATAGTGGGTAAATTTGTTTGCTTCCTCACAGTATTTTACTGTGTAAGTCGCAATCAGCACACAGTCATACATCACCACACTCGCTGTGGGTGGATTCTGGTTTATTGCTGTCAAGCTCAGCATTAAAATAGCCCAGCAGTTCACCCATTTGTTGGGATACATTTGGATTGCTTTTCTTTCTTTCAGTCTATTCCACTTGCATCACTTTGCTTTTCTGGGTCACATGCAAACACAAACACTTAAATGCACGCATACACACGCATGCATTTTGCTTTAATAGTTGGGTGCAGAGTATGTCTTCTGCTTGAGCTATAGCATGTCAGTGCAGTTTAATTTGGAGTGGATTTAATGCATGCATGATGTCCTGTGTACATCTGTGTGTATGTGTGTTATCCTTTCTGCTCGTGATTGGGCGATTGATTGCGGAGAGCTAAAGTCTTTGATGCGTGTAAGACTGTCTCACTCACATCTCAAATTAAACCAGCTGTCAATACAGTTTTAATCACTTTGATCTCTCTCACTTTCACTCGTTTACTGTCTCGCTCTAAATCACTTTCTTCCCTACCTCTTTACACACTCACAGATTCAAAGCATACATCTTTATGTATCATGTGTCATAAGTTTCATTTTAAGCTTATTGTGTGCCTTGGTGTATGTTCAAGGTTATATGATATTTATATATATATATATATATATATATATATATATATATATATATATATATATATATATATATATATATATATATATATATTTATGTGTGTGTGTTTAACAGTCCGTGTGTGAATGTCACAGCTTGAGCCTTTAGCTGAAACGAAAAATGTCATGCTGAGACAGGTTATTTATTTATGCTGATTTTGAGACAATTACTTATTTATTTGTTTGTTTGTTCTTGTAGTTCATGCTAACTCTAATTTGAGTGCTAAATGAAGCTTGTACAGTGGAAATTGTTTTCTTTTTGTGGATTTTGAGAGGGATGGAGGTAGCAAGAGGATATAGCGAGTGTTCATGATGCCCTCTAGTGACTCGACTCTGCATATATAATAAATAGTTTCTCTCAGCGAGTTCATTCAAACTGTCTAAATGACCTGCTAAAGTGCAATCAGAATTGGTTACTATTACTGAACAATTTTGAAACGCATTCACAACTAATCTTAATCTATGAATTGTGTCTATTGTATATGTAACTACTGTTTTTAAGCTTTAGCCAGTTTCTTGATGTGTGTATTTTCTCTTCAACAGGTTCTACATAGAAAGTATCTCTTACCTTAAGGACAATGCCACAATAGAGCTGTTCTTCCTCAATGCAAAGTCCTGCATCTATAAGGTAAACTGTTGCCACTGTTCTACCACTAGAGGGCAGTATTAGCTACTACCGCTTTGGTAGTGCATTTATTTCTTCTTATGGAGCATCTAAGCCATAAATGTCATGTAACAAATCACTCTGAAACTGCTGTAAAATGACATCATGACAACACTGATTGGCTCATGGCACCATAAAAGTATGCACAAGTTCTTCTCTATAGACTATACTTCAGGCAGCAGACAGCATAAAATAGTCAATTTCATGATATACGTATATATATATATATATATATATATATATATATATATATATATATATATGTATGTATGTGTGTGTGTGTGTGTGTGTGTGTGTGTGTGTATGTGTGTAGTTTATGTATGGGGGTGTGTAAAGGTTTTTTTTAAGAAATTAATATTTTTATTCAGCGATAATGCATTGAATTGATCAAAAGTAATCATATATTTTGACATTGTTAGAAAACATTCTATTGTAAAAATATAAATATGCTGTTTTTTTTTAAAAACAAATTCAATTCATTTAAGAATCTGGAAAAAAACAGGATCACAGTTTCCACAAAAATATTAAGCAGCTATTTTCAGTATTGATGATGATCTCCCAGAGCAACAAGCTAAGCTTACTTAAATTGGAACGTAAAGTCCACACTAGAGACAAAGAGTGATTTCTGAAGGATCATGTGACACTAAAGAATGGAGAAATGACTGCTGAAAATTCAGGAATAAATTACATATTGAAATATATTAACATAGAAAACAGTTATTTTAAATTGCCACCATATTTCACAATATTGCTGTTTTTACTGTATTTATTGTTAAATGCACCCTTGGTGAAGTTTTTAAAAGTTTTCAAAAAGGGCTTAATTCTTTGAAAAACATTCCGTATCTGTGTCATTGGACCCATACCACACATTCCCACCATGAGCTCATTGCTCACTCCAGTGTGTGTGTGTGACATTCCTGAAATTCTTGCTTTTAGCAAAGGTAATGATTCGCTCCGTTTGTCTTGGTCATTTAAGTAATACAGACCCCCTACACTTCAATAACCCCTCTTCCAAAAACCTCTGTGTGTGTATGTGGCTTTATCCTGCTATTGATTACACAGGAAATAGCTGAAGTGATTTAGATAGACCCTTCAGTGATAAGTCAGCAGATCAGGTCATTAAAAAAGAGAGAGATAAGATAAGAGACAGATTAATAGAGATGTCCTGTCTGCTGTGATCCTGAACCTAACCCTTTCTTTTTTCTCTCTCTCTCTGCCTGTCTCCAGGAGCTCATAGAAGTGGACAGCGAGGTGGTGTTTGAACTGGCCTCCTACATCTTACAGGTAAGATCATGTTGGACTGTTTATCATTTTATGCACCTTCATAAACCTTGCAGTGAACTTTTATAATACGTCTCAAACACATGTGTGTAAGCATTAAAGAGTCATATTGGGGTCACTGCAGTATTTCAGCCTGACAGGGTGCTTTATTTTAAATCTAAAACAGGATGTTTCCTTTGTACTGTAGGTTAATCATACGAGGGAAATACTTTAGAGAAATATGGTTTTCCTTTATGATGTGTATGTGTGATCCAGGTGTAGTATCAGGTATGTTATGTGTGTTTGACCTTTCAGAGGATTCAGTCCAGATGGCTGCAACTACATCCCCCACTGAGACACTGTGTATCAGAGGATACAATCTTTCCAAGCGTTCTTTTCTACCAGCAAACGCTCATTATTTGATTCTGAAATATGTCCTTTTTCTCTCCCACAGGAAGCTAAAGGAGACTTCACGAGGTAAGAGGCTTTTTGAATGAATGAATCACCTTCTATTGACCCCTTTAACATGCACACACTATCAAAGTTTCAATCAGTGTGTCATTGCAGAGTGAAAGCAGATCCAATTTGTGGCATATATCAAACTCTCCTTCCCACATAAGCACATGCACACGATTCAAGAGAGATGGAGAGAGAAAGAGAGAGAGAGAATGAGAGAGATATGGGGGTGTGAACCCTGGGAACGGAGACAGAGGGGAGGAAATGGAATGCAGAGGATAAACAGTGTTAAATTACACACACTAACCCCTGGCTCTCTCCATTACACACACACACACTCTTGAAACACATTCTACACACAGTATCTCAGCTACAAATCTGTCACATGTGCATCCTTCTAGCTTTACTCTGTCACTCTGTGTCTGATAGTTTTCTTCGACTCTATTTCCTATTACACTTCCTCTCAACCTCTCCATCTTTCTGTGCTTGGAGTGGCACACTACAATCCTGCTCTAATTTTTGCTGTATGCATCTTATTTAGTAGGGCTGCCTCCTAATATTCGATTAACCGATTAGTTGATGAGAAGGGGATTAGTCAGCCAAAACTGTATTAGTCGCAGGAAAAAAAATAACACAGGAAGTGGCAAAGTCACGTAGTCAGTGACGGACAGATCATTAACAGCTGGACATCCAAATGCTCGCCTATCATTCATCGACCTCAAATATGTGTTATCATCTGAAACAAGTAGTAGCAACTTTACATGGCCACTCGCTTTAACATTAACCTAGAAAAATGTGGGCTATTCAAGTGTTTTTGCGGAGTGTGAAAAGCTGAATAGTAGCGTGCTTACTGCATTGCAGCTAACATGGAGACGTCGGTGCGATCGCTTGCTCTTAAAATACTCCATCATTATTGGTCATACAGATAAGAGTAATACATCTTTTGAATCTGTAAAGAGTCTACTTTTATTTGTGTGCACTCACAATAACAACAAAACGTTGTGCTTTTGTAGAATAATGGAAGAAAACAGGGTGCAATTTCTGCCCTAAAATATTTCTAGAGAAAGCGAAATATCTACTTTTAAATGAACCAATTCAAATGGAAAACAACTATTCTCAGGTTATGTAATCCGTATGAAACATGCATCCACTGCGTCCACTACTACAGAGATGACGAGTCAGCATAGTCAACTTCATCACAGCAGCCCAAAATACAAAAACACTAATTTATCAATTAATTATTAAAATGTTAAAGCAATCTCCTTGCTGTTTCCCCCCCAAAGCATTCATAATAATTACTTCTGCTGGTAAGCATATACAATTTAAAAATGAACTGGAGGTGATATCAGACATGATTTTAATATCAAAATCTTGACTTTTTTTACATAGATTGGTTGAAAATGCAGATTATAACTAGTCACGTGACAACTATTCTTATTTATGTACACAATTATTATTACAATTGCAATTATTATTGTTAATTCTACTTTACATAGCATGATCAAGCAAAATAATTAGCAAAATAATAAGGAATAAAAAAACAAGAAAGTTTATTGATAATAGTAATATTTTTATTTTTCTTATTATTATTTATTTCCTGTGTCTTTAATTCTTCTTTCTCTTCGACATTTGCCGCCGCCTTGCTGTTCTCTTATTCTGTTTGGCTGATTCTTTGCCCTGTTAGGTGGTAACATTTTGAACATTTTGTGTTATCTTTACAGTAATGATGCTACTAGGGCTGATCTGAAGAAACTGCCAGCACTGCCTACACAAGCACTGAAGGAGCACCCTTCACTCGCATATTGGTGAGAGACACACACAGCTGTCAGCTGATAATGAAGAGGTATTAACAAGATGTATCTGCTCTGTGTTCTCAGAGCACCATGGGAAAGGATTCCCTTGAGTAATTCGCTAATATAATTTACCTCAAATTCTATTTGATGCGAATGAAGTGTTTCACAGATGCTGCCATTCTGAAACGCACATACTCGCTCCCATGTTCATATTGAGCAGGCCGGCGTACTTCCTGTTCTAAGAAGGAACTTATCTCCTTCATGGTGTTGTGTTTCATTGGCTGTGTCTCTGTACATCTGTAAGCTTTCACTCTCGTCTGTTTCGTGTTCCTGTGGAATTAAAATAGGCTGACAGCCACATTCTCATCAACATTGTCATCTGTTGCCTCTAATGTGTGTGTATATGTGTGTGTGTGTGTGTGTGTGTTGTGTTGCAGTGAGGACCGGGTCATTGAGCACTATAAGAAGCTAAACGGACAGTCCAGAGGCCAGGCTATCGTCAAGTAAGACTGCCAGAAAGAATTTTGTCTAAGTTTGATGACAAGAAAGTGTTCAAATGCTGTTCACCCAAAAATTAAAATTCTGTTATTGTTTTCATACCCTCATTTCGTTCCAAAAATGACTTTCTTACTTCTGCGGAACACAAAAGAAGATATTTTGAAGTACGTTTCAGCCGTTTTGTCCATATTATGAAAGTCAATGGCAACACAAACCTCAATATCACCATGTTTGGTAACGGTGTGCAAGAATGAGAATTTAATGTTTTGGACTCTGTCGACATTCATTATTGTTATTTTTTGTGTTCCACAGAGGAAAGAAAGCAATGTTTTTTTGTTTGTTAGTTTGTTTTTTTGAACTATATAAGTGAACTATACCTATTATTTTAGCTACCTTTAATGATATATTCTGTTCTTTTATAGTTGTTTTATACTAAAGCCTCTGTCAGTGAAATGTGTTGCTTGGAAACTGTGCTTTTTGTGTTCTTTTGATTCAATATCTAATGCAGTGTCATTCATGAATTTTAAGTGAAGTATCCAAATCCTTTTTCTACTTCCGAGATCCACTCCCACATGTTTGCTGCTAATGTAAATTGTTTGCATATGGAACATACATAACATACTGTCAATGATTTCTTCTTTCTTCTCTCTCACAGTTATATGAGTATAGTGGAGTCATTGCCCACATATGGAGTGCATTATTATGCTGTTAAGGTGGGTCAGTGTGCTCGGAGGGAAATTTAGAAGCACAGCCATCAGTCCACACACACAAACACACACACGTATGTTCTCACGATCTGCAGTATCGGTGCTTTACTTAAGTGTTAAAGGATGCTTAAGACTCAGTGTGTTTAAGATAATCATGTTGTCATCAACCATGAGCTGACACTTCTCCTCTTATCGCCGTGTGTGTATTAATGCTCTCTTTTTCTCTCTCGCTCTCTCTCAGGATAAGCAGGGTATCCCATGGTGGCTGGGTTTGAGTTATAAAGGCATTTTTCAGTATGACTACCAAGACAAAGTCAAACCAAGAAAGGTAAGGCCGTGTTTCCTCTGTGGACTTACAACAGTTTGACTCTTGTTTGTCCTCTCTTCATCTCCATTATCTTATAATGGTTTACCTCTCTGATGATAATTAGTAGTTCTTGGCTTGGCATAATTTGTCCTGCACCATTTGTTCTACAGACCTGAACAATACCTTAACGTATTGAGGAGAGGTGTGCCGTTACTTTTCTACAGAATCAGACTTGCGATCGTCACTTGTTAGGTGATAAAATGAGTCATTTTTGATGTAGGCAACCACCCGAAACTAGTCACTTCTTAAAATGTGGCTTATGAAGCTCTTTGTTTCTTCATGAGGGAGAGAAAAAAAATCCGACTTCTTCTTTAAAACTCTCTGCTTTGCAGAAAATCCAGTGGATGTAAGCAGTTTCCCCTCTTACTGTGTTTTGAAACTTAGGACTGAGCTTCCTCAAGTGTGTGTTTGTGAATGTGTGTTCATCACCTGCTCACCTTTGCTTAACCTCATGACGTCAACCATTAGAAGTCTGACCGTCTGACACTTGGGTGTGGTGACCTCAGAGAGGTCATGACCTCTGGCAGTCTGACCCCCTGATGTTTTTTGGTAACTTAAGACAGAGATTCTCAATCTTCCAGACAGACAATCAGTAACACGCATTAGCTGAGATGCTTCAAATCTGTCTCAGTCAAAAGAATCGCTTGCTGTCAGAAGGACTTCACTTCAGGTGTGCGTCCCACTGACTTTGGTTTTCAATTCTCACAGCACACACCCGTGTTTAAATTCTCTCCAAAGAACAGGCAAAAACTTCAGCCTGTGGTGAGGAACAGAGAAACCTTTCCGCAAACCGCAAGCTAAAAATAGCGTTCAAAGCATAAAGTCCAGCCAAGCGAAAAGCCAAACTCAGGCCTATTTACAGAGAAGGATCTGTTACAGAAAACGAGAGTTAAAATGAATCGACGCAGCAGAGGGCAGCTCAGAATGGAGGGAAGAGAAACCAGTGAGAAGAACAAATGCGTCTGCAAAAAAACGCCACAAATGCAAACTAAACAAAATTATAGTTCCACTGACAAATCCACCTAAACCTGGATGATAATTTAAAGGGACAGTTCAACCAAAAAAAGAAAATGTCACAATTTACTCACTCTCACGCTGTACCAAATCTATTGCAGGATGCAAAATAATATATTTTAAAGAATGTTTCTGCTGTTTTTGTGCATACAGTGCAAGTCAAAACAACATTGGACCCCACTGACTTTCATTGTATGGACAAAAATCACTAAGACATTTTTTAAAATATCTTCTTTTATGTTCCACTGAACAACGACACTCCTACTGGTTTGTAATGACAGGAGGGTTAGAGTAAATAATGACAAAATGTTTAGTTTTTGTATGAACTATTCCTTTAATCACAGAGGACAATCCAGCATGAAATGCCAGGCTGCTACTTTCTATTGATCTGATCTGCGTTTCAGATTGGTGATTGGTACTGACGTTCTCGTTACACAGTTTGTCTCGTTTTTGTGTTTTGATGATAAGCTCACATGCGCTAATGGTTAGTGGCTATTCTCCATCTGTGGGCAGTGTGTGCAACTGTAGGATATTCAGTTAAATATGCCACACACTAAAAGTTGCAGACTTAGTGAGTTAGTGGTTGGGTTTATTTAATGATTTTCAAAGTAATTTAAACCCTCTCTTAATGAGGAACCGCAGAGAATCTGTGCCAAAGTGTGTGTGTCAAGTTTTACAGAGGTGTGACCAGTATATTTGAGGTTTTATCATGAATTGTGGTGCATGTGATTCTCAAGAGCTATTGTCCTCTACCTAAACCCCCTCCAGCAGCCTCCCTGACTCCAAAACCCGCAACAGGAAACCCAGCAGTAGACACCCGCAGGATTACTGTCGCCCTGACAACACAAAACATGCTGGAAACATTAGTGCGTCTGACGAATCTGGGACCACTCCCCAAAAACTGGCATGTGTGTGGCTGTTTCTGATTTGTTTGGATCAGCTTATTAGCTCCACTAACTAAACGATTTGTGCCTTATAAACCCTATGAACAGCAAAGGAAATATGAAAAGCATATAGTTTTCCTTCTAGCCAGATCCGATGCTATAGCTATGAATCATGAGATTGCAACCCTTGAGTCACCGGTGGTTGTTTTCATCCTGTCTGGTGCTGGTGACCTTTGACCTCTCCAATGCCCTGTCTTTTCTCATAAGCGCACATTATAGCTCCGGCTAAGTAAATACCATTGCCCACCCAACACACACACACACAGTCTTCCTGTACTACGTGTGTGTTTATTTGTGAGAAAGAGGGGTGGGGGTTTATTGTATTATTCTATGTACAGACAGACTGCAGGGTGGGCGTTGTGCGTTATATTAAAAGTAACGGCAGTGAATGTGAGTCATAGTGATGACACACCTAAATGACATTTTCTAAACTCCCTTATATTGGAACATTCTGTATAAGTGGGTTTTGGCCAGCTAAGTGATTGGCTGTTCTAAAACTTAGTAGGCTGCTCATATATAAGGCATCATGGTCTCAATGAAAAGTCTGTTTCAAGTAGTAGACAAAAAAATATGCTCATTTTGGCCAAAATCTAAGGCAGCATTGCATGTATTTTTGACAGTTGAGGCAATCCCAGAATGCATTGCAATGACTTTTGCGTTATTTTTAAATGCAAAATGTTGGGAAAAGTTGAATAAACATTAGTGTTCAAAAGTTTGGGGTCAGTTAGATTTTTTGTTCTTGAAAGAAAGTCTCTTATGCTCACCAAAGCTGCGTTTATTTGATCAAAAATACATTAATATTGTGAAATATTATTACTATTATTATATTTTTCACAATATCTGGTTTCTATTTTAATATATTTTAAAATGTAATTTATTCCTGTGATGGGAAAACTGAATTTTCAGCATCATTACTCCAGTCTTCAGTGTCACATGATCCTTCAGAAATCATTCTAATATTCTGCTCAAGAAACATTTCTTGTTTTTATAATCAATGTTGAAAACCAGTTGTGCTACTTAATGTTTTTTGTGGAAACTGTAGTAATTTTTTAAAAATTCTTTGATAAATAGAAAGTCCAAAAGCCGTTATTTGAATTTTTTTGTAACAAATTAAATGTCTTTACTGACACTGTTGTTTAATTGAATTAGTTCTTTCTGAATTAAAGAATTGATTTCTTTCAAAAAAAAAAGTCTTACCCCAAAATTTTGAGTAGCAGTGTAAATCTATTTTGTTCGTTAATAAAAGTATTGATTAAAATGGTACTAATTGAGAATAGACTATTTCACTCAACATTTGTGTATGTGTTGTGTTTGCATGCTTTTGTTTATAAGTTTTTAGTTTAGCTGAATGCTAACATCAGACTTTATCGGAATCAACTACAGAGGTGGGGTTTTCAGATAGTGGCATGACAAATCTCTGAACGCCATCACCATGGCTATGAGCTTTTGAGATTTTAAATCCTTTGAAGTTCAGGACGAGGTTTAACCCCGTTTCCAGAGATCTTAATAAACAAACAACACGAGGCCTTGAACATGGTTCAGCTGTCAGTGAAATATGTGCTGGAACTAACCAGGATTCAGCACATAAGGGCATCGCTGGGCACATGGGGCCCTTTGAAATGCCTTTTCTCTTTTACAGCCTCTCGTGACTGCATGCTTCAAAATCACTCACACTTACGTTTGAGATTGTCTCATTCCAGAACAATAGCTGAAGTCCCCAGTTCCACCTCACTGTGCCCAAAATACTCTGGCGTGTTTAATGCTCCATGCCTCATTGGCTCTTATAACTGCAGAGGGCTACAGAGTGTTTAGATGTCATGGAACATTGTAGCCTCACTCACTTTCTTTTTCCTCTCCCTCCCACTTTCTTAAGGAGAGAGAGATTAGTATCTCCATAATGAAAGTTGTTTTGAAAGTGTTGAGGGTCAAGTTTGTTCTTGGTCCCATGAGACCATCAAAGCATCTTATAAACATCAAGAAACATTCACTTTAAGACCATCAACATCTCTCTTCTGTTCAGTGACACTGTGTCTGTGATAAATTGGCATGGAAACCGTAAGGAATTTAACTATTCTGGTTCCAATTCCACTTAACTTAATTCCCAATCCTAGTCATATATGTGGAAATAGTTTTTTTTGTGTGTGTGTGTAACTAACTACGTTCCTTCCCTTCCCTCTTCCTTCATCTGTCCATTGTTTTCCCAGGCTCTAAAAATTCTTTAGCTCTTCAAGCCAACCCCCCCCCCCCTTCCCTCTCCACTCACTTCCATCCTTTCTTCATTTCTCTTTTCCTTTATTTTTCTTCTTTTTTTTCTTATATCAAGGTCTCTGCAAAGGAATGCTTGTATACAAAGTTCTTTTAATGATATTAACAGTAATGATGGACATAATTGATAGTTTAGATCTTTTATATACCTTGGAAAGAGTATATGTCTCTCTCTCCTGTTCTTTTTCAATGAAAGCAACAGTTTCAGTGAGATCATATTCATATCACTTTCTCCACCACTCTCTTTCTTTTGCGTTTTCTTTGTGTCTGTGCAGCTGATGGCTCCAGGAGTCCAGTGTGTGTACCGCAGACAGCCGTGTGTGTGCGTGATGGTGTGTAATGAGAACCAGAACCTGGTTTCTTGAGTGAATGAGAGAAAAAGAGGTGGAGGAGTTTAGCAAAGCTGTAATGCTGCATTTTCAAGGGTTACTACAGCACACATTCACTACACATCACTCTGAACTCTCCATAAACCCCGCCCACACAGGAAGTGTGTGTCCCAGAGGGAGGAGAGGCTTGGACGGGGTTTGACTCCTCCCAATCTTTCTTGCTTTCTCTCTCCATCTCTCTTAAGCCAAACAGTCTCTCTCATTCAACACATATACTGAGGAGGACTCATTGTTCCCCAGTGTTTAAGGAGGATTTTACACACGTACTTTCACCATAAGCTCAAAAGTGAATGAGAAAGTAAAATATTTTGGCTTGGACTTGCGTTCTGGATTCTCTTTTACTGCCTGTTCCTGTAGTTTCTAGAAGGAGTATACAGTCTGAAGACATTGGAGCACCATCTATGGAATGTTTGATTGAGGTTTCGGGAATGTTGTAAAAGCGTTCTCTCATCTCTGCAGGTGTTCCAATGGAGACAATTGGAGAATCTGTACTTCAGGGAGAAGAAGTTCTCAGTGGAAGTTCATGACCCGAGAAGGTAAATCTACATTACAGCCTACACATGCTCGCTACCACATGCAAGTCATGGACTATATAGGCTTACAAACAATGACAGGACATGCTGTGGGGACAGCTTTTACTCCAACCCAGCAAGAATTTTAAAGACAAGTTTGCTTAGATGTCATGACAAGTTTGAAAGATCTCAGCAGTTTGTGGTTCCCGTTTGTATGTTTTTGTCCTTTCGGTTCCAGTGTGGGAATAATTTGAAATACTTAGGAGTGACATGATGTACTGAGCTTTAAACATAGGATCTTCTACAGAATCAAGAGTAGGGTTGATTATTGTATGGAGGAACATCTTCATAAAGCATTTATAGTTTTTTCATTTTTTTTGTTGTTCATTTCAGAATATGTCAGGTAAACTAATTTTTCTGTCCTCTTGTTCCTGAAGAGATATATTGTGAGGTAAATGTTCCTAGTTACATCTGGTTGGCTTCAATCCACAAGCGTTCACTGAGCTAAGCTATTTGTTATTGGATTGAAATCTCTTACTTCCTGTGTCCTGTGGAGAAGAAGGTTGAAATACAACCGGAACAAATGAACAAAAACATACCCTACTCTTTTTGTCTCTCCAGATTGAGAAGCAGTTTGTTTATTCTGGTTCTCTCCTTCTCTGTCTTTTTCTGTCAGAACGGGTTGTTTCAGATCTTCAGTTTATTCTGACTCTCCATCGATATTAAGATGTGTTTAGGGTTTAATCATTGCCCTCATGACATCATCAGTGCGTGCTGAGGGCTGGTTAGTCTTTTAAGAGAGCAGACGCTGCCAAAAGCAGCAGCACACGCTGCCTCAGATGCTGACAGATAAACCGCCTCATTCACGCTGTTCAAACAACCACCACGACAGCTCAAAACGATGAGAACACGGAGGGAGTTCACAGAAATGCTGGAGGCTGGGGAAATAAGACATGAAAGAGAGCAAAACTGTTTAGGAAGATGAAACAATCTGTTTATTTTGCAGCATGAGGGGCTATAATGTATTTTCCTTCTTGTTAGGTTCACTGTCATTCAGTTAGAGTCATTGCAACACACACACACATACACTAATATCGTTTTGATAAGAGTCAGAACACGAGGGTCTGCTGTTTATCTTTGTTCTAGTGGAGAGGCCTGGAGGTTATTATAAAGCCCATCACAGGACACACACATGCGCTGGATTTGACCACAGTGTAAATGGTGTGTGTGTGTGTATGTGGGCTGCACTGTGTGTGGTATGTTAAGCCGATACATTGCAGGACTGTCAGGAGAAGTATGTGCTAACACCAGTTTACATTTCACATCTCCCATATAGATGTGTTTTTATGGTTTTATATGTCTCTCTAGTAGTATCTAAGTTTACACAATCATTCAAATGTTTGTGTTTTGTTTTCTTTTAATGTAAATTAATGTAAAACTTTTATTCAGAACCTTGATAAAAGAATCCTGAAAAAAGCCATCACGGTTTCCACAAAAATATTAAGCAGCATAACCTTTTTCAATATTGATAACAAGAAATGTTTCTTGAGCAGCAAATCTGCATATTAGAATGATTTCTGAAGGATCATGTGATGCTGAAAACTGGAGTGATGATGCTGAAAATTCAGCTTTGCCATCATTGGAATAAATTACATTTTGAAATATTTTAAAAATAATAGCTATTTTAAATTGTAATAATGTTTCACAATATTACCAACCAAATAAATTTTAAATCAAATAAGCTTGGTCTTAGCATTAGCTTAACTAGACAAGCAACATAAGATGCTCAACAATGTTTTTTTTACTGTGGCTTTGAATGTAGTTCATAATTTAGAGGTAGTAACCTTTTATGATGGTGTATTTATTGAAAAGACAAACACAAAAATGCTGTGCATCTGTTAATACATAACCGTGTTTTCAATGTGTTTGGACAATGATAAACATTTTACAACCACTTCTGCAGTAACAATGTCATAAAATTCAGTGAATATAAAGTCGGTTTGTGTTCGCTCCAACTGTAGGGCGTCGGTAACGCGGAGGACATTTGGTCACAGTGGCATCGCCGTGCACACCTGGTACGCCTGTCCCACCCTCATCAAATCCATCTGGGCCATGGCCATCAGCCAACACCAGTTCTACCTGGACCGCAAACAGAGCAAAGTGAGTGTGTTTATGTTTTTCGGATCTGTCAAACGTGTGTGTGTGTGTGTGTGTATGTGTGTTTGTTAACCTCTTTCTAACTACAACAACCTTCCTGTGTGTTTCTGTGGTCTACTTCTAACCATCTAACCGTCTAGACTACCATCTCTCTGCAATCATCAGGGCTGCATGAACTTTCTCTCTTTCTCACACACACACACACACTATGTCTCTGATCTTGCTCAAGGATTCTGTTACACTTTTAAAAGCTGTGGAATGTTCGTCTCCTGGAAAATTCTGACACACTCGTCACAGCTGGCAAGCACATTCACTCTCTCTTTCTCTGTCTCTCAGAGTAAGATCCACGCAGCACGCAGTCTGAATGAGATAGCCATAGACCTTACAGAAACAGGAACCCTCAAGACCTCCAAACTGGCCAACATGGGAAGCAAAGGCAAAATCATCAGCGGAAGCAGTGGGAGCCTACTGTCCTCAGGTCAGAACACATACATACTCTCAAGTCAAGTAACCTTTAATTATATAGCGCTTAATACTATACAGATTGTTTCAATACAGGAAAATAACAGAATCAATGATGTAAACAGAATTCAGTTCTGCTGTAAAGCAGCTCTAAAAAGACAGTAGTGTCAATATTCATCTGAAGAACCAGTGTTAGTTAAGTTCAGTTCAATAACTGTAAAGTTCATCAATTGTGAAACTAGTTCAATTCCGCAATAAGCAGCTCTACAGAAGACAATAATGTCATTATTCAGCTGAAGAACTAGTGTTGGTTCAGTTCAGTAACTAAAGTTCATCAATTATGGAACTAGTTCAATTCCGCAATAAGCAGCTCTACAGAAGACAGTAGTGTCATTATTTAGCTTGAGTCAGTTCAGTGATTCAAATCAGTTTAATTGCGTCAATACTGTTAAATGTATATATTATGAAACAAATTTGATTCAGCTATAAAGCAGCTCTACAGAAGCCTGTAGTGTCATCATCCAGCTCTATTCAGTTCAAGTTTTGTTCTTATCCGATAGTGTCAGATAACATTACTGAATATGAAGTTTCTTTTAAACCCCAAGTAACCCAAAGGTGACAAACAAGACTGTTTGACTGTTTATGTCACAAATGTTTCAAAGTCTTAGTTTCTCATATTTTTGTCACATTGTGGCATTTACAAGATCATTTTCTTCCCCAACTGTCCTGAAAATTACATTCTCACACACATATAATGTAGAGCTGCATGGCTAAACGTTAAAAGATCGCGTTCTTGATTCAAACACCCATACAATCTTATTTCTAAATGGCACAGATTTGGCTTTGTATATAAATCTTTGATCTCAGTGGAACATTCAGGTCTTTGTTGGTGTTAGCGCTGACCTAGAGAGTTGTCATGTTGTCATGTATAGACTTCACATGTAAAGACTTCACAAAAAGTCTTTTCACCCACACAGTATCATTATTTCTGTGTTACAAACATTCGAATTATCACAGAAGTACTGGGATAAATATGTATAAACAGATATGAACACTAATGTGTACGTTATTGATCCAAATCACATTTTGAAAGTAACTTGATGCTTTAAATAAAGATTATATCAATTACAATGTTACACCAGTAAGTGACTGTTAAAAAAAATGTATTTGCCATTGAATCATTCATTCAAGTGATTCGTTCAAAAGCGCTGATTCATCTAGTAATGAAACAAAGGAAGTCATGATTTTTAACCGATAATTAATTCAAACTAATTGAAAGTTTTTTAAGTAGACTGCAGCAGTTAACATTTTGTAGTGTGTCACTACAGTATCAGTGTCAAGTTGGCAGTGTTCTGGGGTCTGTTGTAGAGAAACTTAAAAAAAATTTGTAGTGTTCTCTTGGCTTCATACACTCTGCCCTATTATATGTGCGAATCCAGTGTTTATGATCTCAAGGTGATGATGATGTCATACACTGGGAGTTTTGGGGCGTGGACATGTGTACATTTTCTGCGGGGTGAGAGTTAGAACAGCTCGTCTTGATGCTGGTTTTGGACTCTTGCCGTGGAGTCAGGTATCATGAATTAAATGTGCTCATAACAGGAATGGTGTCAGTCATATGATCTCCCCTTTCATCTGGGCTAGGTATCATCAGCCTCTTAATAGTTGATCACACATGAGAGATTAGTGGAAGGTTAAAGAAAAAAAGAAAATTCGAAGAGAAAATAAATGCAGAGTAGCACTTGATTTTATTCAATTGGAATTGATTGGAGAATCCAAGATGGAGTCAGGTGAGATAGAGGGGAAGAGTTCATACTCAGTTTTAGAGGCAGAGCAAGTTAATACATTTTGTCTTTTTTTTTCCTTCTTTGGAAAAACATGCATGCATTAAGTAAACAAGATCCTTAAGAAATCATTCTAACATGCTGATTATGGCAAATTCAAGCTGAATACTGTCGAATATGTGCATTATTATAAATGCTTACAGTTAAATTTGCGCGTGTGTCCATTGCTCTGTAAAGTTTTCAGATGTTACAGTAGACCCCCTTCTCTTTATATGTAGTATCTGAAAGGATTTCACAAAGACATTCTCTAAAACAATGTCCCTCTGTTCCAGTGACAGAATTATGTGTCGCACAGCATGATGCCTTTCTTTGCAGTAGATTTGCTTCATAGGTTCACTGCAGGAAAGTTCTGCCCCTCTGGAGTTCCCATGATCCCCACCCATTACTGATTTTCTCTTAATGTCTTTTTTCACGTCTTTTGTGCTGGACATTTTCCAGTGGGAAGCAAAAATGATTTATTTAGCTTCTCAGCAGATCCAGACTTGGTCGAGTGGAAAAGCTCTTTGCAGCTAAATTCTCCTGTCTCATATACGCACAGGAACTGAGAGACAAGAATTCCCATTCTGCTTCACTCCTATGTTCATAGTGATTCTGGGAAGACAGCTGTTTAAATGTGCCATAAGAAGTGCTGACCTAACAGCTGGTTTTTGAGCTTATAGTCATTAAAATGGATCATATTTACTTTATTTTATATATGTCACTGGTCTTATTGTGGACAAGAAAAAAATGTTTTATATACTAGTTTCAAATACTCTACCATTCAAAAATTTGGAGTAAAACAGTAATATTGTGAAATATTATAAATGAATTTATTCCTGTAATGGCAAAGCTGATTTTTCAGCATCATTACTCCAGTCTTCAGTGTCACATGATCCTTCAGAAATCATTCTAATATGCCGCTCAAGAAACATTTCTTCTTATTATTAATGTTGAAAATGGAAAACCACATTTTGGAAACCACAATACATTTTTAAGGACCCTTTGATGAATAAAACGTTCAAAAATAGCATTTATTTGAAATAGAAATCATTTGTAACAGTATAAATGTCTGTACTAACACTTTTGACCAACTGTAGTGTATATTACAATATGGAGGATTGCCATATTGTCTGATTTACAGTGATAGGACAAGCTTAGGTTTCAGGGCTTTTGTGCAGCCCTTGACCAAAGACACAGACACAGACACACACACATAGCAGGCTTGACTGGACATTAATGACATAGCCAGTGACCCTGGTCATATTCTCTCTCTATGACTGCTGACCCTTCACTGATTCCCAGACAGCTGCCTGCCCACACACAAACACACACACACTTGCTCATTACCCCCTTCTAAACACAACAGACACCTTATATTCCTCTGCAGAGATGCAAGAACTGTCCATGATGCTACATAGTTTCAGTGTAAGAAAACACACTCATTCGCAGTGTCACAAACAGCCAATTCCCCCACAAGGTAAACAAACACTGATTTAATGTCTTTAGCATTGTCTGGTGATATTAAGGTATTGTTGTTATGTAAGCCTTGCCAATCTTTCCAAAAAATTCCACTGACTTCCTTGTAAACATCTCAGACCATTATGAATGCACAAACAGCTTTGCTCTATGCTCTGATCCACATGGAGTTTCTGCTAAACAATGTTGCCCCAATTAGGACCCTTTGTTCAGTTCTCTCCGGAAACACACACACATATTGCCCCTTTCAGAGCGTAGAAAGAGGTGAAGTACACACCCTCTCACTAAGCGAGAAGGTCAGTCTGATTGTTTAAGCAGAAGTCTGGAGATGCTGATGCTTGTTCGACCTTTAAATATTTCTGATCTTTGACCTTTAGGTTACATGCACACATACGCATTTGGTAACATGTAACTGATGTCAACCCTAGATTTGATCTAACCCTGTGTGTGTGTTTGTGTTTGTAGGCTCTCAAGAGTCGGACAGCTCCCAGACCGCTAAAAAGGACATGTTGGCGGCTTTGAGGGCCAGACAGGAAGCACTGGAGGAGACTCTCAGACAGAGAATAGAGGAACTCAAGAGCATCTGCATCAGAGAAGCGGTAAAGACCGAAACAACCTTTCACTTGCTGTTAACTTGCTGTCTGCAATCTACATCTAACAATCTAGCAGCATTTTTTTTTTTTTTTGTGCATTTGCTGGAGAAAAACAAATTTTAAAAAGTGAAAATGAAAATGTCAAAGAGTGTTTCAAATCATGAAATGGGATTCAACTTAGCCACTTAGTTCCATTTACAATTAGACTTATTTTTATAATTGCCATTTATTAACTCTCTCT
The DNA here is from genome assembly GCA_038088235.1 of Zacco platypus. Taxonomy (NCBI): domain Eukaryota; kingdom Metazoa; phylum Chordata; class Actinopteri; order Cypriniformes; family Xenocyprididae; genus Zacco; species Zacco platypus. The sequence continues at coordinate 18,784,883 of CM076075.1, read as the reverse complement.
GCTTTGTTGCATTAACTTTCTTGGATTTCATTATCTCATAAGTACACATGTAGCACTGCAGTAGATTTTGAAAAAAAAAGTATCTTATAAGGCAGCACACTTCTGTTTGAAATAACCTTCACAATGCAAGCACACCTTAGGATGACTAAAACCTGTGTTGCCAAAGGTCAAGTCTGGGATTGCTGATCAGAACTTTGTCTCACACACTCATGTATACCTGTATGAATAAACACTTATACACACACCTGGATCAAGAATGTAACATAGTGTGTTTTATTTCAGGAGCTGACTGGAAAACTTCCTAAAGAGTACCCTCTGGACCCCGGCGAGGAGCCGCCCACCGTCAGACGCAAAATCGGCACAGCCTTCAAATTGGATGAGCAGAAGATCCTGCCCAAAGGAGAGGTCAGTGACATCAAACCTCATCCGAGCTTTTGACCACAGTCACGACCTAGCTGAGTGGGCATCCTGTTTATAGTCTGATTTAGTTGGTAATGTTCAAGCTCCTTACCACAGTGAATGCTTCACAATTGTTTCATCATAAACTGCCCTTTAAGCCAAACTCCGATTCAGATGCTCCTGTGTGTGTGCAGGGGTCTATAAATAGGTCCAGTCTGGCATGATCAGAGGAAGTGGCGATAGTGCAGTGTATGTGTTGAGTGTCAGCCAAAGGAGCAGGATTACAAAACCCCAAAAAAAGCTTAGCTTTGTGAATGTGTATGTGAAAGAAGAAAGCTGAAGTAATATGATTTATATAAGAGGTCACAATGTCATCTTCGCCTCAGAATGTATGTGTCTTTGTTCATGACTGATGATTGTTGATTTTGGGTGATTAATCGAAGGCATTGATAAGAGGCCACAATATCTTAGCTGTCTCAATGTGTGTGAGAACTAGACAACTTGGCGCCTGTAGCCGTCTTGTTATTCTGACAGAGTGTGTTGGCAGTTTCAACATGAATAAATAAATGTTTTTTGTTTAATTTACTAATTTTGTGTGTGTTTATATCTGTATTTTTTAGGAAGAGGAATTGGAGCGTTTGGAAAGGGAATTTGCCATCCAGTCTCAGATAACGGAGGCAGCGCGGCGGTTAGCATCGGATCCTCACATCAACAGCAAGAAGCTGAAGAAACAGAGAAAGACGTCATATCTGAATGCTCTGAAGAAGCTGCAAGACATAGAGAATGGCATTAACGAGTACCGTGTTCGCTCTGGGAAGAAACCCACACAACGTGCCTCTCTCATCATAGAGGGTGAGGAAATAAGTTTGTTGTGTTTGTAAAGGCGTGTTCTCTGAGCTCCTGTGAGTTAATTAAGTGTTTCCTCTGTAAAGTCTTTCATGCTGAGAGTAAGAGTAATCGCACCTCCCCATAGACCTATAAAATAGTGTGAATGTATGTATCTGTGTGTGACCTCTGCTGCGAAAATTCACTCATGTTCACGCTCAGGTTGCAGCAATTTGTTTGACATGTTGGTGTGAGGGAGTTTTCGCTTTGTAATTGTTTTTGTCTGTTTGGCAGAAGCAAATATCGGCTCAGAGGACAGCTCGTTGTCTGATGCACTGGTGCTGGATGATGGTGAGTTTTGCACACTTTTATACACACGCACCAATTTTACTCTTGTAAGTTGATTTCAAGTTGAAGAATATTTAACAAGCAAAATTTAGGGCAGGGTTTGATTTTATCTATATATAGTGTAAGATTGGGAGTTGCAAACAAGAATGAAACCAGGTATCATGGTTAAAGGCACAAAACAGACATTTACCTCATTAATATTCAATCATTTGGCTCGTTAATATGCAGTATAGAATTCAATCTGGCGCATCCAGTCAAATACACATCAAGCCATTTTGTAAATATATATTTTTTTAATTTAATTAAAATATTATTTTTAATTTTCTTAATTTCTTACAATTTTGTCCACAAAAGTATAACTAACACAGAAACACATATACACATGCCATCTTAACATTCAGTCATATATTTATCTCAGTTCATCTCACTCTGTGCTCCAGATGACCCCCAGGTGGCAGGAACCCCCACATTTTCTCCAGCTGCCTCCCCCCACAAAGGTCTCCCTCCCCGACCCCCCTCCCACAGCCGACCACCTCCTCCGCAGTCCCTAGACGGACTGAGACACCTGCACTACCAGCGCAGTGACTACGACAAGTCCCCGATCAAACCTCGCATGTGGAGCGAAAGCTCATTAGACGAACCCTACGAACGGGTGAAGAAACGGTCGTCGTACTCCAGGTACTGACCAAATTGAAAATATGTGATGTGCTTTGTCTGAATAGTTTGGTGCACATTTAAATGAATGAATCATGTTTATTCTTTTCTCTCTTCCTCAGTAGTCACAGGCGGTTCCCCAGCACAGGCAGCTGTGAGGCGGGAGGGAGCAACTCTCTCCAGAACAGCCCGGTGCGCTCCCTCCCTCACTGGAACAGCCAGTCCAGCATGCCCTCCACCCCTGACCTGAGAACACGGAGCTACGTCCACTCAGCCAGGTGCTGCCACACACTCTCCAATGTCCTCTGCTGTCAACATGAGAACATTACCTATTTTTTTATTTAACATACTATTTACATAATTATATTTTTATGTGAAATAAATTATTATTTTATAGGAATCATTCCTATTTCAAATCATTAATTTACTTTTAAAAAAAATGAATACAATTATAAACGTACATTATATACATTTCATATAAATTTGAAACAAACAAATTCAAAATGAATCCTATTTACTGTCATAGTATTCATTCATGCATGATTCATTAGTGCACATTATTTAAAGGAAAATAACGTTTGTGTTTGTAATCTTTCTTTTAAACTTTTTTTCCTAACTTTTCAACATCAAATCAACTCTTACAGAATCCACCCCACTGCATTTTCTTCATAGAATATACTAATTCAACACATTGTGTGAGAAAATTGTTTCATGTTGTCTTTAACAATTTAAAAAATGATTTTTTAATTTAATTTTTTGTTTTAATTTGTATGAAAATGATTTAATAATTTTTTTTTAATTATTATTTTAAAAATATTTTATAAAATTCAAACAATCCACTAAAAGTCAGTTTTCTATTCTTTCTCAGTCTAACTCAGCCCTTCCGTGGCCGGAGTTCCAGTTTGGAGTCTCAGGGGAAGCTGCTGTCCTTGGAGGCAGACACAGAGGCAGGACTTAGCCCTGACCTCTTTCTGTCAGGACCACAGAGGACAGGAAGCAATGGCTCTGTTGTCCCCGACGACTGCTCATCTTGCACCAGCCACTCCAGCTCAGAACATTATTACCCCTCGACCACCTCTAACCCCAACTACTGTACGCTGGCTGAGGACTCGCCATCCAAAGCCCGTCAGCGACAGCGCCAGCGCCACAAGTCTGCCGGACACCTGGGTGCGTCCAGTTCCGGCAGCATGCCCAATCTAGCAGCCCGTAACGGGAGCACCCACGGAGGAGTGTGCGGAAGCCACCAGGGTGTGTACCTCCACAGCCAGAGCCAGCCATCCTCGCAGTACCGTATCAAAGAGTACCCGCTGTACACAGAGGGCAGCAGCCCCAATGCCGTGGTAGTCCGGAGCCTGGAAAATGACCAGGAGGGGCACTACAGTGTCAAGGCACAGTTCAAGACCTCCAACTCTTACACAGCTGGGGGGCTTTATAAGGAGGGGTGGGGCTCCGGGGAGGATGGGGAAGCAGGTGGTGGCAGCGGGAGGTTGACGCCATCCCGCTCACAGATTGTGAGGACTCCATCACTGGGCAGGGAAGGAGGAGGAGGAGGGGGGCGGGCAGCGGTGTCAGAGGAGCTGCGGTGCTGGTACCAGCGCTCATCTGGATCGCTAAAGGAGCACAGCCGTGTCACGCACACCAGCTCCAACCCTTCAGATGGCCGTGGAGGACGAATAGGGACGCTAGTCAAGGGGTCACCAGGTGAGCAGGTCAAATGTGAACTATGCAAAAAATATACGGATACCTGTTAGACCTCAATCAGAGTAAACATCATGAATTAGACACAAACATGGATACAGATTGTGGCTAAAATGAATTATTAAATATATATATATAGCCACAATTCTATGCAACACAGAATTAGAACATTTCATTATCAATCTCTCTATTTCTTCCCTCATTTTGAAAGTTGTGAAAACACTATTGTGGAATGTTTCTGTTGCTATTTGCACAAATGGAAACACAAAATGTATATTTAATGAAGTCTCATTCACCGTTATAAAAGTTTACCCAACTGTGACGACTTCTGCTTCGTGGAAACCTGGAAATGTGAAAAGGGTCTATAGAGTTACCGGTTTGAATAAGACTTACTCGGAGTGACATCATTTATTAAACTGCCAGTAATTTTTTTGTTTATGTCTGATTTCAATTGAGCTGTTTCTGAGGTTTGTGACACTGAAATCAGTTTAGGGCCATTGTACCGAACAACTCTATAATTTGACTAGAAAAAATTATTTGAATCCAAAAAATTTTATTTTTGGATTTATTTATTTATTTTATTTCTGGAGCCCTGGGAAATGAAAAATCATTATCAAATTCATTGAAATCCCATGTTTTATGGAGTTGTCATTTATATAAAGTATCTTCATTCATTTAAAGATGCAATAGGACATTTTTGGAAAGGCCAGCAACACCTCCTCCAAAACACATGAGGCCATATACACACACACAGCTGCTCTCGACAATGCATCACAAAAGATGGCATTAAACTACCTCATGTCTCAAAGTACATAACATTGCAATAATAATGAATTTAAACAACTTAGAGAGCTTGTACCTGACTGCTGCAGATTAATTTCGCTGTTGATACTCTTGACATGGAAACGCATAATTCTGAGTATGAGGACGCGAACAGCTCTGGGTTGAACGTCATGAGTGCCATCTCTTTACTACAGTAGTTATGGTGTGAACGCAGCATAAGCTTGTTGTTTTGAAGGAACTGTTTGCGGTGCTCCGTGACTGAACTCTTGTATAAACTCTACATAGCATGAAACGCGCTGATGACGTATAATGTCTGCGCGAACAGGGTGTGCGAGGGTATATAAAAACATACAACGACAGGCAGGTAGGACATCGTATTATTTTATAATGGATGAACATTTTATGGTCCTGCGCCTTACACAGACTATATACATTCATAAAAATAGACTGTTTAGATCAATTAACATAGTGATTGCTGTCAGGATATGAGGAGACTTTGAACCAGTATAACAAAAAATGTTTCTGTATAGAATCACCTATTGCACCTTTAATGATCAACACCCAGGTACCCAATGGTAAAAAATCCTCACAACCTCATTTTCATTCACATATGTGTCTTTTAAATTAGTGTTCTTAAAAGAACCGACTTCGATATCTAGTCGTTTCTGAAATTTTGAAAGCAGCCGTCTACCAGCGAACCGGTCCACATTTACAACGTGTTTTTGAAGCGTTGATCATTGTAGCCAATCACAGACGTATCTGATCAGCTCATGAACACAGTGTCCAACCAGAGGTGTTTACAAATCCCCTCAACAGCGCTCAAAGCGTCACATTTTTAAAATTTCATTTTTAGGCAATAAAGTGAAATGTTTACAGACCTTGCTTAAAGTAGCTTTGGCACTTTGGTACCAATCAGTACTTTTGACAACACTTCTTTAAATAAGGTCTGTACATTTCACTTCATGACGTAAATGCGTAAATGAGTGTGTGTATGTGTGTGAAAGAGAAATAGTGGAATAAGACCTATTTTATATCTCAACTTCAGTGCATTGCTGTGAGCCTTGTGTGTATAGAGGCTGTCAGGGTGGTCTGGTCAATGTGTGGGTGTGTGTTGTAGGGATTATCGCCTCTCTCTGGGTGGCAGAAACACTCCAAACCTTTTCCAGCAGCTCAAGAGGGTGTTGGCAGCAAGCAGTCAGCTTTATCTCAGACACATTCACCACGTGCATAAGCATATGTTATTGTAGTTCAACAGTATGCATTAGTGTCTTATAGTGGAGTCTGTGTGTGTTTCAGCTGCATCTCCACACAGTCAGAGGAGTGGAACTCCCTGTAGTGACCCTGCAGCTACACCCCCCTGCAGCCCACAACATATACTCAATTGGCAGAGCGGGTAAGAAATAGAATCGGTGTATTTAAGCACACAGTATATTGTATTTATTAGAATATATTGTTTAATTTTTTGAAATGAATAATTATATATATACATTTGTAGTTTATATGTAATTAGTAGCTAGTCAATGTAATTAACACAAACTGTATATAACACTCTCTAGTATTCCAGTGGCTTGTTAGACACTGCGCTGCATCTCTGTAGTTTCTTAGATGAATTGACCGATCAAAATCATTTAATAAAACTCATTAAAGTGACCCGAAGTAAAGCAGAGGACGTGTTTCACTTCACTTGTAGTCAGTGAGAATAGTTTTGTGCAAAAAAAAAAATCACCTGCAATATTTGTCAGTGATTTGCCTCACTCTAGATGTGCGTACGCTTTTAGACTAGGTTTTTGTGGTCCTCCATGCCCAAAACTTTGACCAAGAATGTTTATACGTACTTCAATTTTTTATTGTGAAGTTCTTGTTTTTTTTTCTAAGTTTGCACAATTGGCTTTGTATTCCTGTAGTTTGCACTTTGTTTGTCAGTATGTATTTACTTCAAGGAACAGTCTAAATTGAGACATATTTGAGGATGTTGGTCAAAGTCTGGCTATGGAGCATATTCTCTTGGTTTAGATGTGCACCTAACTGTACCAATGCTTTGTCTGTGTTGTGCACTTTAATAGTGTGTAACAGAACTACCCCAGTGTCAAAATTACACAACTCACTCTACATTAACTGATCACGGCTACCCACAAACGCTAACCTCTCTCTCTCTCTCTCTTTCTTTGTGTCTCACTAACCCACCTCTGCCTGAATGTTTATGTGTTTTCATGGGGCAGTGATACGACTGAAAGTTCTCCTACTGAAGACCGTTCTCCCTCTCACCAAAGCACTGACCAGTAGAGAGGTACACTCTCTCTCAATCTCTCTCTATCTCTCTGCATGTTCTGTATCTCACTTTTTCACTCCTCCACCTCTCTGACTGTCATTTTCTTGTGTTGGAATGTAACTTGTAACTAAATTGATTTCAAAATACAAATTATTATTTTAGTGTAAATTACTATAAAATTACTAGGGAGGCAATGACTTCTTTAAAAAAAGGCAGTATGACCAAACTTTTCTATCACAAAATGAGTCATTTTATAATATGGTGTATTAGTTTCTTTATTTATTTATATATATATATATATATATATATATATATATATATATATATATATAGATAAAATATTATTATAATTATTATTATTATAAATGTATATTTACATTTTATAAATGTACATACATACATGTTTGATAAATATTTATATTTTTAAACAATTATTGTATTAAATATATTAAGAAGGAAATTAATATCAAATGCAATGTTCAAGATATATTTAATATAGTAAATTGAATATGTTTTACAAATGAAGTGTAATTATTGACATTTTATTATTTTTTCTTTGTCTCTTTTAATAACAAGTCTTTGTCATATTTGGGATTCTCATTTTTCTTTCTTGGTTCCATGTGCAAAAAACAGTCATTCCCATTGTTGGCCAGGTCTAGGTTTTTGCTTTTTCTGTGCAAATTTTTGGGGAGACTTTGTGGAATTCTCCAGAATGTATAAGGATAGTTAAAAGCATGTTCAAATTAACCTGTTTATTCACATGATATTCAATTCTGTTTGAGCTTTCTGATAGCTGCGCAAATATAAAGCTAGCTACAATATAAGTGGTTAAATGTACCTACAAAATGTCAAGACACATCTGACACTTTCCTCGACTTCTCATTGCAGATCGCCGTTCACCGATAGTTGTTTCCTGAGCAGTCCCCTGTGCTCTGAGATAGCGGACGTACAGTGGTACGGGCACGAGAAGGCAAAGCCGGGAACGCTCGTCTAAACCGTCATCCCTCATCCCTCTCTCTTTAAAAGAGTGTTCAGAAGGCAGGCCTGACCACAGCCTGGACCTCAACTCATCCGAACAAACCTATGGCTGGAGCCAGTACCACCTCAACCTCTCTTTCATCTCTGTCTCTCTGTATACCCGGCGGTACAGTGCTTATGAACTATGGGAATACAAGACTCTGAGTGAACTGAGCTTGACCTTGTCTGACCCTCCCCCTCAGACTTTTGAACTCTGACCCAGTTAGCTGGCAGCCGGTTCCTCCGTATGCACAAACCCCTCCGTGTTTATTCCATCGCTGGAGTGATGTGCATAAGAGAGACGTCTTATGCGCGTTGTACTATAATTGAACCTACTCATGCACACACACATGCTCAAATAGACATTCGTCCCCTGCTGACGTGTGTGTCCCTCTGCACTAATGTCAGAGAGCCGGTGTCGTTCTCTCTCATGCACATGACATGCACAAAAACACATTCCGATGGATTGCTTTGTCGTCAACCATCTTTGTAGATCTTTATGTTCTCAGTTCTGTTAAAAAAACAATGTGACCACAAACCCCTCCATCATCCTACAGCGTCCCTTCTCATTTGGACCGCAGTGCACCATAAGCCTCTGTCTGTGGATATTTTGTGAATAACAAAAGAGCATTTAAAATGGCAGAAGCCATTCTTCGGTCATTGCGGATTGAAAAACGAGCCCCGATATATCCCTCAAGATGGTGATGTTGTAAGCTTCACAAACAATTGCATAATTTCAAGGAAATTCAAAACATTGTGGTCTATGTATGTAATGTTGCTTTGTCATTCTCAAGTTCATTGGTTCTTGTCCAGAAAGTTCAACCATTTTTGCAGAACATTAGCTAACTTTTAGAAGCCATAGCTGTACAACAAATCTGAATCATTAGGTTAGAGGCATTAGCATGACCCTCGGCGTTGAGCGACCAATCTGTGAAGTACTGCAACTCAGGCTGCAACCGGTGAACTTTGCTTCTACGGCAACTCGCCACCATGGTGCTCTGAGCCTGAACTGTACATCCCACAATGCCCTGCTGTAAGCCCACACTGCATGCAGAACCGTCACAAATCCCCGCGTATAGTGTTGTGACATCAGTGAAGTAACGAGACACACAAAAAAAACCTTCTCCAAACACCCCTGGCCTTATCGGTTTTCTGTTTTTATGTATCCGTTTTTAATATTCAGGATTTTACTTAACTATAACATCACTATGACATTACGATTACGTTCATGTTTATAAAACCGTCAGATGAGCACAACACAACGTGGCACACCGACTCAATATTTCAACGGAAATGACGTTACCTCTGCCCTGACCTGAGAACAGCATTCCAGAATGTGACGCGATTAAAGCAGGTGCTTAGTTTTAAAAGCCGCTGGTAAGAGTCCGCAAGCTCAAACAATACAGGGTGTTTCATGCTTTCATCGTGCTGTCATAAAAGATCCGAAACCACGTGTGCCCCTCGCCTCGATCGTCTGACCGAGGACAAACATCAAGCCATAACGCTAAAGACATTGTTATACACACTGCAAGATACGAAAAATATCGTATGTGCAAAGTACCTTAAGAAACAGGTAGCTAATAGCACACCCTTTGCCATTACTACTCAACAGATTCAATAGAAAAATTCAATAGTTTGTGTTAACATAAGCAGTCATTACAAATGTGTATTCAAAAGGGTCCAAATCACCAGACGTTCACGCTCATTCACGGGCCTAAAAGTAGACGTTTTTATCAGCCCCAAATTGATTGATTGTTCATTCTTTTCGTGCATGCTCAGCACACTGTGTAATGCATCTTGATGTTAAAACTGAAACCCAGTGTGAAAACAGCCCTAATCGAACGTAAAACACCTCATCCGCATCCACATTTAGAGGTCGTTCAGATCTCATACCCTCTTATGCCAATGTGAGCTCACTCCTTTCGTCTACCTGTACTCGATAACAAAAACGTAAATCTTTTTATATTAAAAAAAAAAAAAAACTAACACATTTATCAACATTTATAGGCAGGACTGTGGAAATTGGGTTCTTTTAAAAGAAAAAGTAAAACCAATCATTTAATGATTTTTATAAATCAGTATTCGTTTTATTTTCGGGTCTTTAAGCTGGGAAATAGCAACAACACGTTCAGGTGCTACAGGAAGACCAGTTGCTGCTTTGGTTTCCTAGCTGTAGACTTTTCCTAACTGTTGTCAATAGTTTTAATACCAATTGTGCAAAATGAAGGACTTTAGTTACTAAACTGTCTTACCACTTCATCTTGACAATAGAGCATGTTTCATGAATTCATTTTCAGATATAACCGGACACAATAAAATGGTGTTGTAGAAAAAATAAAGTGGAATTGTTGGGCAGGTTAAATATAACCAAATTCCACAGTTAATTTATTCTTTTTTCTATTAAGAATTTGTATAGTAACATTTTTCAAAAACCGTGTTGTTGGCAACTGATACTGAATTTTCCAGATGAGAAATGTGGTGGTTCTTGAGATTCTGAAATAAATTATTGCTGAATGTTCGCTAAACTGAAGCGTGAAATCACTTTATTGCTATTATTCAGATCGTGTTTCTCGTATGTCGATAACAAAGTGAATATGCATGATTAATGTATATTTATTGTCATTCATAACGCAACATGACCCTCCAGGTGGATGAAGGTGATGATCTGCTTCCTCCAGGCGGTATTGGAATTCTTCCGCATGTCACCTTTGTGGATTATGTTTCTGCATTCGTAATGAGATCAGCCGCAGGTGAAGCTGACAATTACACCCGGTGATTGAAATACCAAGTACATGACACGGAAATTTGATTTGCCAAATCAAAATGCTGCTTAAAAATATGCAAATGTAGGCCGAAGTCATTTCACGGAAAACATTCAAGCAATCAAGGTTACGCATATTTTGGACAGAAATCATGAGGATTTTTTTGTCAGGTGGGTTCTGTTAAAGGCACAATATGTAAGATTTTTGGATTAAAATATCCAAAAACCACTAGAACAGTGTTATATGTTTTGTTGATTTGTGTGCTTGCATTATTCCAAATGTTTCCAAGAATGTTCAAATCAAATCGAATCAGTTTTGACAAAAACTATGTCCGTGTGTCGCCTCAATCAATGACATCATACCTGCGTTACCCTCGATGGTACCCTCTGGTTTTATTCTGTAAAAACACCAAAGTTGCTTCAATATATTGTTTTATTAACCAAGGGAACAAATATTTGGATACATATATAGAAAGAAAATGAATCGTATAGCTCATCTGAATCTCGTTTTCTTGATTATATTAATTTGAAATTCTGATATCGATCTATCATACGGCAGTGTGCAACAAATGTCTCACAGCAGCCGCCGAGCGAACGCACAGAGTAACGTTACAACATCATTTTCAACACACTCTCGTCTCTCATTAGCAATCGCTCCAGCGGCCTCGTTCCACTCCTACAGCACTCGGCCCTGGTCTGCTTCAAACTACAGTACCGTTGGATTCTTTTCCCCCGGCCGTGAGGTGAAGACGACATCTCCCATGATTCCTCGCTCAATCTCGTCGTCATCAAGTTACGCCTTTGTTTTGAATAGGGGACTGCTAGTGCCGAAAACTTACATATTGTGCCTTTAATAGCATATGAATTATTTTGTCCTCAATGTTTGTTTGCTTATGAATGAAATGTGAACCTCAAAGATTTTAATTTCCAAGTACTTTATTGGCAATGTTGTTTTACATTCAATATTGCCAAATCAACTGTACACATGCATATACAAAAAAACAGTGACAAATGAAAAATTAAAAACACTTATAAAGTATGATGAATTAAAAATATATATATTTTATTTCTTTATTATTTAAAATAACGACACTGGTACTATTCTGGTGTAGCTTTGCCCTTTTTCAGATCTTTGGAGCTTCCATTGTTCTATTAAATCCAAATATATTGCTTCATTTGTGTTCCACGGAAAATAGAGATTCATGTTTGGATCGTGATGAGGGTGAGTAAACGATGACAACTTTCTTTTGACTCATAATACACATGCAAGTGGAATTCCCAAAAGTCTGTGTGATCACTTCCTGTGTCAGACAGGACACTTAAGTTACGTAATGCCTTTTAGGGTTCTGATCAACTCCCTACAGCCTTGTTACATACTGTGAATAATATGACTCACAGATTTTGTGGGAAGTGTGTGAGGATGTTTGTGCATTAGACAATGGCTTGGGGTCTCCCCCGGCAACAGGAACACAACACTGGAAAACCAAACATTGGAGAATTGGCTGCTGTTATTGTGCTGACAACCCAGTGCGATGCTCGAGATATGCGTTTTGGGGCAGCCGAGTCTATTGTGCCTACTGCAGCTGGAATGTGAACAACAAGAGACACTGTGTTTATAGAAATCTTCCATTTCCTGTGAAGCTCAGTGGATGCTTTGTTGAATGAAATATTTTCGGCACTGAATCCATGACATTCCCTTGCTATGTGTGAAGGGCTTGAGGAATACTGAGGAATGTTGTGTTCAGTGAACATGAAAGCTTAACTTCATAGGGCATCATCGTGACCCCTAGTATGAAGGGTCAAGGCATTTGGAGTTATTTTGGAGAATTGTTCAAATTTGGCAGACTCACAACTGACTATAGGCCAAAACAAACACTAGAGGCTGTAGAAAGCCCCACTGCTATACAGTCCAAGGGGGTGGTGGGATGAAAAATTGAATGATCTGGTTCAGTCTCCACAAATGATTTATTAACTATTAACATTGTGCCCTTAACCCCTAGGTTACTTGAGTCCAGGGGGACCCAATCCTCGTCCAAACAAGCACAGCATGGTAAAACAATGTGTCTTTTAAATGTAAATCAGATTTACATTCATAATTTACTTGGGGTTTTCAACTATTCTCTGCAAGTTGCATCATTGCGACATTGGCGAGTGCCTGAGTGAGACGGTGAAAAATTTATATTCAACTGATTTGTTGGATTTGTTCAAAATCACTGGCTGTATGCAAATATGCATGCTTCCCTGCTATATAGTAGACGAAAGTTCCTGGAAAAGTATTTATAAAACAAAAAGTGAAAAGTACCCAAATGACCAACTACTTCCACCAAGATTTTAAAGGTGCACTTTTGATGGACACTGTTCTGTAGAGACTCAAGTCAAGTCCCTTCCATTGACAGTCTAGTGAACACTAGCGAACACTAGGCGTCCATATTTGCATCCAAGAACAAGTCCTGTCTATTTGAATGAGGGGATCCTGAAATCTCAAAAACTACTTGCCGAACTCACAATTAAATAACATTTAAAATCAGCGATAAAATCTGACATGAACTGTCCCATAACTGTTGTTTCTTAAGCTCAAATAGCATTTAAAACGCTTATTTTTCTAGACTGGCCAGTTTCTAAAGGAACCAGAGCTTCTAACCGCAGCTGCAGTGACGCAACGACTTTATCGCTTAATGATTGGCTCTTTTACTTAGAAGGCGGGACTTATTCCGCTATATTGCGTGTTGCAGTTTCTCCGATTCATATAGAAGTGAACCTCTTTCTATATTAACAATCTTTGACTGAACTGATGTAGGTATGTCACATGAAAATGACAACATGTCGAATATAGTATGTCTAGAATTCAAATGACACACATTCATACTGGAACATACTTTTTAACCAAGTACTTATTCAAAGAAAGTACATTCAGTAATCATTCATGTGCTGTTATTTCAGGGATGACACTATTGCTGAAATTGCTACTCTCACTATTTCTGCCATAGAAAGATATGGTAAAAGTAATTTGAGTTGTATTTTAATATGCGGTTCTGAATTCAGCGAATGAGGTAGTCGATTGATTCATCCACTAACTGAACTATTTGTTCAAAATGCTGATTCAATGAGGAGCGTTACTATTGTGTGTTAGAACTCAGAGACGTGCGACGGTTGAACAGACGTTAACTTTGTTTGGACCTCTTTTCGTTGACGGAGCAAAAATAGACAAAATAAACGGCAATATTGCGTCAAAAATTAGTTTAATTGTTAACCCGTTTATTGTCTTGTTTAAGACACTACCCATTACAAGACAGAAGAACGGATTTTGCTTTACAGCATCTATGTCTTTATTATCCAGCATGTGTAGTCACTGATATTTCATGTGACGCACAAATACCCACACATTCGCTATCCCATGCTAATAAAGTCCATTCTCTCAGAGTAATGTTTCTGTATGAGCCCTGCAGGGTCTGGAGCAGACCAGCTATTCTGTTACAGCCTTCCACAGCAGCTGGAAGCCGTTATTCTCTCATGTGATGAAAGTGTGTGTGTGTTTCTCCCACAAGCCGTGAGAACAGGGAGCGTGTTGGAATGCTGTGTGAAAACACGTATATTGTGTGTCCTGGGAGTTTGGGATTGGTGTGTTTATGATCGCAATTCTTTCATCACCGTGAAAACTGCAGCAAGGGGTGATGGGAGCTGTAGTCTGGTTTTCTCCAAAGCCCTGAGAGAGTTCTACTGTAGCTCTGCCAGTACAATATGAGGAGGGTATATGTAATATATGTGTGTGTGTGTGTGTGTGTGTGTGTGTATGTGTATATACATATATATATATATGTATATATATATATATATATATATATATGTATATACACATACACACACACACACATATATATATATATATATATATATATATATATACACACACTTCGGCATTGTCCACCAAATACTACTGAGTCCTTATTGAATTACACCACTAAACACTAACCAATGGCGTTCAAGCGCTTGAAATATGAGGGGGCTTCCCCCTCTATTTAAGGCAGCATTCATTCTGAATCTTTTCCTTCAGCCAACCCTCTGCAAGAAGACTATGATCAAGAAGACTTACCATGATTTACACGCTGCATCAGACACTGTCTTCTCATCCCCTACTGTGTTCTAGTGAGCCTTCGGATAAGGGCAGAGGCGGTGCTTGGGGGGTCAGACTGCCCACACTGAGGGGATACGAGCCTCAGGACCGGCAAACCTTGTGTGGTCATTGTCTAATTCGATGAACTCGCCCAACAAGCCATGCTGCTCTCTTCCTCTGCCGCCTCTTTCGAGCTGAGAAGGAAGGTGCTGCAAGCTTCTGACGTGGACCTATCAGGGTCTGGTGATGAGCTTGCCCCAGCTCAATGCCCACACGCCTCACACCCCCCAGCTGTAGGCTTCCTTCTACTGCACATTATGACCACTGATCTCCGACCCTCCCCCGACGCACAAGATATGGCATCCTTCAGAGCAATTGAGGGCGCAGAGGATGAGGATGGTGCTATATCAGTGGCAGCGTCCATGAAGGAAGAGTGGTCCAACAGCGGGGGACCTCCATCATAGAGATGATGTTGAGTTCCTACATGTCCTGTCCAAAACAGTTGATGAGCTCAGTTTGGAGTATGAGCCTCCAAAAATCATGTAGGTGAGTGGTTCCTCCAGTTGAAGACCCCCTTTTTCTGTGAGGTGCAACAAGATATCAAAGCTCACAAGATGAGTGCACAAACCGGGATCCCCCCTCCTGTCGTCTGTGGACGGTGCTGACCTAGTGGCGTATGTAAGGCTCAAGCGATCGGCCACAACATGGGAAATCTGGTGGTGTTCTTCACCTGTGGCTCACTATGACTGAGTTAAAGGACTCAGAGAAGATGTCCCTTCTGGATGCACCCGTGACCCCCTCAGGTCTCTTCGGCACGGCTGTGGAGATGTTCAGAGAGCACTTTGTCAAAAATCAAAAGCTCCTCCTCAGCACATCGCACGGCGAGACCACACGTCTCTTCTGCTGCTGTTTGGTGCGTTCATGAACCGGCGGCGAGATCAAAACAGCCATGGCCGGGGCGTCAGAGTCAGAGGCCCCGTTCTGACAGGGACAACAGGCCGGCACCGGAAACTAAGGCGCATTCCTGATGTTCATCATGCCCCTGACCTGTTGTGTTTTGTTTGTTTTGACTGTGCCACTATGCAGTGCAATAGGGTAAACAATAATAATCCAAAACTCACCTCAACAATTCTCCTCTCACTCTTGTATAGTATTACACTCCCCGCTACCCAATGGCAAGTTATCCCTCACGCCGTGCAGTCATCCTCGCTCGATGTCACAACAGGTGCTGTCAGGAGTGTCAGAGTGCAGGGGCATCAATTGGGTATGGCAGGGTATGGAGGCTGGCATACCTTGGCTGCCTGGTCAGGTCAATGCAAGTAATAGGCCTATATTTGTATTGCAGGGGTTATATTACTACATATAACATATGTACTGATAAATAAAACAGAAAAGTAAATTAAAGCAATCTGGTTGTTATATTCGTCATGTGAGTTCAACGGCGCTCCCAACATGTCCATTTACAACATGAAGAGAATCCACTTGGTATCTCTCAAAATGCTGAGTGTTTATATTTAGCATAAATTTACTATGTTCTGCAAATCCTCTCATTATAACAGAGTGGAGACGCAATGTAAATAAAAGATTTATTGTGCAGTTTTGACAGATTAATTCTTTAAAATGGGAGTTTTCGCACACAATGAATTTGCACTGAACTGACAACTCCAGCGATTATAAAACAAGCGGTCTTTACTTCGCTAATTTTGCAATTTGAAGAAACGTTTTTGTTTTTCATGAGACATGATTTTTCCTGCATACTTCAGTACCAAAAAATGTCAAAAATAGATTTTTAAATGTTTTAATAGTGATTGCTGGTCACCATTCAGCTGGCTATAGTGGTAATTTAATGTGTTTTTAGATTTGAAATAAACGTTTACAAATGAGGACTATCTTTGAAGGATGAAAAAAATGTTTTTCGTCATCACATTGTAAATAACATGGGACTGTCATGTCGAGGGAGTAAGTTTGGATGATGTAATCAGTCTGCCATACCTTGGCTTTTGCTGAATTGACCCCACTGTCAGAGTGGGTTATGAAATCAATAAATGGCTACAAGATTCAGTTCTTTTGCAGACCACCTCATTTTAGCAGTGTTCATGTTCACTGGGGCTCAGTTTGGCGAGAGGAAATACACAACCTTCTCGTAAAACGTGCTGCAGAAACGGTGCCCCTTGCAGTGTCCCATTTAAGGATGAAACCTTTAAATCTTAAGATACCTAATCTTATTGGTAATACAAAATTTTGCACAATTGTACTTTTTTTTTTCCCAAATACCAAATTATTAAACCTTACCCACAGAACGGTCACACAGAAACAAAAACTGTGGTGAATTGATTTACATGTAAAAGTAACTAATAATCAGAGGACCACAAGTCAAATGTATGAGACTAGTTAAGATAGAAGTCCTTTAACCAAGTAAAAATACAGTGCGAATCATAAGCCATAACCATAATACAGATTAAATGTTTGACAATATTTGGTTTGAACACGGTGTTTTCCTGGAACTAACACTTTCAGGGTGATAGCATCAAGTTGGAAAGCTAAATTATACATTAAACCACTGAGAAAACTTTAGGCACATTTTATTTAAAGTGAATCTGTCAACCCAAATCACTAAAATAAATCAGACTTCCCAAATCTGAAGTCAGCAGGAAATCAAAGTTATGTGAATTTGGCTTGTTCGTGTTTTAAATCTGATTTGGTCCCAGAGTGAGGAAGTCATTCACTCTTCCTGTGACTCAGCACTTCCTTTAACTCAATCTCAGGTGGTCAAAAAAGTACAATTGCAATTTGAGTCACACTCAAAACGTTCAGAATATCAAGTCATCTTGATATGCATCATTAAAAGGACTTTGTGCTTTCTTACTGTCCAAAAAACAGACCTACATCTCTAGAGATGAATTAATGCTTTTTCCATAGTGTCCGGACCACTATGACAGTAATGTACATTAAAAAGCAAATGCATCAAGAATCAATGAATGGAAAACACCACTACAGTAACATCAGCTTTTATTAAAAAAAAAAAAAAAAAAAAAAAACACTGCAAAGCAGTGATTTTCAATCCTGATCCCACTGCTCTGCATATTTTGTGTCTCTCTTATCCGTCACACACAATTCAGTTCATGGTTCACCCAACAAGCTGATGATCTGAATCAGGTGTGTTAAATAAAGGAGAAACACAAACTGTGCAGAGCAGTGGGTCCCCAAGACCAAAATTGAAAACCACAGCTGTACAGATCCATATGTTCTCAAGAAAGGGGTATATTTACAATCAATAAGTTATTTACAACATGAGAGAGTGAGAGACAACACGACTCTGAATGTTGTGATGTGTAGGTCACAGAGCATGGTACTCCACACACTTTGAGGGATCCGTTGGGAAATGTTTCTGACAGATTGTCATTAATCTTTTCAGCCCCTGAAAAGATGGGAAAAAAAGACCATCAGTGACCTGATAAACAACACGGCACAATGTAATAAAACACTTCTATTCATGCTGTTATTTCATACCTGAATGTATTTCCTTTGGGTCTCGTCATTAAGCACATGGGCGACGTGTTTGGAGAAGATCTTCTCACGTCCAGTACGAGCGTGGATACCCACCATGGTCACACCGATGGGCCATGGAGCGTTTCCTATAGCCATCTGCAGATAAGCATCATTTGCCTGCATGTACACAGAGCGTTAGTCGGGTTTCTTCACAAATATACCAATTAAGAAATTAGTAAGACAAACCTTAACATATTCCCTCTCCAGCATGAACTTTATGATGTCTGTAATGGACTCCTTAATGTCTGCTGGTAAATTCTACATATAGAAGACACAGTGAGTTAGACAAAAAGCTTGCGAGTGTGTGTCTAATAATGCGTTGTATCTAGAACAGCGTACCTTCTTGCGTAGTTTTCTGAAGAGAGGTTCCAAATAAGACTCAGTCTGTTTTTGGGTGGCACTGGCGAGCTTGCCCTGGACACTGCGCTTCACGTGGTCCTCTCGGCTGTTTAAATCTTTAGCCCACACACCTAGCAAGAACTATACAAAAATATACAAGCACACAAAAAATAAAATGATTATATTCTTAAATTATGCATCAGATGTTTATTGAATCAATACTTAATATTTAAATTAGGGATGTTACCGATTATTTAACCACGGATTGTAGTTCATTTAGGCTTAAACGACAACGATGTACTGAAAATACGCATTTGAAAAGTTTCACGTACAAATGACAATGTTGTCAAAATGATCCTGTTCACACGGATCCGCAAAAATAACTAACAACACTGAATTATGAATACCAGGTCAGTAGTTGGCGATGTCACTTTGTTAAGGAACACTACGCACATATGTATTCTTCGTATGTGCGCAGGTTTGTAGCGTTTCTTTACAAAGTCACATCGCCAACTACTGGCACGCACAATACAGAGGTGAATACAAACAGTAAATCTACACTTTGCTAGAGAAGTGTGAATAATCTCAGTATCTTGAGCAGCACAAACACACTCTTGTAATCCGCCAAACACAGTCCTTTGTTGTTTTGGTTACCAAGAACTCATGCGTGCCTATAGACTGAACATGTAAATATGCACGAGCATGGGGTCACCGTTTTCACAAATTCGTGTTGTGATGATAATGGTATCTTTTTCAAAACTTTGCGCAGAAGTATAAATGAAAGCAGACGCATAGCCTACAGCGCAGAGGTGTCGGCGTGGGTCCGACGCAGTTGTATAAATCAGCCTTAAACCTACTAATACTAGGGGGTAATAGTTTGTGGGCGATCAGAATTCGGCACAACACTGCCGAAAACGCACACCGCAAAATGTGTAAAGCAAACAAATTAATCGAGCATGAAGATCGATCATGGACATTTGTGTCAATTGACATCCCTAATTTAAATCATAAATTAGAATATTGTCTGAATACATTGCTATAAAAATTAGTTCAAGATTTAAACACTCCCCCCAAAAAATCTTTTAAAAATCGCAGTAAATAAAAAAAAACACATACCCTCAGTACTTTATTTATGATGTCCATGTCTCGAACATCATCACCAGTGCCAAGAGATGCTCCCAGAGCCTGTTATTAGATATGAATGTACAAATGAACAAACTCATATATTATACAATTACTTAAACCATAGAAGCATTAGTATCCAGTAGGGGTGACCCTGAGTCGTCGAGAATTCGATGCTTCGATAGGAGGAGCCCGATTCGACTCGCAGGGGTGTTATGAGACGAGGATCATGGGGGTGCTCAATGTCTGATTTCACATAGAACTACCGGTTTTCTCACAATAAATTAATGTACAGCCCATTATGATAATGCTGTAAATAAAAATGTGAAAAGAAAGACACTTAATAAATATTTTTAATGTGCGTGAATACATCCAACCACAACAGAAGGTTCACTTTCCATGATCCGTGACCGACAGAGGAGCATCTTGGTGGCAGGGATTTAAATCTTTAACAATGTCTGATAAGAAAATCTAAAGTGTGTAAGCGGATTTGAAATGGTAAAAGACGATCCAAAAAGAGCAAGACGCAAGTTGTGCAAACAGCTCACGTCCTACCACTCGATATCAACAAACACTGCAGCGCACTCCTGCCAGCCAACGTTAATAAGTCGGTTTTCCTCGCGCACAATTTGAATAGACTCAAACTGACACAGGCAGTTTTTTTTCAATCAGATAGGGTACAAGTGATCGAAACATTTCAGTCGGTTCTAATTTGATTTTCGACATGCTCTCAACATGTTTAGCTAAAAAGCCATTCCAATTTAGTGTTTATTGTTGTCTCTGCAGTTAAAAACGACAAAGTTGACTATCTAGTGGACTGCTGTTTTCAAACGCTCACGTCACAAGCACAATGTGCTCTTTCTTCCCCCCAAGACTTGACAATTCTGATTCGGTTTCATAAATCCTTAGTCGGGGACACCCCTAGTTTCCAGAAAGCCAGTTATCATATCATTGTAGATAGACTAGTTCAGGGTTCCCAACATTTTTTGCCATCCAAACCCCTTTGACCTAAAAGGTTTACTTGAAGTGCACTAATACTTCAGGTTAATATTCCTCTGATGAATCCTGTTCACCGGTGTCCTGAAGCATGCTTTGTTTAAATTAGCTCAAAGATGCAGTTAGTTATAAAGTAAAAGAATGTAACTAGCCTGACAAAGTCTCAAGCTTATATTTTTGTTCTTCGTTTTACTATAAAACATTGCAGTGACAATACTAACTTCTAGTAATAAAAAGCGCTTGGCTAAACAGTGTGCCTCAGGGCACAAAAGTGTGAACATTTGGAGAAATATTAATGGATTTTCGTGTTTATTTGTAATTTCTTTAGAGATGAATACTATTAGGAACCCCTGGTCTACTTGTTATTCCAGTTATGAAGAACATTAGATTTTAGATGGACTGTAGTGCCATCTAGTGGGACCATAATAAAAATTCTACTCACATTCTGGATTCCCTGTGTGTGTGGTTTTACCTCCAGCTCCTCAATGGTGGTATTTTCTTCGTGCACTTTGAGATCGTGTTGTGTGTCCACTTCTGAACCCTCTGTTCCACCCACTATTTCATTCAGATACTGCTGGTCGATCTTATCCATGGCAGCCTTCAGATCATTCCTCAAGCCCTACACACACAGACAAAATAATCCAGAAAAAGTACGTATATGCATATTCAGCACGAGTACATCATAGTATTCTATATTCTTGAAAGCACTGTACGTTGTCGTTTTTTTTCTTGCAGGGAAATTCAATATGGTTTCCTGGTAAACAAACACGACATGAGTATGAAGATGGCGAGAGGAAACGTGGGTCTTACCTTATTTACTTCCGGTGCTAGAATTTCAATCTTGCGGAGTCTCTGGAAAGCATCATAATCGGATTCGCTAAACAGACGGACCGGCTCGCCTCGTTCCCTCAGACGTCTGATCACCTACACGCAGACCAAAGATTGATTATTCATCCAAGAAAACAAGCACGTGAGTAACGTACGGGAAGCTCTGATTGGCCGACCCACCTCCTGTCGAGAGAGCGTCATTGGCAGTTTCTCCTCCGTGAGCTCTAGTTCTAACACAGGATTGGCTGATGTAGATTGAGGCTCCTCATCCTCAGTCTTGTCCAGCTTTAAAAAAATAAATAAAAATGCAAAAACATATGTATACATGTATAAATACAAGAAAATAATTTCTATTTTCCATTTTGTTATGTTACATCAGGCTGATTCCACTGCAAAGCATATAAATGTGAGATTGAGAAGGGCAGCTTGCAAAATAATAATCGTAAATTAATAAACAGCAAAAGGAAAAACTATCCTGGCAAGATTTTCCAGAATAAAAGAATTCTCCATATAATCATGCAGCTATGCGTTTTTTTTTAAATTTGATTAAATCTTCTTCTAATCTTGTATAAGGGCACATAATTCTCCCAAGATGCAATGGGTGATCAGCAAGGAATCGCATATCTCACTTGCCATAATGAACCTGTCGGCCATGCTCTGACACTGAAGCTGTATCTGACGCTGATTTTAATTTAACACACCATGCATGCAGTGCACTGCTAAATCATAACCGGATAAGGAAGTTAAAACAAATAAACAAAGAGCATTGCACAAATGAAAGAGCATCTAGAATTTAATTTAATCAACTTGTGATTTGCTCCTGGGTGGGCATCTCTGTCACATAGAGCACCGATTTTTCTGTGGTCATTATGCAGGCTGGGCTGAAAATTCGGATAGTGCTGCCTCCAGCTTTGTGCAACACTGGGAGCAAAGGCAATTAAACACACAAATGTTCTTCAGTCATGCCCAAACCCGGTCAAACATCTCTCTGGCAGCATGCATTCTGTCTGCCCGAGCCCTACCTGTCTCACAGGCTGCTCATTAGAAACCTAAACTCACAGAACACACACAGACAGCAGGAAAGACAATATGAGAAGAGGTACACAGCAGACACGGCTGGAGAAGAGAACTAGAGAGAAAGAGTGAATGCGTGAGTATGGGAAGACATTTTAAGGGACAGTTCATTTCTTTAAAGCTACAGTGGATGACTGACAGGCAAGTAGTAGGTGTCGCAGGGTTATTTTTTGTAACTAAACCTAATAAAACATTTTGTTAATTGAAATGAATCTGAAATTAGAGCTGTCAAAAGTGCAGACTTCGGTACTGAAATTTTAAAAATGTGACCCTCTGAGCGCCGTTTAGAAGATTCACAAACACCTCCGATTGGCCACTGTGTTGACGCGCACATACTCACATTGAGGATTCATTACGATTATTATTTTGCACTGGTCCACGATAGACGCCTGCTTTCAAACGCTCCCATATGTATCTGTGGAAGCGCTCGGAGAAGAGTGTCATTGATGACAATTTACAACATTTTTAAAGCGTTGATCATTGAAGCCAATCACAGACATATCTGATGAGCACAACAACACGATTGCCAATCAGAGGCGTTTACGAATCCGCTCAAAGCATCACATTTTTAAAATTTCAGTACTGACGTGGTCGGTAGTTTCGACAATTCTATCTGAAACGCAATAAAATATAAATATAGTAGAAAAACTTTAACTAAACAAATCAGAAAGGTTGCCTTGGCAATACACTTATTACAATAAAATTATTAATTGGAAAAAAATAAAAACTGAAATAAAAAATTAATTAAACCTGAATAATATTGAAAAAAACTGCTTAAAATAAGTGCTAATTCAAAATATTAATTAACCAAAAAAATATTAATATATAAATGTTAATTAAACTAAAATACTGCTATGTGGTCTAAAACTAAGGTCCAGTAAAACAGTAAAAATAATAAGATTAAACTAAATAAATAAGTTTATTAAAATAAATTAAATGATTAAAACAATAAATAATTTATTTAAATAATACATTTAACAGTACAGAAATACACAAAGTAAAATCGCAACAATGACAACTAAATATTTTCTAAATAATATTTAACATATTTATAGTATTCATTTGTCACTGTAGAAAATGAAAATGCGTAGCTGCTTTTTAAATTTGCGGATGATCATATTTAGGGGCCCGTGGCAGCTAAAAGATCGAAAACCTGTGGCCTAAAGATGTTATCAGGCCGGATAACATTACAAACTCAATTCAGTTAAAGGTATTTTCGACCAGATGTGACTAAAACGGAGGTAATTGAAGGTGAGATTCATGATGTAATGTTTTCTTTATTCACAACTGAAGTTTGTACCTTGTATCCACATCTCCTGTAATATTCTTCCTCTTCCTTACGCGCGAGATCCCCCCTTTTGAAGTATTTCTTTGAGTCCTGGAGAAACAGCAGGATTCATCATTATCCAAACATTAAAACACAGCTGTAAGAAACACTACGGTGAAAACTATTCCGGGACAAGAAACATTCTAGAAGAGTCGATACTCACATCTATGAGCTCTTTCTCCTCTATGAGTTTTCTTTTCCTCGCGATCTCTGCTTTGAGGATGTCCATAACCCCAAATATTTAAGACTTGAAGTGTGCCACTCAGAAAGTGTGCCACTTTTTTCACATTAACAATAACATCCAACGGGAAGCAGTTTACACACTTCCGTTCACTGCTTTTCGGTCACTGGCTGCTCGAGCTCAATCTGAGTCATTACTGCCGTCTAGTGGACAAATCCGAGACTGACGCTGGAAAAAGTTTGATCGGTGCATGTAATCACAGTTCATGTGTTCGCAAAATAAATGACAAGAAAGAGCCCAGTTTGTATTTTTATCTTTTAAAAAACGTGCTAAACAGATTAATATATTAAACATATTTACATTGTATTTTTATATGTTATATATAATATTGCTCGTCAATTGACCCTTCCCCGGCAGTTTGATTGACAGGCGATCTGACCAAAATCATAACCCCCGAATCCGCCATTTTGTCCGACAAAGCAGTCAGGGGAGTTAGTAGATTAACGTTGGTGAACTTTAAAAATTGTGTGTACTCACGTCTTTCCGCGCTTGAAACAACATTCCTTCTGATGTTCATTCATGTTTATTGGATGCTATAAATGAACTAGTATGAAGAGATGATCGGTTCACGAGCCGATTGAAGGAGCTACAGTGATCTGTCACGACACATTAAAGAGACTCTATACGCTATTTATTGTTTAAACCTCATTATAAAAATACAATATTTTGAATATGAAACTGTTTCATATCAAAAGTAACCTGCTCTGTCTTGTCTGTCGACGTGTTGTCAGTGTCCTCTTTGCTCCAGGATGTATTTTTCACAGCGTGAGAACATGATGTGTGGCGCGAGAGCACGTGGATTTTCGGACATAGCAACAGTCACTAAAGGGGGCGGGTCTTTGCGAATATGCTGACATTCCAAGTTTATTTTATATAGATAAATTTTAGGCGCAGTTTATTTATTTAAATATATTTTATACATCAAAAATATTGACTATCGTTATATATATATATATATATATATATATATATATATATATTTCCCCTATTACTTCCCTTGGCTTTTCTATAGTATCACTCATTCATTATATAAGCATAGATAAACTAATATAATGTTTTTTTTGGGGAAAAAAAGAGAGGAAAAAAAGTTTACTCATTTTAACGCATTGCTCTTAGGTTGGAGTAGTCACATACCGCCCAAACTGAAAGTTTCTTGTCCTCTTGATAACAGAATGCCAATGACGGACTCATTTTCCTCCAG
This sequence comes from Zacco platypus, assembly GCA_038088235.1. Lineage (NCBI taxonomy): Eukaryota > Metazoa > Chordata > Actinopteri > Cypriniformes > Xenocyprididae > Zacco > Zacco platypus. The sequence continues at coordinate 18,759,341 of CM076075.1, read as the reverse complement.
TCTGTCCAATGTAAGTCTGGACCCTCATATTTGCGCCCCAGAAATACTAGCGACCATCAGGTGGCGCAAAGGAATAGACGTGACGAATTCTGAAAGAATTAAGAGGTTTATTTATTTACATCATAAACGAGCAGCCCCGCAGGAGAATGTAAACGCGTCCTGTCCATCCTCCTCCTCCTCCTCCTCATCATCATCAGTCCAGAGAGACGCCCGATTATTATTAAAGCTCAGGTTCGCTTCACTCATCATCAGCTGGACTTAATGAGTTTGCCAGTGATTAAAGAGCCTGTGTGCTGATGAACTGGACTGGATTCCGTCTCTGCCCTTAAAATGGAGTTTGTGGAGAGGAAGCGGAGCAGGAAATCTCAGAGCTTTAAACTGGTGAATGATGCAGGTAAGCGGACATACAGTCCTGTAGAGATGACAGCAGACAATAGAGGCGTTACGTCAGCACTCTGGAATGCACCTGTGATACAATGTATCATTCCCTCATTGTCCTGCTCGCATCATCACAATGTCAGACGCTTCATTCTGTTTGAGTCATTTTGATTTTGAGTCGTGTGTTTTTCAGCAGCGCTCACACGTTCTTCTTCTAATGCATTTAGTCTGTCCATGTCAAGTGTGATAGAATATAATAAAAGTCTGTTTGTTGCGTGAATGTGATGATGGTCTGGATGAAGCTCTTCACAGTCACGCAGCCTACAGGTGGTCCTGCAGCATCACTTCATCACATCTGCACCGCACATACGTCACGCATACAGCTGCTGTTGTGAGTGACATCACGGCAAGAGTATGTCAATCAGCGTCCTGCTGTATTTAAGACGTTTTAATCCTTTCGTAATTGTTACACTTGCGATTTTTTAACAACAAATAGGCTTACAAACTGACAACTTGTATGCAGTAGGCTATTTGTGATTTGAGTTGATTTAAATAAATTTACTTTTTTAAATGCTGGAACCACACATGCTCTACTGAAAGTGATTTTACTGTTTTTTTATGTTTAATGTCCTAGAGAACTCTGTGTTTATTTTCTCTTATTCATTAAAAAATATTCTCTGCTCTAATCAAAGCACAGCTGTATCAAACAGCTGACAAAATAAAAAATTAGCTTAAGAGATATAAAACAGATATGGATTTTATATTATTCATGTGTGTGTATATATATGTATGTCATTGCATTTTTATGACATTAATTTCATATATATTTTTATGCATATCTGTTATGTATTATATGTAGCTGTGGACCCCCAATGTAAGATTTTGGACATACAATCAGTTCTTATAAGAATAGTATCAATCTGATACTTCAATTTTAAGCGTTTGTTTAAGCTGTTGACATGGTTTGAAACATGTCAACCACTCATATGTTTGGTGTGATCTTAGACTGATATTGTGCATGGATGGATGGATGGATAGTCTTTCCCTCAGTGTTTCTATTTTTCTTCAATCTCCTAAAATCGTCTGTGATTCATTTAGATTTTAGCCATGAAATGGATGATATAGACCAGAATGACACTGAAGGAGAAGCAGCTTCTGAGAGTGAAGGTAGCAATCATTCATCACATACTTCATGCCTGTGTACAGGCTCTGTGTGTTAACTGTCTCTCTCAGTCTGGTTAGGTGATGAAGGGATGGAGATAAAGAAACAGATAACAGGCATGATGCGCTTGCTGAGTGACAAGACAGGACGAGTGTATCAGCGAGTTGGACGAGAGGGAGAGACCCTGAAACAAGAGCCTCAAGAAGAGGCTGTCAGCCCGCCCGTGGCACAGAGCCCGGCTCCTGAACATCTCCAGTACGGCTGGAGCTCTGTCCCGCCTCTGGCTCACGGGCAGTACGGCACACGCTCCAAAACCCAGAGGATGCTGAACCACTTGAAAGCTAATGGTGAGTCTGTAAGCAAATCTTCAGAAGATTTGTTAAGTGAGCAAAAACAGTGCCAGGTTTAGGTATGGATATTACACTGTGATGATATTTATATGCAGTGGCCCCAAAAAGCATTTGGGCATTAAAGTTACACTTAAAAATGTATGAATTCCATTGTGTTAGATATCAAATGATTACAAAAGTGACAGTTATTTTACAGAAATATAAAGCACATTTTCAGGCAAACTTTTCACAAAAAAAAGTTAGTTAGTTAAATGTATAAGATGGTTTTATCCAAAGTATATATATATATATATATGACAATTTAAATATGATTAATTTTATGATATATTTTCATTTCTTTTTTATCTATCTTATTTTATTTTGTAGCTTTTTTGTATTTATCAGCTTCCAGTCCAGATTTTTACCATTAAACACATTTCTTTTAACCTAGTTATTGCAGTTTATCATGAGGTTGAATGCGTTTCGTGTTTTTTTGTTTCTTTGTTTTTTCTGTGGTATTAAACTCAGTGAAGCCTTTATAGTGCCTTCAGATAGGAAAACAGGAAAATATTACTTGAGCCCTCTTTGGGATTCTTTCCAGGGGAAGTTGTATTATGTGACTGTGGGCTGCAGAACGATGTACTGTCTGGCACCGCAGCAGCAAGTGTCTAGACAGCTTTGGATAACACAGCAAACACGTAATGTCTTTCCTCTATACACACAAAAAGACACAATAACTCTCTCATTGTCAATCTGGTGCACACACACTGGAGTCAGAAAGTAAGTCAGGTGGCTTTTGTGCCGGGTGCTTGGAGCCTCTGGGTGTTAGACATCATCAGTGATGGCCGTTGTGTTGACGATGCATGTGTGTTCTGATTCAGACGTGGCCTTGCCCCCTGCGCCTGCTGCCATGGCAACTGAGCCCAGCTGCTGTATGTGTAACTGCAAGAGCACCCTACAGGCCATTCTTCTGGAGTTACGTACCATGAGGAAACTAATCCAAACTCAGAGAGGTAAATCATACATAACTACCCTCACACTCATCTGAACTCGACGCACGTACAGCCGCATTGACCCGTGTTCTGCTGTACTCTCAGGGACCCAGGACAAACAGGGATCCCAGGTCTCACTTTCCTCATCCCGAGCCTCCATCAGGAGGAGGACTCGAAAGAGGAGGCCAGGTCACAGAGTGACACTTCTGGCCATGGCCACTAAAAAAATCACATCTCTGTCGCCTACTGCTGAGGTTGATACTGTTAATGAGTGTAATCAGTCCAGAGAGGACACACCTTCCACAATGGCAACATTCATCCCAGATCCCATTCCCAGTGTGAAGACACCTCCTTCTCACTACAGCATCACCAGAGGCCAAAGCACCACAGAGGTACACCACTGTGAATGAGTGTCTTCAAAAGTTATTTTTATAATAATATAATATAGTATAATATAATATAATGTCAGTGTTACAGTTTAACTATATATTTAAGTAATGAGTAAAAAAATTAAAGGTCCATTGTGTAATATTCTATCTGTTCTATTGACAGAAATGCAATATAATATACATAACTGGTTTCAGTTGTGTATAAAAACCTTACATAATGAACTGTTATGTTTTTATTATAATGAGATTAGAATGCGGTATTTCTATCTACATACGCTCGCGGGTCCTCTTACACGTTAAGTCGCCATTTTGCGCTGGCATATTTCTACAGTAGCCCTATATGGACAAACTGAACGCGTTTCGTCACTATGTTGTTGTTGTTCTTCGTTAGTGCTTTTAGAGGCAGCTTGCATCGTCACTACATTGAATATGCACTAAGAAGAAGAAGTAGTAGTAGTAGTCATCTGGTTTGTTAGAAGCAGAGAGTGCTCTATGTTAGAAGTAAAAAGAAACCTCATTGCTTGATGGCTACTCTCTGCTGTCTCAAATGACATCTTTGTCCTGTGTTGGCCACCGTAGCTTTGAAAAACTCCCAGTGAACTGAGCTATTGGTTGCAATTCGCAACCTCACCGCTAGATGCCACTAAAATTTACACACTGTACCTTTAACTACATGTATTTACAATAGGGTTAGAGTAGAATAGGGTGAGGTTTAGGGTTAGTTGCGTGTAATTATGCATAATTTATAGTAATTACTATATTAACGACATGTAACAAGAACACTAAAATAAAGTGTTACCTAATAGAATATACTGTAATATTACACAAATCAGGAAGACTGTCAGTTTGTGCATTTTCAGAGACTATTTCTGTATGTTACATAATTACACAATTGGGTTGCAGCAAGTAACTGTATTATGAATGAGTCATTTAAATATTTAATTTAACCGATTTGTTTAACAACACTGAATTAATTCAGGAATGAAACAAGCGACTGGCTGGGTCCGAAGTTGCATACTCTCTTGAGTAGGTACTTATTTTGGAGAATTTCACCGTAGAACAGCATGAACAGTATGTTCTATATAGTATGAGTGAGTGTAGTTCGAATGTAATCCGGACAAACTACATTCACCATTCTGTCATTATCATGTGACCTACTAGCATCAAGTCCTCTGCCGTGGCCTCATGGGATAGTAAAGTGTCCATCGTATGCACACTTCAGAATCTCTCCGGAAGGTCATCCTGGTACATTTTGCCTACTCTTTTATGAGTATTATAAATTCAGGCACACACCTTTTGTCAGATACTGTTTTTTTGCCTACTAAATAGTGAGGAAGTGTACGATTTCAGATGCAGCCACTATCTATATTAAAGACTCACTCTCTTAGTCGACTCGTTCAAACACACGGATTAATTCAAAAACCAAACACAACCTACAGTTGTTTGATTCTGCTGTGGTTTTGTTTAGAACTGCTTTCGTTGACAGGACAAAAGCAGACAAAATAATTCTGTCTAAAATGTAAGATATTCATCAATACTAAGTTCTTTTTTATTTTTTTTTAATATAATTTTAGTGAAATATACTATTAAGTATTATGAAAGTAATACCTATAATAGGTATTAATTTATTTTGTTTTAATTCATTTAAAAATGTAAAAACTTAAATTAAACTAACCTAGCACCCACCTAGAACCTAGAACAGTAACTGCATAGACAAAAAGAACAATTATGTTGGAAAGCATCACTCAAATTTTCTTCAGAAAATTTCTAGTTTTTAGACTCTGAATTCAGCCTCGCATGTTTCACTTTTTAAAAAAGAGGCACCCAGCTGGCCAGTTTTATTTACTTGCCAAATCACATTTTTTACTCTTGGCAAGTTTTTATTTTGGACCATGTTTGCACCCATCAGATTAATGGCCATGTCTTTCTCTCGCACCAAAATGAGTAAATGCTATAATAAAAAGAAGGGATTAGTGCATAAGTATGGTTTCACAATTCTCTAAGCTGTGTTTATTTCAACAAGCGTGTATATGAGTATAAGTGATGTATAGGTCTTAGAAATGATAGTTTTTTATGAATCTTCTATTTTTGTCTCGTCTGACTAAAGGTGCAATTGTGGAATGATTACAGTGTGTCTGAGTGCATGAGTGTGTATTAATTTCTTTTATTAATATCCTGCCCGTCTGTCTCTCCCAGCCGGAGGTGCAGTTGGCCGAGGATTATGACGTATTTATTCCTAAAGCACAGTTGGACTCTATCTTATTGAACTACACACGCTCTGGCAGCCTGCTCTTCAGGAAACTGGTGTGTGCGTTCTTTGATGATACCACACTGGCAAACTCACTGCCCAACGGCAAGAGGAAGAGAGGTCTGAATGACACCAGGAAAGGACTCGATCAAAACATAGTTGGAGCCATTAAAGGTGTGTAAAAATAAATGCTAGACCAGAATTTACTCAACGTCAGTGTAGAGGAAAACATTATAATGAGTTTAAACAGTAGCTCTGAAAAACATATTTAGACACTTAAAGGGATAGTTCACCCCAAAATGAAAATTGTTCCCCCTCAAGTTGTTCCAAACCTGTATAAATTTCTTTGTCCTGCTGAACACAAAGGAAGATATTTGATATAGAAGGAAAAATAATGTTAGTCAATGGGGGTTGGATGGGGTCAGTCACTACAAAAATGGTTCAAAATGTTTTATTTTTGAGTAAAACTCATGAAGCATTTGTTAGTAGATGTCACTTGGTTTGATAAAATTAACATATCCTAAAACACATACTCACTGGCCTCTTTATTAGGCTTTAACTCTTCATGGCACAGATTCAATAAGGTGCTCAGAGATTTTGATCGGTATTGAAACGATAGCATCACACAGTTGCTGCACATCCATGATGAAAATCTCCCGTTCCACCACATCCTAAAGGTGCTCCATTGGATTGAGATCTGGTGACTGTGGAGGCCATTTGAGAATAGTGAACTCATGTCAAGTTCAAGAAACAGTTTGAGATGATTTGAGCTTTGTGACATAGCGTGTTTCCTGCTGGAAGAAGATGAGTACATTGTGCTAATAAAGGGATGGCCATGATCAGCAACAATACTCAGATAGGCTGTGGTGTTTAAACGATGCTCAGTTAGTAGGGGACCAAAGTGTGCCAAGAAAATATTTCCCACACCTTTACACCACCAGCAGCCTGAACCGTTGATACAAGGCAGGATGGATCCATGCTTTCACGTTGTTTATGCCAAATTCTTGCTCTACCATCTGAATGTCGCAGGAGAAATCAGACCAGGCGACGTATTTCCAACCTTCTATTGTCCAATTTTGGTGAGCCAGTGTGAATTGTAGGCTCAGTTTCCTGTTCGTAGCTGACAGAAGTGGCACTGGTGTGGTCTTCTGCTGCTGCAGCCCATCTGCTTCAAGGTTTGACATGTTGTGCGTTCAGAGATGCTCTTCTGCAGACATCGAGTGACTTTCAGTTGTTGCCTTTCTATCAGCTCAAACCAGTCTGGCCATTCTCCTTTAATCTCTAGCAGCAACAAGGCATATTTGCCCACTCATTGGATATTTTCTCTTTTTCGGACCAATCTCTGTAAAACCTAGAGATGGTTGTGGGTGAAAGTCCCAGTAGATCAGCAGTTTCTGAAATACTCAGACCAGCCGTCTGGCACCAATAACCATGTCATGTTCAAAATCACCTTTCTTCCTCATTCTGACGCCCAGTTTGAACTTCAGCAGATCTTCTTGATCATGTCTAAATGCTGCCATGTGATTGTCTGATTAGATATTTGCCGTAATGAGCATTTGCACAGGTGTACCTAATAAAGTGGCCTATGAGTATGCATGTATCTTTTAAATCTGTAATTCTTTTCTGTGTGTATGAATCTAGTGTTCACAGAAAAATATTGCACTGCCAATGGAATTGAGAAGCTTCCCGGCCCTAGAGACTGGGTCCAGATCCTGCAGGACCAGATTAAACTTGCCCGTCGACGCTTAAAAAGGGGTGAGAACGTTAGAAAGAGAAATAGCTGGTATGAGACATTAATAAGACAGGGCAAGTGAAAAAACTGGTGTCAAATACAGTACCAAGGATTTAAAGTTGTAACAGTGCTGCTGCTTCATGATTGATGGTTGGCTAGTTAAGTGCTATTAAAAGAATTAATTGATCATTACAAAGTTAATTTATCAAATACTTCACTGTCATCATTATTTTAATTTATTTTTAATGATTTGCAGCAGAGACAACCTCAGACAGTAGTGATATTCAGCACAAAACAGGTACTCAGACACATTGACCCAAACCCACACACACTGCATGAATGAAAGCGCTTCAAATTGATGAGTGTCCATCACCTCACAATATCCCAGAATTCTTTGTAATAGTAAATGGTTTATAAAACAGGTTATATCCACGAGTTCAAGATACTCTTGTCTAAATAATATGCTAAATAACTTTTTTTTTTTTGGGGGGGGGGGGGTGCTTTGGAATATTATTCCCACTAGAATTATATCATCTTTATTCCTTTTTGTGTTTTTTTTCAGAGAAAACTGTCGATAAGGTGGAAACTGTGATGCAAAATGGTACGGCAATGCACACTTTTAACATCTTAATCTCCAAAAGTGTCATTTGTTCTTAAGTAACACTTTCTTCTGTACCGCAGGTGCTGTTTATGAGCGAACAGAATGTCTAGTTGCTATGGACACTGCCTGAGAAGAGATTGTTTTCAACAAAATGCAATCTCCGACCCCCGCAAAGGAGTGATTTTTAATAGTTTCGTCTGTCTAGACTATAGCACATGTCAACAGATATGGCTTTGAAATTCTCATGGTCAGCTGTGTAACAGACAGAAAGCTTGTGTGGAAAGAAAGGGCAACATTCGGCTGATCAGTAGGACCCCTGCTGGCATTCCCGACAACTATGGACACACTTTTGTAACACGAGTACTCTCATTTTATAATTTTAAAGTGGGTCATCCCAGATGTCACTAGTTGTCTTATATGAATATATGAAAGTGTTTGTAGTTTTTCAGCTTCATCCAAATGCTTCAACAAATATCAGCATAACTGCTGAAAAAACATGACTGTGCCTTTAATTCACTCTGCCATGCCAAGCAACAAACTGATGTCATTTCACGGTTTTGCTGTTTATTGACACTTTCTGGTGAAATATGTTGCAATTTCTAGTATTTAATGTCACATTTGCTGCACATAGTCTTACTAATGTGTCGTTGGTTATATAATCTGGCAGGCTGGTTATGTAGACATGTAACTGTTTGACTTCCTGTGTAAGAGGATTTAGTGTCTATTGAATGTGTACAAATGAGTGAATATGAACATTGTCCCGCGTCTGTGTAACAAAGGGTTTTTACCTCACGGATAAATGCTTGAATAACTCTTCATGTTAATATCCGGGTTAAATACTAGTTAAGCTGTTTGAACAGCATCTGTGGCTTGATTCATGTCTCAGTTTGTAAAAGCAATTATAAGCGCACATACAGAAATGCACTTACATTGCACATTTGTCTCTAAGACGTCCACTGTAAGTGCAGAACTTTCACCTCAGACTGATGTTTGCTTTCACAAATTGAGATATAACGGATGCTGCAGATGTGGTTGATAAAGCTTAAGTGTGAATATTCCTTTAAGAGTACAGATATTATGTCTGTTTCTCCTTTTTTAATATGGCTGTTAAAAAAAAAAGAAGAAGAAGAAGATAAAGCTCATATTTATGTTTATTAGTGGAAAGTTGTTTGGTCTGATACGTCAAATAAATACTAAATGGCTGTGTCCTAAATGGTTGACCTAAACCTGTTTCCTGCTTGTTTCTCCACCACCATATTTCACAGATACAGTCACGTGACCAAAAATTAATCAAGTTAAACTTTCTGTAACGAGTCACATTGAAAGAAAAAAAAAAACCACAACACTTAAAGGTCAGATTTTTGTTGTTGTTGTTGTTGACATATTTTTAAATTGTGTTTTTATTTCGTAAAACTGAAGATTAAAATGAATATTTTTGCATTTGTGGATGTAGAATTTACAAAAACAAAAAGAAATGTGTAATAAAACATTCATTTAAGTGATCATTTATTTAGTAACCAAAAATAATACGCACATAAAGCAATGACAAAAATCAGTAAATACTTCTAAAACTGGCAAGAGCACAGTTAGATTAAAGGTACAAACAAATGTGGACATTTTTTGTTGCCACACTCCGATCTCCTTTAAAGGGGAGGTGATTACGTCACGCGGGAAAGAAGGACCCTTATAGAAGTTCGACTTTTTAATTAAAATATCTCCTCAGAACACTTATTAGCTTGAAATGATGTTCGGAATTGACGTATCATTACATGAACAGTTAAAATAATCTTGTATGCATAATGAATATGGCGCTGTTCGTTAAGAAATAGAGTATTGAATTCAGTGTCAGTCTTCTCAGGCACATTTTCGAGGCGCCCTTTCTGCGCGCGGTGCATTGCGGGAACGTCGCGTCTCTTGTATCGAGCGAAACCGGTAAGCACAAACTGAACAGCACAATTAAAGGGGAAATGGGGCACGAATATAACTGTGCCACAATGCATTAAGTGTGAGGAGAGCTATCTAATTTATTCCAGTAGGAGACATAATCAGCGGAATTTGTGTAAAGTGCACCAAATAATTTTAATTCTATATTATTACTCTGTTGTGCACACTGCAATCATGGCGCGGGCGCTTTAAGGGTTAATTTTTTCCACCGCCGACATTTTTAGAAACATTTCGGCCGGCTTGCTTCTGTTATTAATATGGCTCATCTGTCTTTTAAATGTTTCTTCTTAGCGTGCATAAGTTATGTTGTATATTAGATGTAATGAAATGCAGTCGAGCAGCGGGAGGCGTTGCATTGGAACAGCGCGTGCAGCGTTATCAGTGATTCACAAGTGAATTGTTCGTTTGACATGATTCTTTTTCAAATGACTCATTCAAGCCGTTTGCAAGAGTCTGTATTTAACTTGCATTGTTGATTATTCACTGTCTTTGGATTCATGAATGTAAGGCGAAAAAATATTTCGCTTTAAAAATACCTCCTTGCTAATTATCTAGCTTAAGTAAAAATTGAAAGAACAATTCAGCAAACTGCTTTTATTGAATTGAACTAAATTGGTCTGTAGGTGTTTTTTGCTGTCTTTACTGTATCAGTTGGTGTCTGAATCGACATTATATATGTAATGTATTTGTTGTGTTCAATAGTAATAAAAAAAGTTTCGCGCAGACCTTTGGGAACTCTTGGGTGATGGATAAAAACGAGTCATATTTTATCCGCTGATTCATTGAACGAACTGTTCAAACGAATCGAATCACTAAAAAGAATCAACCTTGAATGGAAAGCGCGCGCCACATCAGTGCGTTTGGAACTCTAGGATCCAAGACATCACAACATCAGCATGCACCCATATATCTATATATAAAAATGCATTGAATGATCTGTTTTTAATAAGCAATTATTTATCACAGGAAATAAAGTCTAAATAAAGAGCAGAATGCGTTAATCCGTAGGTTTGAGTGTTTTGTTTTTTATTCAGTTATGAGTTGTGCTGTTAAACAGAGTGATTCAGAGGGAGAGCAAAACGTTGCCATGTAAACAAAGGAGGATGTACAGTGAATTCAGATCAGCCAGAGCTTTGAACAGATCTGATGTATTTAAAGGGGAGGATCATTTCTGAACATCAGTGCAAAAGCATTTGTACAAAACTTGCATTATTTTTGATTCATATTTAGGTTAAAACAGTAAAATACTATATTTGATCTCACTAGTTGCATGTTGTTTGCTTGTATGAATTATCTCTCTTAATATCTTAATTTTGAATGTTGACACACTTTAATGTTTGTTTCTTCTTTTTTCAGATAGCCTTTCCCACAGTGTGAAGGAGGTGTGTAAGCCATTGTGCGTTGCCAGTCAAGTTTTGTTTTTTAAACATGTCGGTGAGGGAATCTTTTAACCCAGAGAGTTATGATCTGGACAAGAACTTCAGACTAACGCGCTTCACAGAGCTCAAGGGAACCGGTTGCAAAGTCCCTCAAGATGTGCTCCAAAAACTCCTAGAATCCCTGCAGGAAAACCATTATCAGGAAGATGAGCAGTTCCTCGGGGCTGTAATGCCCAGACTAGGTGCATAACCCCACACACACATCGAGAAATGTTTATTATGATTATAATGAATTTTTTTTTTTTTTTTTTTACGATTTTTAAAAGCTTTTTCATTAGTCTGGCCGAAGAAGAAAAAAAGATTTGTTCTCCAAAAAGTTTTTAATTAAATACTTAATTTAGACCATGATGTAGTTTCCAAACCTTGACATGACAGAATTTATTTATTTATTTTTTGTATTTGCATGGACATTTAAGCTTCAACACTACATAAAACTTCAGACAAACAATTAACCCTGTTTGAAATAACAATGTTTCCAATAGGCATTGGTATGGACACCTGTGTGATTCCGTTGAGACATGGAGGCTTGTCACTTGTGCAGACCACAGACTATATCTACCCCATTGTGGATGATCCATATATGATGGTACACTTCAGACTAGCATTAAAGATTAAATGCATTGCAGATTGAAAATGTGCCACATTAAATAACATGATTTTCCCCACAATGAATTCTCTTGGTTTCTAGGGGAGAATTGCTTGTGCCAATGTGCTGAGTGACCTGTATGCCATGGGTGTAACAGAATGCGATAACATGCTGATGCTTCTTGGTGTCAGCAACAAACTCACAGAGAAGGTGAGGCCGAGGAAAAAGTCTTTTGTGCTGCTAAGATATGAAATTGATATGTAACCGTACAGGCAAGATGGAGTTATTTTAAAAAATGGTTCGCCTAAAAATACAAATTTCTTAACGCCTCGAAATGATCAGCATAATCAAAACTTTGATGAAAAATATGTTGTACATGATCTGCTACATGCATTCTGTCATTAATTTGTTTTTAGCATGTTTGAATCCTGTGATTTGTTTGAGTAAACGTAAGAATAACTTTTGTATTGTTAGTAATTTTAGTAATATTCAAAGATGAACCCTTACTGGACTGAAGCATGCTTGTTTGCTTGACTATCCAAAATTACCTCTTTCTAGGCCAAGAAAGGTAATGTTTATCCATACTTCATTTTTTTTAGCGAAACCATGTTTCTGTGTGAGTGTTAAACATACATCAAGCTTTTGAGGAACGTATATTTGTACAACTCTTGTCTTAAAGGGTTAGTTCACCCAAAAATGAAAATTCTGTCATTAATTACTCACCCTCGTGTCGTTCCACACCCGTAAGACCTTCGTTCATCTTCAGAGCACAAATTAAGATATTTTTGATGAAATGCGAGAGCTCTTACCCCTCCATGGACAGCAATTTAATTAGCTCTTTCAAGGTCCAGAAAGGTACTAAAGACATTGTTAAAATAGTCCATGTGACTACAGTGGTTCTACCTTAATTTTATGAAGCGATGAGAATACTTTTTTGCGCAAGAAACAGACAAAAATAATGACAATCATGTGATATGCGTGTTTTGTAGGAGCGTGATAAGGTCATGCCACTGGTCATCCAGGGGTTTAAAGATGCATCAGAGGAGGCGGGAACCTCTGTTACGGGTGGTCAGACTGTTATAAATCCTTGGATAGTCTTGGGAGGCGTGGCCACAACTGTGTGTCAACCTAATGAGTTCATTATGTAAGTACCTCTAATTTTATGTGCTCTAGCCAGTTATCGCTACATGCCCAACTAATGGGTCTCTCCATTCTTGTAATTTTGTGCATGTGTTTTTATGCATGTCCTAGGCCAGATAATGCAGTACCAGGGGATGTGCTTGTTCTTACTAAACCACTAGGAACACAAGTGGCGGTCGCAGTGCACCAGTGGCTGGACATCGTAAGTGTTTTAGACTTTTTTTTAGTATTTTTAATTTCACATTGAACAGAGTCTAACTGCTTGCTATCTTTCTTTCTGTCTCAGCCAGAGAAATGGAATAAGATAAAGTTGGTCGTCACTCAGGAGGATGTTGAACTGGCTTATCAGGAGGCTATGTTGAACATGGCTCGACTCAACAGAACAGGTCAGTACATGACACGTGAGTGTGGCTCATAAATAAAGTTTCCAGCAAACGTTTGACTTTTATCTGTCTCTTTCCGTCCAGCTGCCGGGCTGATGCACACTTTCAATGCACATGCAGCGACTGACATCACAGGGTTTGGGATCCTGGGCCACGCTCAGAACCTGGCACGGCAACAGCGTACAGAGGTGTCCTTCGTCATTCACAACTTACCAGTTCTCGCCAAAATGGCTGCCGTCAGCAAAGCTTGCGGGAACATGTTTGGCCTTATGCATGGCACCTGCCCAGAGACCTCAGGTATAAGATCTGATCTGCAGTGCACCCTTTTTTTCTTTTTCTTGTGGCAGTGAACTGTACTGAGTTGTCTGAAAGTCTGAGACCTTTTTATTAAAAAAGAAGAAAAAACGAACAAACAATTTTACCCATTTTACATTTTTACATGAAAGGACTTTACAATAAATACAGTAAAAATGTAATATTGTGAAGTGACATTGTGTCACATGATCCTTCAGAAATCATTCTGATATGATGATTTGGTGCTCAAGAAACATTTCTTATTTTTGCTGCTTAATATTTTTCTGGAACCACGATAAAAATGTTCAGAATTCTTTAATGAATAGAAAATTCAAAACAACAGCATTTCTTAATGTCATAGCTTTTCTTTTTCCTTTCAGAATTATGTTTCCTAAAATGGGAAAATGTTTATTTCCAAGTTTAAATGGGGAGGTAATGTTTTCACTATGGTCTCAGATGAGACACCCCACTGTATGTGTATTTTATCCCCGTATTAAAGGGTTAGTCCACCCAAAAATGAAAATTCTGTCATTAATTACCCACCATCATGTCGTCCCAAACCCGTAAGACCTTCGTTCATCTTCGGAACACAAATTAAGATAATTTTGATGAAATCTGAGAGCTCTTTGCCCCCCCTCCATAGACAGCAATTTAATTACCACTTTCAAAGCCAAGAAAAGTAGTAAAGACATCATTAAAATAGTCTGCGTGACTACAGTGTTTCAACCTTAATTATAAGAAGCGGCGAGAATACATTTGTGTGCAAAAACAAAAATCAGTCTCCTGTGGTGTTGACATGGTAAACATGCTGCAGTGCTTCCGGGTTCTGTGTCAGAACGGCGGCTCAATACTGAGCCGTCGTTCTGACCCGGACTGTGTTTACTCCGCCAATAGAAGAGAAGAAATTGTTGAATAAAGTTTTTTTTTTTTTGTTTCAAAGTATTCTTGTCACTTCATAAAATTAAGATTGAACCACTGTAGTCACATGGACTATTTGAACAATGTCTTTAATGCCTTTCTGGACCTTGAAAGTTATAATTAAATTGCTGTCTATGGAGGGTCAGAGAGCTCTTGAATTTCATCAAAATCTTAATTTGTTTCGAGGATGAACAAACGACATGAGGGTGAGTAGTTAATGACAGAATTTTCATTTCTGGGTGAACTAACCCTTTAAAGTCTCCTTTTATAAGCTACACGTTTCACTTTTTTTTTTTTTTAAACCTTACCAAAAGCAGCAATCTGAATCTTATTTATTTTTCTCTTTTATTTGTCTGTAGGAGGTTTGCTGATCTGTCTTCCACGTGAGCAAGCAGCCCGTTTTTGTGCCGAGATCAAATCTCCCAAGTACGGCGAGGGCCACCAGGCATGGATCATCGGCATCGTAGAGAAAGGCAACCGCACGGCACGCATCATCGACAAACCCCGCATCATCGAAGTCGCACCGCAGGTGGCCACGCAGAATGTCAACACCACCCCAGGAGCCACATCTTAAACCTGAGCGCCCCAAACAGCTAGCGTACTCTAGCCTCACCTGAAAATATATCAGCGTAATGATATATAAAACATCTGCCCACCTTGGCCTTCAGGCAGATTCTACTTGGACACGGTTATAAAGCAGAAGAACATTTAACGAAGAAAATTCAAATTGCCTTTTTATGTCTATAGTTTTCTGTTACATTAACTGACCATGCACCTGATTGTGAGGCAGCTTCCAAGTAGAACGTATGAGTAATAGTATAATTCTTATCTGATACTGTTGATTACTTCCAGATAATTCTGCTTGCACATCACCTGCGGTTTCATACATAGCCATGATGTGTTTTAGCACATTTCCTGTTTTCTTGTTAGTACGCACAGCCCATGCGGTAGGTTACATCATAATCTTTGCCTCGAACAATAGTTAATGAAGCTGCAGTGACGAGGAACAGTGTGTCGGGAAAGGATTGCTTTTTTTACTTTTGTATTATCCCTCGTGTGTGTCGGATAAAAAAAAAAAAACCCTCCCTCACTGTTCGGTGGAAACATTGTTGGACTGAAGGAATCCAAGATTATACCTCTCTAATAAATCAAGACCTCGTATTCTGGGAAACGCACCCCTGTCTTTGACGGTGATGCCGATGTTTCTCAAAGAATGTGTTAAATGTTGGAGATGCAGTTTATATTGTATGATATTCACTGTTTCACATGAACATCATTAGTTCTGTTCTGTGGTAGAGCTGTTTTTATATTCTGTACAAAGGTCATATTTTCTTGCTGTCTCTCATATTTGCTAATCATTATATATATGCCTTGAAACCCCTCCAATAAATCTCAGATCTTTTTTTTTTTAATTCTTGAAAAGATGTTTGATTGTGTGTGTCTGTGTGTGTGTCGGATGTTAAGACCCAAATTTTTATGTACAGCTTTTCTGTTTAATAAAGCGCAGGGTAAATTCAATATTTTAAATGCACCAGTGAAATATTTACAGTCATTTGCCAAAGACTACATACTAAAATATTTACAATTAAATACAGTAAAATTTGTACACATTTGTTTCCCAACGCAGCATAAATCCCCTTTGCTCTAAAATATCTAGGTGCAACATTTTACTAAGTATGTTCTTGCTATAAATAACTACAATATATTTACAAGTTTATTTAATGCTAACGTAACCTAATAGTTGCTCTTTGTGGTTGTCAGATTATTGTAAAACCGTTGCGTCAATTTGCGTCAGCTTTGAAGTTGAAATTCCCGTTTTTCGGAGTCACATCTTCTCTTTCAGGTTGAATAGAGCTCTTATGTCCATCATGGCCTTTCTGATATTCTGGCCAAAGCGGAACGAGTCCTGAGGACAGGGAGGAAAAGATAAGGAGCAGATTCAGTTTCATGTTCAGAAGTGTGATATAGTGATAGTCAATCATCATATGTACCGTTCAGAATAATGCTTTTTAAAGAATTAATATTTAATCCAGAATATTCTTCAAAAATGCACTTTAGAAAGACAATGTCAAATAAATTGAGTTATTTATTTATTTATTGGATAACCTTTCAGATAAACTGGACCACCGTAATGTGTTTTTTTTGTTTGTTTGTTTCCTTGTTTGGTTGGTTGATTTTTGTTTTTTTTATTTTAGCTTGTTTGGTCCACATCTTAAATTTGGATTATTACAAGAGTTGTTCACACCAAAAGCAATGGAAGTCTTTTCCTAAATTAAAATGATAAATCAAATTCTCAAAATGCCAGATCAAATGATGAGACAAATGTTTAATGCATTTTAACTCTCTCATTTGATTTAGTATAAATTATAAAAAAAAAAATGTAATTTTATATTTAATTTTCATTATCAATACTCCAGTATAACCCTGTAATAATCTTTTTTTTTCATTCTGATAATGAAATTCCTGAAATTCCTTTCTATTTTGACGCACGTGCTTACATAAAACAAGATCCGTTTGTTGGTGTGGACGCTAATACAGTTATTGATACAGTTATGATATAATTATGGTGTGAATGAGGCTACAACTATATTTGAATAGTTTGTGACTTTTATGTTTTAAATTCCCTTACCGTCTCAGGGCTGGAGAACTTGCTGGAAATGTGGAATGTAACGAGATTCTCGCCGACAATGATGTAAGAAACACCATAACCGTCATCAGCAACCTGCATATAAAGAAATGTTAAACAAAACTGTTAAGTATTTGGGTATCTTCATTTACTAAACTTGTTGCAATGACACGCTGTAGGGGGAGACACTCACAGGCCCAAAGCCGCCTCCTGCTCCTACATATTTGGGAAACTTCTGAATGTCGATGAGATTGAGCTGCTGTTGAGGGGTCTGACTGGTGGATAGACGCCAGGGCTCAGACAAAACCTATGAAAAGAAGATGTCTTTGAGACTTCAGCTATTAAAATTAAACATACTTCATATGTATAATCATGAAACAGACTTGCACACCTGTTTGAGGAAGGGTGAGTCTATGCCCATGACTTTGGACACAATGTAGAGGCAGAAGAGATGCCGGTCGATCCCAGCTCCTGTCATAGCCAGACGGTACATGTTCTGATGTTTCTCAGCAGCTTCTTTGAAGAGCGCTAACCTCTGCTCGTTCTGGTAAACAAGAAAAGGTCAGACAACATTATCACTTACGAGATAAATAAAACATTTTTTTTTCCAAATCAAAGCTGATATGTGCTGAATTAAACATGTACCAAGCCAATTTTTACGTTCCACAAAGTGTGGATGCAGCATTAAACAAAAACAAAAGTTTTCAGCTATTAAAATGCTTATTTAAACTTTTAAAATGGCATTTGTTCCCCTAGGCAACTTTATCATATGACCCCTGTGTTGGGTCTGTAAATATCTTGCTCTCACCGTTATACTCTTGTCGTCCATTGCTTTCACAAACGCCGTGGACTCGCAGGTACATGAGCGCACGGTTTCTGTCCGGCCCTCACGGAACATGCGTGTCATGGAGGATTCATAAGTCAGACAGAATTCACCCTTGTCCTACACCAACAAAAATCAAAAAATTAACTTCATTAAATGGTTTGTTCACAATATACAGACACATTTTTGCAGAGGGACATATTATGCACATATGTGTACCCTGTATTGAGCTAGTTGCAGTGCCAGCTGGATAAAAGCATCCGGACTTGTTCTGCATTTCTTTATCAGGCCCTTCCCAAACTCATTAAATAAGCAGCCGTGGAAATCCACATCGTCAGCAATTCCCTTTGCAATCATGTACGAACCTTCAATAATCTCCTGACACTGAGAGAGACAAAAGGAACTTTAATCAGTTATCAGTGTAGGAATTATCTTATGGCTATCAGTGTGTATAACACATAATTTTGCATAAAATTAGTTCAATCTCTCCATCTTTAAAATGAAAAACCATGTCAAGACCTAAAATGTAAGGGAAATTCATACTGCTTTTGGGATTTCCCACTGTAGTCTGGTAGGGGGCGCCAGGCTTTTGTTGATGTCTCCTTTGCAATGTCCCTCTGCAGTATATCCCAGGTGGAAACAGTCTGTGGCCAAAATATACTAAACAGAAAGTTGTTATGGATGTTATTTTTTACAGCTGATTAGAGTCATTTAAAAATAAATATGTTTAGAATTATTATCATTCTTTGTCTACCTCCCACATATGTCCAATGATAGGGGAGTCAGCCCATGAATGCTCAGTGTTGACGCCCATTTTACCATTCTTGTAGACGATCAAAGTGAAGGATTTATCAAACCACCTGACAAGTGCGAGAAGATTGTTCAGTTAATGTACATTTATATTTGTTTATGTGGTGCAGATGTGCTGGTCGTGGTCCCCGCTAAGAACTACCTTGAGACATAAAGTGTTGCTACAAATGTTGTTATTGTTAAATAAATGTTAAATTAATTAAAAGTAAATGTTAAATTATTATTACATAAAGTTTAATAGAAATATGAAAATAAAAATGCCAAAAGCACATAACAAAATGACTAAAACTTAATATATTAAATGAAACTGAAATAATACTGGTTCCTACCTGTCATAGCACTTTCCATGCAGTAAAGATTTGGCGTAGAGGTCCAGGGACCGAATGTTCTCTGCATCATATCCATGCGCCTCATCGTCCAGGGTCAGGAAAAACGCAGCTGTCTCAATGGCTTCCAGAGACGCCCGGTTGAAACCCTCCCTGAAGTACTTTAAACGTGCCCTGGCCCAAGGAACCCTGCGTGTGTTAAAGGGGATGATTTCTATTACATTGCCTCTGATTTATATATATATATATATATATGTATGTATATATATATATATATATATATATATATATATATTTAATTTAGAAAACATTTTTCATGAAAAAATAATCACTACTACTACTGCTATTATTATAATTACTATTTAAATATTTTATTATTATAAAATATTTCTTTTCTTTGAACTGTCTGAAGACCCCAGTTTGAAAACCCCAGTCTCAAGACTATAATGCAAGGTCTTCTTCACCTGTTCCCAGCAGTCAGTGAAGGGAGCTTCATCTCTCCAGGTTGAGGTTCAGATTTGTCATCCAGGATACGTTGAAACTGCAACTCGAGCTCTGAGGGCCAAAGGTGGCGACCACCGTAGTACAACCACACCTTAAAGAAACGACCTCGATGGTACACCACCAAGTGCTTCCTGTCCTTCAGATGCTGCACAAAATCTGAGCATAAACAAAGGCGTGTGAGAAATCATCATGTCATGGTTTGAAATAAGCATTCATGAATCTTTAGGCCTATCATCTATAGTCAAATAGTATGTAAAACATGAATGAAAAATTACCGGTCTCAATGCCAGGGATACGAGTGGTGTTGAACATCCTCTCATACTGAAAAGAGCACATAGGGACAATCCCAAGAGCTCTAAGCTGAGAAGTGAGAACAACGGGCATGATGGGAAAATTGATTTTTTGCATGTATTTCAGAGCAGTGGATGGAAAAACTATTCGCAAGCGTTGTATGTGTCTGTACCGGGGTAAGTTCTCCTCGCTCCAGTTTTCGACGATACTGCAGCATGGCATGAACTACATTTCCTGCTCGTGCAGCCTGTCTGTGTGTTGGGATCACATAGAGGAAGTCCTGACAGACAGAGAGTGAGAGTTATGCATATAGACAGTTTTATTAAATAAGGCTATAAAAAAAAAAACTCTACCACAAACAAACAACTTAAATGTTTATGAAGTTCAACTGTTTATTTTCCATAGTTGGTCAGCAGGTGGCGCTAGTGTTTTCATTTAAGTTGCTATGAATTTAAACAAAGGTGATTGATTGTTGTTTGTAAGCTACTTGAAATTTAGGTAACACTTCATTTTGATAGTCCACTTCATAGTTTCTACTTACTATAAATAACTTTGCATCTACATGTCAACTAACTCTCATTAGAGTATTAGCATACTGTCTGCTAAATATCTGATAACAATTTATTTTGATGGACATTCTTAACAGACATTCTACTAAGTAACTAATACTCTAATGAGAGTTAGTTAGTTGACATGTAGTTACAAAGTTACTTAAATAGAATATCTAAAGTGGACCATCGAAATAAAGTGTAACCGAAATTTGTTGTAAGTAGCCTAACTGTTTGAGTTGCTATTTATTTTGTCACCTTAAAAACAAATGAACTTTTTGTGGGTCTTTTATGTCTTATTTTGCTCCTTAAATTTGACAAGCTTAACTTTTAACAAACTTATAATGATTTAAAACGAACACTTCTAGGAAAACAAATCAAAATAATACCTAAACACAGCTAGGTTTGAGTGGTTAGCATGTAGCAAAAGCAAATCATGCTTAACGGCCTTGATGAAAATGAAAGGTTATTAACTAAAAATAAAGAGATTTATTTTTAGTTGATATGTACTACCCCCAACCCCAACTGCAATCATCAAAACCGATTTCATTTCATACTCACCATAGTGTAAAAGTTGCTGTTGACCATGATGGGGTCACGTCCTCTCAAATAGATATACTCCTCCCACCAGTCACTCACCTGTTAAAACAAACAATGTCATGTCTGTTAGTTAGCAGCGTTTTCCACTGATTTATAGTCCACTTATGTAGAAGATCTCTAGCTTTGTTTACATACATAGTTCGTGGCCCACCAGGATTTGAGTTTGAGGTGTTTTTGGAACTTGGGGGCAGGGTCCTTTTTGAAGTCATTTGCAACAGTCTCCATCTGTTTATACTGCTCATCATCCAGAAGAGGTCGAACTGATTCTAGATACTAAAACAATGAAGAGAACAAATCATATAAAGGACAGTAGCCAAAGCAGAGCACAATGTTTAATCATACACAGAATATAGAAAAGAAAATCTCAAAGAAATCATGTAATAAATTGCATTTCTTTAGATTAAAATGTGACCAGCATTAATTCTTGATAACATTGATTAGACTCATGACATGTGATGATATTTACCCTGCTGATTGTGTCATCAATGCTCGGTACTGGCAGATGGGGCAGAGATGCTTGAAAGCTGTAGAGCAATGGCCGCCGACCAGACATCAGCTTTACGAGACTCTAAAACAGACCGAATAATTCATAAATCTAACTGCTTTTTAAACTGCACTGTACTTTAATTTTATTTCATGGGAGACGCACCAGCCAGACTTTAGTAAAGCAGCTCATTTTGCCATGTGACTCAAAGATCCAGCCGTGATAGGACAGGAGAGCTTTCAGGATGTACCGCAGAAGGAAGATGAAAAATAACCACAGGCCTGTGGCAAACAGGATGGCACTCACCACCATCTGAGTCTGAACGGTCATAAATTCACTGCAAGGGAAAATATTAAAAATAATTGTGTGTCTCAGGCACTGCAATACTATTAAAATTATGAATATTAATGTACATTTTAAAAAGATAATAAAGTGATAATAATATAATTTGAAACACACACACATACATAAATTGTTTCATATTATTAGGAAATGATATATTAAAAACCAAAAAGATCATTTGCATGCCATCTACGCAGGGCAAGTCTTTCTTTATGACTGTCTATAAGCTTCTTTGGTCATGCATGGAGCTGGTTTCGATTTTATTTGGCTGGTTTCACAGTTATCTGTGTTTATATATAACCATCATGGTCATAACTGAAGATTCCATGAATGTGTTAGTAAGTTACCTCACTGGTAGAGATGTCTTGATCCTGTCAATCATGCCCATGGAGGGGTCGATCCTGGCATACATGGTGCTCATTATCGCAATAACTACAATTAGCCAGCTGGAGGGACTGGCGGGGTACACACCTGTGAGAACACTGTTCTACTCAACACAAAATAAAATAAAAATATAAACTTCATTAGATGGATGGATGGATGAATTGATTGATGCATTGATTGATTGATTGATTGATTAATTGACTGATTGATCGACTGAGTGTTTGTTTGTTTGATTGATTGATTGTTTAATTGATTGATTGATTGGTTCACCTTGAAGCGGATGGCACGTTTCTTCCATGATGTCACTCCAGATATGTAGATGTGTTTGAGAACCTCACGGCTCAACTGTAGGTCGATGCCATCCGGTGTGACTGTGAATTGAAATGCCACTGCCTGATGGGCCTCTGCCATTATACAGGCTTAGAATGCCTGAGGAATGAGACAGGCCATATTAAAATATATTTTGCAGACACTCAGTTTATGCCATGTTTACATGCCAGTATAGCTCGGATGATGTATTCTATAGTGGAACGATCTGGGCTACTAAGTGAAAGGTTACACTAAGGGTGACCAGTGGATTGTCACCATTGTGACACTTGACCCCAGGCTGAATGTTCCGGTGATCAGTGGAAACAAACATAATATAACTTAATAATAATGAAAAAGAACTTAAAGTCTTTAAATTATAATAAAATGTATGTCTATATTGAAGGCTTGAGGTTGAAACCTGGAAAGGGAAATTTATGAACTGGATAATTATTAAAATCCATCACCACTGAGCCATTTCACTGAGCCAGGTTGCTCCAGGGAGAATGTGCCTTTAATAAGTCTCCTGTAAGATTCGGCTAAAATGGGTTTATTAGAAGAACCTATATGGGAACCTAAAGGACATAAAGTCACTCTGAAGTCACAAAGTTCAGTTATGCTGTGACACTGTCAAGCTTATGTTTCTTTTTCCATGTCATATGACTGCAGCCAGAAGAAGTGGGACAAAGGTGAACAGTCAGAAATAACCTAGTAGGACATCTGGGAGGGCTGTGCTCTTATGTGATGAAGTTTCAGTGACACTGGCCAAAACACACGTGACATCTGACGCATGACTGTGTAGATGAGGAGATATATATTTTTTTATAGAATAAGCATTTTATATTACAAAAATAGGGTTTTATATTAAATTTGACACAGAAACTTTCAACCAATAGTTTGCTATTTCTGTGAACTATATATTTTGTCCAACACATAATAGGATAATAAACAATATGTAAATTTCAAACACCAGTATTATAACAATTAAAAGCATGTTTAAAAGTTGTACCTTAGCTAGCCTTTAACAGTGCCTAAATATTTACTACTAAATATTTATGTTATCACCAAAATAATAATTCATACTTGGAAGTACTTTGCTCAAAAATGTAATAAAGCTGTAACATTTTACAGAGACAAGACAGACTCTGATGCAACTGCAAAACTGCAAAACTCAATTTGAGGCATTATCAAACGGAATGTTTCAGAGTGTCTCTAAAGTTTTAATAAGAAATATAATATTTACATTACCTGCAATGCAACGTGACAGTAAAAAAGCGTAAGTCAGATGAAACAGATGAAAGATCCAATTTTCTCTCTGTAGGGCTGGAATGTCCTTAGTGGAAGTCAATCGTTCTTTATTCTTGTGCCCTTCTGCCGAATCCTCATGCACTCTGGGAGGAAGTCTGTTGTTCAGTGACTAGTTATCTCCTCTTCAACTCAAACTTTCTCCTCTCCCTCCCTCCCTCTCTGTTTTCCTTTATTTTTTGCGAGTTGCCTCTTTTCTGAGTGTTTGCTTTCTTGTATGTTCTGAACTACCTGTTACATAGTGGCCCTCATGCACGCTCTCTCTCTCGCTCTGTATATGTGTAACTGGATACTCTCAGGGCAGAGTCAAACTGGAGGCTGTACTGTAGTTACACACTGTATGATCAAACACAGGCCAAAATCTTGTGCAGCTGGAAATATCCCACGACTGCATGCCAGAGCAACTCTGACGACAGAGAGACCTTATGTACATGTAGGGATGTCTTTGTAAAATATCCATGAAATAAGGTTTGCGAAAGTGATATCTAATAAGTCAGGCATCTTAAACACATGCTTTTAAATATTCAATAACAAGGAACTTGAAGAACAATCCCATAGTATATTTGTAAAGTACTTTTTTTGAAGAAGAAAATGTGTGTCATGCTTACCCGTCCAAAACCTGATGGCATGATTTTGTAATGTGATTGCTAAGGTCTTCTGAGTGTTTCAAGTGTATTTTTCTGTGGTTGAGTGAAGTCAAAAGAGTCCACTCAAAGTCCACCCAAAGTCTCCATGGTACTGTGGTCTCTGTAATGGCTTGATTCCTCCAATGTAAATCAAATTATTTTCTTCCCATTTTATTGACTATGAAAATAATTTTGATTACCTAGACAAGTAATAGCATGCCTCTCCTAAACTAGCTGCATGATTTAGAGAATCATTTATGTCCTCAGCAGAAACAGTTCAGGAAGAGTTACATACAAAAATCAAATAAAAAAAAAAAAGTTTAAAATTTCTGAAGAATTTTAATCCAAAAGTAATGGTGATGTCTTAGCATGCAGCGCTAATTGTGTACCGTTCAAACTGTAATTATGACAAAGAAAGATTATGCCGCAATAACAATTTCTCAACATGCTTTACTTCAGACAAGTTGATGCATTTTGTCAATCTGAGAAATGTTGTTGCTATATTTTGTTGCAGTTTTACCAAGAACAAAACAGAAGATCAGAAGTAGAGGTGGAAAATGCTCTCATAGCAGGTAGAGACAGGAAGTGAAGGAAGAGGACAGAGAGATAGGGAATGCAGGTTCAGTTTAACTACAGAATTGTCCTTTATCCCTGACATGTACACCTCATTATGCAGAATGGTGCCCTGGCCAATTAAGGTGGTCTTCTCCATTGCTCTGACAGAGCCCCACTTCTGAGAGTCCAAACAGAAAGATGTCACCATGGTTTTAGAATTGTTCCCACCAATTACAACCAACTGACTTTTGGTAGCACCCAGGAAGTGCAAGATGGGGAGCTCTGCATTGGAGCGGGTTAGTGTGGGGAGCAGTTCACACCAGCAATCTGAGAGGAAGAGAGAGAATCATGGAAAACAGATTAAGATTGGCATGAAATGGAAATTCACCATCTACTTTCTAAATGCATCTCATTGATCTTGTGAATGATTTACCCAAGCATATGATGACTACAGCTCAACAACCTTTCGGTTTCTATCTCAGATCTTTAATCTTTAGGCTACACCACACCAAGTTGTACCTTCTCTAGAATCGTAGCGCAGCACCAGTTTCTCTCCGGTTCTCTGGATGTTCCCGAGAACATAGAGGCAGTGTCCCAGACTGGTTGTGAGTGGGGAATCATGGGAAAGGGACAGGCTGAACTGGAAGTCTGTCAAAGGAAGAGAGGAAACAAATGCCCAGGAGTCCGTCCATGGATCATACCTCTCCACAGCAGTGTAGATACCTGTGCTGGAGTCGGGAGTCACAAGGGAATCCAGATACCAGCCACCCACAGCAAAGATTCTCCCTTCACACACTGCTGCACTGAAGTGACGCCTGTGCTGAGAGGGATCATGGATAGTCACATTTGAAATTTAACCTTTATATAATTTCTGATACTTATCAACAGGGAAATGTGTTTTTTTTTTTAATAAGATTTTAAAGGACAATCAGTTCCAAACAGAAATATGTGCATGCTAGGTTATACTATCTTTAGGTCATAAAGTTGGAAAATGGTAAACTGGTTAAACTGGTCAAAGGGGGTCTACTAGACCTAAACAGCTTGACTAAGATGGGCTTGCAGTTCAGTTGGTCAACTACCTAACCACCTTGGACCAGCTTGAAACCTTAAAGAGTAGATGAGTATACTATCATTGACAAAGATATTGACATTTATCCTATGGTACTCAATAGTCATGTTCTAACGTCCATACCTTAATCAGAGGAGCTGTCGATACCCATTGATTGGTAAAAGGGTTGTATCGGAAAGAAGCCATCTTGAATTCGTAACCCTTCTTTACACGGTGCCTATAACCCCCTATGAGAAAGAGGTAATTATAAAGAACCGCTGTGGTGAAGCACCACTTATCTGCACAAAAAGGCAAATCTGTGGGAGAACTCCATTTCCCATCATCCCCTTCTTCCTCCAGCCTAAAGAGGCTTCGAGCAGCCTCTGTTTCCAGGACATTCCTTGAGGTCAAGTTCTCTTTTCTCAAGCAGCATAAGTGTGGACTTCCCTTTGACCTTAATTTGAGAATCTCCTTTTTATGGTGTGGTTCCAAGCCTTTGCTCAGGTGTGGACGCTCCAGCAGATACTTGCTCAGGTAGGTTAGCACAGTCTCTCGGAGCTCCTCACTGCAGAGTTCCTCAGCCAGCTGTAGATAACCCAGGCAAGTGTACTCCGTCAGGGCCTGAGAGAGGGCAATCAGTAGGCGATCTGTGAACCCAGAAGCCAACAGGTAGGTGCTCACCCATAGGTGCTCCCCAAGGAGATCTTCGGGAACACAAAACCGCTGTAGGAAGCAGAATTCTAGAAGGCTGTGGAAGACTGGAGAGGGAACATGTTCAAGGTGCACCAGCCCTTCAGACGTCTCCCTCATGGAGGAGTGGGACAGAGCCTTGAAATACTCGCTGCAGTCTGCAAGCTTCTCCAGATCCACCTGGAAGTGCCAATAAGCATAACATCATGTGTTTGTGGGCCAAGATTGTTAAAATTGTTGAGTCAGGCTTGTAACCTGAAGGTTGCCGGTTCGATTCCCACGCCAGCAGGAATTGAAGGTGGGGATTGTGAATGAACAGCACTCTCTCCACCTTCGATACCATGCACCTAACCCCTGATTGCTCTCCAGGCGCTGGAGCAATAGCTGCCCACTGCTCTGGGTGTGTGTTCACTGCATTGGTTCACTCCTCACTGATGTGTGTGTGCACTTGGATGGGTTAAATGCAGAGAACCAATTTCGAGTATGGGTGACCATACTTGACAATACGTCACGACTTAACTTAAGTAACAGCACCATCCGAGATGCACCACAAGTTCACACCTCACCATTACACTCTCCCCATCATTCTCTGTTCTCCATCCTTCTCCCTAACCTAAAACTCAATCCAAATCCATGCAATGTTGAATGTGTACAACAAGTGAATACACATATTTGGTATCATTTGAAATGTCTCAAGGAGCCTGGTAAAATGGTCTCATTCTCCCAGACATGGTACAAACTTCCAAGAAGTTCTAGAAAACTAGAAATATTGTGTGCCACTAAAGGTGTGCCCTCCCTCAGATCCTTCATTCAAACTACCTCCTGTATGTAAATAAGTGCCCTCTTCTACAGGTACCAATAACCCATTCAATCTGATTGCCCATTTGTGACCCCCTGAACAGGGGACCAAAACCTAACTACAATTGCAGACACCACCATTTGGTTCTATTGAATTATCTGGGTATTTAAGGAGAAATGGCAAAGGGTTCAGGGAGTCTGTAGACAGATCTCCCAAACAATCGCTGTGTGTAGTCACACACTGTTCTTTTACTACTGAATTGATGTATAATGTTTTATTTTTTTAAATCGATTTGAATTATTGTTTTATTACCTGGTTAATAAATTAGGTTTGAATTTATTCTGATCGACTCTGAAATGATTAACTCTAGTAAGTTATGTTAAGTCCATAACACCACAAATCTACGCTCAGGTTAGTAACAGACCAAAACTTGTGGAGCATTGGGGCACATCAACTGAAGTTCTGGAGCTCCGTGTACTTAAGACTGTAGAGGTTAATAATGGGTTTTTCCGTTCAGAACAAGTGCGGTCAGACCAATCTGAATAGGGTCAGCATCAACCTCTGATTATTGTAAAATTATTCTAACTAAGTGTACGTGGAAAACCATGGCATGATTATGTAAAGTTACCATTAGAGGAAGTCAGATTGGTCAGCTTGGTTCTACGATAATGGTCATGACCTTTGGATAGATTACCCTAATTAAGTGTTTACAGATCTATGGGGACTGAATAACGTATTTTTAGAAATAAGCAAGCATGGTGGAGTGTCTAGAAGTATCAGTCAATTGCTTCTGTCTAAATGACCAAGACTGACGAGTTTGTGATTAAGAGATCGTATTCCCGATCGGTGCGAGACTCAAAGGGTTATAGGAATCCGAACGAACGAGTATAATTCAAACTTTGGGTTAAAAGGAATAATCAAACATTTATTCAAATGCATAAATAATCAAATACTATTTAAACCTTTTTCATAATTGGAGTCAGATGAAAATACAGAGGTAATGCATATAAAGAAAGACAGTGACACGCAGATCCCTTCAACCGTTCTATTGGAAACCGTCATTGGACCCGTGGGCGGGCCTTACATAGTCTATGATTTTTGTTTGCTTATTTACTCACATGGAAAGTATGTGTGCTGGTTTGCACCATCACCATTGGTCCGTTGCTCTGGTGACGATAGGTTCTGTAGTCTTGATTTGTTCTCCAGACATCCGACTCTGGGTTGTCAGACTTCTCTTCAACATCAGAATCTGCTAGTCCAAACTGAACCCAGTTTAAACTACTTTTGAAGCACAAACACCTCTGTATCTGTTCTAAAATTCTTTTAAGCCATGTGTAAACATACATTAAGGCCACAACTATAATCTGCCATAGATTAGCCATGTTCCCATTTAGCTATAGTACTCTGACAGTTGTAGGATTTACAGGTTTTGTATACCTCTTCAAATGCAATTTTACTGTTTTGCATTTGAAATTATTCTAGTCTATGATTCTAAAGAAAGTCTGACTCACAATCCCAGCCAAGGACATGTCATTCCATGGTGGATGAAGGATAAATCCAGCCTGTTTTTTGGTAGATTATGCATGGATGTTTTCATGGCTCAATATGGCGCCTGTGTCCCAGAGCAATCGCAGTACAGCTATTTTAAGGAATCGCTGGAACAGGAAACAAAATCTGGTGGGCCACTCCGTTCAGTCTACTGAATTACACATCACTTGTTGGGAACAGATGATGCTCGATTACAATATGAGTTATTTATCAATATATATTCATGTTTTTTTTTTAATTTAAAAAACAAACATTCTCTTAATCTTTGAACTGGTATATTTTTCAAAATTGTGTTGAGAAATATTTAGAAATGTTTTGTTCTTGGTAAAACTGCAACAAAATATAGCAACAATATTTCTCAGATTGGCAATTATTGTATTATCTTACAACATATTGTTAAAATATGACATATGGTAGACATGAACAAATCCAAAACATCAACAATTCATAGGTCATCGGTACTTGAAACTGTATTCATAACCCTTAAGTCAATCTTTTAACCTTTTAAGATACCGCTAGCAATTTTAAATATGACATTCACACCAATGTGTGCATGATTTTATTTAATGAACAAGATTAATGAATACCTGCAGTGCAAAGAAACAAGGAAAAATAGAGACAAGTCTACAGTATAGCTTGGATTAGCCATAGCAATTAAAGAAATGAACATTAGCTCTAACAGTGCTATTGCTTCTCAACTCAATATTACGAATCACAGATTCAATAACAACAATGATATAAGCATGTGAAAGGGGCCTAGCACAATACTCTCCCGGTCCCTTGATATTTCTTTTGCCCCTGAACTTGCTACTACGTATGGGAAAGAAAATCATCATTATGAAAATGATACAGATATTAGTTTATGGACAAGGACAAATACAAGAGCATCAGTGTGACCATTCAAACATTCCCAATATGATTCTAACAAAATGATTGTTAAGATGATGGTCCATCCAATTCACAGTATAATGATAGTATCCTTCATTTGTATTGTTCTCCTGCTGCCACTTTTCAACTGAAGACTCAAACAAACAGGGATAAATTTACCATTTGGTTGAACCAAACAAAGTATACTTGCTTTGGACAAGTAAAAAATATAAATAAGCATAAAACAATTAAAACAGATAAACATCATCAGTTACAAGAGCTTTGTGATTAGAAATGGGACAAAGGCATTTGTCAGTTTAGCACTTCTGTTTTTGAAGTGCAATTCCTTAATGTGCAGTTCATTCTGTATTTAAACCTATATTCGAGATGGTTGTACAGTTATTACTACATAGAAATATGGCAAAGCAGATTTTTAACAATTAAAAAGTAGAACACAGAAAAGCAAAGCTCAAAACAATTATTTCCAATAATTATTACCGTTTTAGCTGAAATTGTTATATGAAATATAGCCATTCAAAATCATGACAATGAAACAATTGTTTATGTACCATTCTGGAACTAGTTATCATGGAATCCTGAGTTTAAAAAAAAATGAAAAAAAAAGTGCAATGTATTTCACAGTATGTAAATATAAGGATGCAACAATCTCATAATATTTTTAAATTTGGGGGGAGGAAAAATAAACAAGCTACTATGCTGTTTTTTTTTAAGATGACAGGACAAACAAACTATGAAGCTAGGACACAAAAATGCAGAGAAATGCATTTAGACCCTGTGGTTTACACAATACTGATGATGACCGGATTGATTCTTAATAGAATTAATAGATAATGTTGACCACATATGTTAGATAAAATGTAAACATTAATTAAAAAAAATGCAGCTCCATTATTATAAATAAATAAAATACATTTTTCCTTGTATAATAAAGGGGCACCAACAGTAAAATAATTATATCTAGGTCTAAATCAAACAATCTTTTTCCTCAAGCTGCAGATCATTTATAACTTCTAACTTTTGTAAGGGACAAAAACAACTATAAAGCCCTACAATGAATTTAAAGCAGGATATCTTTAGACATTTTCATGATTTAATAATAATAATAATAATGTTCCCCAGGATGAACCATTCTTTAACAGTCTTAATCGTTTTGTAATGTGCCCTTTCTTGAATGGTTTTAAAAAAATCAATTCCTAAACAACAGGTGATGCGAAATGATATTTTGAAGCATGCTCTGCGAGTGCAGTTTAGGAAAAGAGCTTCTTCTGTTTGAAGTATGTGTCAAACCTGTGCTGCGCATAGTCCTTAGGGAAAAACAGAAAAAAAAAAGGAGACAGAAATGAGGTGACATGGCCTGTTGTTTCACATGGCTTTAGAGACGAACAGAAGGAATTTGTTCTGTACACACAGCTATGTTTACTGTATACATAACTATGATGCTGTTTGATTGAGCTCTTAGAATCTAGGATTACTCATACATTTATGGTACATGAACTATCTTCTTTAAATGAAAGTATAAGTAAATATATTTTTAGGTGCTGTACTGGTCACCACTGATATGCAATTAATGTGATTAATTAAAGTATCAAGTAATTCCATTACAATTTAAATAAATTTACAAAATGTTTTTGAAATGTTTTTGAGGTTTATAATTATGTGTTGTGATACAATTTTTATATTTTACCATGTATCCAAACTCGATTTTGGAGATCTTGGCTTGAATAATGGACCACAAACCCCAGAGGAAATGAGACGCAAGGGCAAACCTGTTTGTGTCCGTGCGATTTCGAGAGATTGGAAGGCAAACAGATAGAAAGGTTACTAGGTGGAGGTGACAATTCATCAAACGGTACACAGTGATCTTCTTCCCAGCTTATGTCAATAAAAGTTTGATTGTAAATACGTTTCATACCGGTTTGCCTCGATGATCATGTCCTCTTCTATCCTGGCCTGGTCTGCAGATGCAATTCCCCCTCTTTCTGACAGATAGTGTCTGATAAAATGTAACTGAAAAACAAACAATCTCAAATTACTATCTATAAGAATATCTATTTTGTTAAATGATTTACAGACATTTAAATGGTTAGTTCACCTAAAATTGAAATTTATGTCATTAAGTACTCACCCTCATGTCTCTCCACACCCTTCTCTTCAGAACACAGATTAAGATATTTTTGATGAAATCAGAGAGTTTTTTTTTTATCCCCCATAGAAAGCAACGCAAGTTAATTAAGATAACTAAAAAAATATTTCACACGCAGTTTACGTTGAAGACACATTGCAGAGCATCCGGGTTTACACCAGAACGCCGGCTCATTATTACGGGTTTGGAACGACACAAGGGTGAGTAATTAATAACAGAAATTTCATTTTTGGGTGAACTAACCTTATAAAAAGGATCGAAATTGCCCCCTGCCCCATGACACAATTTCTAATGATTTTGCATCAGGATTAAAATCTTGAGCAATTATATATTATGCTGTTAAATATTAACACTGTGTGAGTCAGGCTGCTGACTGCATGAAAAAGTTATTGTCATAACCTTTGACACACTTTGTCACATCAGTTCCAAAACTTTCCACTAGGTGACAGTCACAAAATCATATCCACATTATGCCCAACACAAAGTTTCTTACAACTAATTGACAAAATTGGACAAATATCAAGCAAAAAACTAATGTTAATTGTATAATTTGTGATGATGCCATACTGTATATGTATATATAATTATATATAACTTATTTTAAGGTTTCAGTTTATTATTCACACTTTTATGTCCCCATATATTATTCCTTAATATATTTGATTACATTAAATTAAAAAAAGATGGATTTTTTTCACGATTAAGTGAATATAATAATTAACATGAAAGATTTTTCTTTTTCTTTATATAGTCAAAATGCTTGATACAAAACTGGAAATACTGCAGTAACTATTCATCATTTTGTAATGTTCAATTTTACTTTTAACAATAATTTTATTATTCATAAAGCTGCTTTGGAATGATTGTACGCAACATCTAAATAAAATGAAATTTGTAATTTTATTTTTCAGTTGACAGCTTAGCAGTCTACAAGTTGACCTTTGCTTGTGTAATCTTTTGTAATATTAAGACAAATAATGATAGGCTGTAAATGTGTGGGTGGAGAGGTTGTGACTCACCTGCTGTTGTCTGTCAGGGTAATTCTCCACCTTTGCCTTGTAGAAGGGCCACTGGTCATGTGTGTAGTCATATATCCATTCACAGAAATGATTCCCAAAATCAAAGCCTCTGCACTCAAAGCAGACCAAAATCAGACCACGTTCTTTAGAGCTGCATTTATCATGAAATATAAAATAATAAGCACATGTATTCTATGTAAGGTAGATTTACCTGTAGTTATAACTACTGTATTCAAAATCAATAAGCATTAATTTGTCCGATGAATTCTGCCTTCCTTCCAACATGAGGATATTCCCTGAACAACAAAGTATGATTTTATAGGTGAAAGGGCAGATGTGTTACATAATGGTACAACATAACAGTGACTGACGGACCCGCATCAGATTGCCAGATAAGACAGGACGCCAGTATGCATGTATGAATGCGAATGTGCAATCTTTTACCTTCCTGCACATCGTTATGGCAGAACACAACGGGAGAGGGTGTAGCTGCCAGCAGTGACCTGACAGAGAGAGATGGCACATGATTAAGTTCTACTTTTCACATTACTCTTATAAACCTGCTTTTAAAATGATTGTTTTCACTGTGTAAAAGCCCACTGAACAAAAGTGCAGCAATGAGCAGAAACACACACACACACAAACAGACAAAGCAGTTAGTAAGCATTTCATTCAGAGAAAAGTTACACAACTGTATGTATGTGTGTGTGTGTGTGTGCGCGAGAGAGAGAGAGAGAGGGAGATTGACAAAGCAAGCTGAGTATGCACAGAATGCAGCTTAATGTAATTGTGCCTAATCAGTAATGCCTCGAACTGGGCTAAGAGTGTTAGCATACAACAATCCCCTTCAAATGTTTGGGGTCACTAAGATTTTTTTCTTTTTTGAAAAAAATTAATACTTTTGTTCAGCAAGGATGCATTTAATTGATTAAAAGTGACAGTAAAGAGATACACAGAAGAATTATAATTATACACATTATTATGTTATAATTATACAGAAGATTTCCATTTCAAATGCATTCAATGACTTTGGCTGTTTACCATTATCTCAAAGTTTAATATCACAAAATTCTTTTCATTTAACTTCTGTTCTTTTTATTTACATGCCATCTTTCTCACCTCAGACTCTCCAGTTCTGCTGGAAGATCATACTTCATCAGCTTGTTAAATTTCTTAATGTGAGCTTCACGCACAAATTTTATTGTTTTAACTTGCTCCATGTACCTGTTCAGAAGAACAAAAACAGTCATTTAACACTGATGCCCATTTAAACATACAGTACACAGCAAACATAATAAATCACCATCTGCTATATATAATTTGTAAAACATACATTTTTTCATTTGTACCTTTTCTTCAGTGTGTAATAAATGTGCATGTACACAATCTGCAAAGTTACAAAGCACAAAGCCCAAGGCAAAGGAGGTTCTCTCCAATGGAAAAAACCTGCCTTGAACACCTCGTCTGCAGTCCTTCCTTTATTTCCATAACGTGGTGACATTACCATGTAACAATTGCGTTTGCTGCCTTGCTTTGGCTCGCCCTCAAACAAAGGCAGTTATAAGGCCAGGAAGAGTTTAATTCTATGTCAAGGAAACTCTCTTTTTTCACTGCTATGGCAAAACATCATTACATGGACTTCCAAAGGCAGAGGAATTTAAGAATCGGTGGTTAATTTATTTTTGACAATTCCTCAGCAGTACAAACACAACCTTTTGTTATGCTCTCAACATTTTTCTAACAGTCCATGCAGTTCCATCAAAGACCATAGATATGGAAAGACAGTTCACGCCTATTAGTTATGACAGCGAGAAACTACAACACACAATATAACGGAATATGTCCCACCTTCTAAGTAAAAAAGCCAATGCTGATTGGTTAAGTCATTGCGTCACTGCAGCTGCCGTTAGAAGCTCTGGTTCTCATAGAAACCCGAGACTCACGCTTTGGACTGCCAGAGCGTATTGACTCATCTAGCCTGAAAACTATGCTTTTTTAATGTTATTTGAGCATAAAACATTTATGGGACAGTTCATGTCAGATTTTGTTGCCGATTTGAAATATGTCATTTAATTGTCGCCAAGAAGGTTTTGATATTTCAGGATTCCCCCATTCAAATAGATTGAACTTGGTCTTGGATGCCCGAAATAGCTGCCCGGGTATGTTACAGATATGAAATAAAGAATTAGCACTGTGAAACGTCCTGCACAAGTCGTGGTTACGAAGGTGATTCGGGTCGATCAGCTTCTTATTCTTGACTGTCATTATCGGACTTGAGCTCGAATTTGTACAGCAAAACCGACACCATAGTTAGCGTAGTTACAGTAGTATTTACAGCACCTCACGAAGCCTCGGCACTCCGACTCGTGCTCTAAGTGGTAGACCAATAAAAACAGACAGTGGCCGGCTGACCAATCAGAACAGACTATGCTTTGAGGAAGGCAGGTTTTAAAGAAACCAAAACTTAAACAGAGCCCTCTAAGGCCAATTTCTTCCATGAGGCAATTATGGGGCAATTTCAATCATTCTGTAGGTAAACAAAGTAATTGAAGTGTGTAATTTTAGTGTTAAAATCTAAACAAAATATGTCTGTTTTCCCCAATCAACCAAGATAGAACATTGGTTCAGCCAGTGCTGCTACTGCATGTCTTAATAGTAGCCAATGTTTGATAGTTCCACAATTTTCCTATAAGAATATTCATATGCATATTAACATTGGCATGAATTTAAAAAAAAAAAATACACATCATCTTTAGCTTGATTTGTGGTATAAAATCAAGACAGTGTCTGTGTGCTGCTATAATCGTAGGGCTGTAGTGAATTCAAAGACTGTGAGACTTTTACTTGTCAATGGTTGCAAACAACCATTTAGGTTCCTTGTTGAATGGCATCACCATGCCGTGGAATCGTGCCATCTTACTGGCTATTTCGGCCGAGATTTCTGGGAACCCCAACTGCGCTGTACACAATCGATCACTCTGTGGAAGAGAAGCAGATCTGACTTAACACTCATAGAATGCAGAATTGCATGTAATGTAAAATGTTTGCTCTATGATTAAGGTTTGAAAATCTCTCTGTAGCATTACTGCATTATTCAAGTGTTGCTGTGTTTAAAGATTAATTTTAAAACATGCATAGGTAATAGGATCTGGGATTTTGGTTTAAGACTCACAGGCAAGTACTGCTCTAGACGCCCTTCTGGGAAAATGCCATAGAGACGTGGGCCCAACTCTCTCTCTGCTAAAATGGCAAACATCACGCTTTCCAAAACAAGAGAATCCACTCCCTTAAGATACAGATGCATATGAACAAATGATTAGATATCCATTAGTTATATAACATCTGTGAATTGATAACATTGGGCAATAAAAATCTTGCCCAAGATATAGATTCCTATCAGCTTGCTTTTGCAACAGAATCAGGGTAGCTCACCTGCAGAATGGCCCCATAGATCCGGAGCAGAACTCTTCGAGGTTCGATCCCGGTGGGCTGAACATCATCTGGTAAACTGCACATGTACAGCAGGTTACTGAGTCCTCCACTGCAGGCACAAAAAACAAAACAAAAAAAAAACAGTATCTACTTTATTCATATTCATTCATGCTTTAATTATATTTAAGTGGGGTAGTCGTGGCCTAATGGTGAGGGCGTTGGGCTTGTAACGTGAAGGTTGCCGGTTCGATACCATGACTAAAGTGCCCTTGAGCAAGGCACCTAACCCCTAATAATAGCTGCCCACTGCTCCGGGTGTGTGTGTGTGTGTGTGTGTGTGTGTGTGCACTTGTTCACTACTCACTGCTGTGTGTGTGCACTTGGATGGGATAAATGCAGAGCACAAATTTTGAGTATGGGTCACCATAATTGACAATATGTCACGACTTTGACTTTCACTTCAATGCTTTAAATTAGAATTTTCATGAATTAAAATATACATAATACATATAGATACTATAAATACAGGCAAAGGTAAAAATTAAATGATTTTGCTTTGGACATATGATTATTTAGAAGCTTAAATACTTATATGCACTTTTATAACCGTTTATTACCTTACTATTTTGATCTGAAAGTCATGATCTGATATAGTCTTCCATGACCCGGACAGAAAGTCTCGGCACCAGCTGAACGCCCTCCTTCGAGTCTCCGAGTCCACATCCACGTTCCGCCCGTCCAGGTGGGACTCGGCTTCAGAGTCATCATCCCCGTTAGCGCCGCGCGGACTGGCAGATCTCGAATGTCTCTCTTCGGCCACCATCAGCGAGTCTCCGCCAGCAGGTCTATCCGAGTCCGAGTCATCTTTAACACATCTGCCTACATTTCCAGCACCATCACTCAAGCACTTCACTTTTTGGCCGGAATTCATGATCTTTGTGCTAGCAACCCAATTCTCCTTAAAGAAAGTGAGAGCACCGAACCGCCGTAACTAAGGACACCAAACCGCATCAGAGGCTGCATTCACTGAGCGTGAATAAACGCACATGCACCACTAACAGCAGCGCGCGATAAAACATCGAATCGCTCGCGATAACAGAACTGCGTTAACGGCGAGAGAAACGGCCGTTGGATTAAAAAATATCTGGCTATTTTTTCCACATTAGCTTTCTTTAGATGTTACATTTACTACACTGACGTACTAACAAATTGTTAATTAAACATCTTCAAACTACAACTTCCTCTACTTCCTCGTGAAGTAACCGCTAGCTTTGTCATTGCAGATTGACTTGAGAAGATTGACATTTTTTTTAACCAATCAAATTTGGATACCGCGGCAAGCGTCCCATTTCTAGTACCGCCCCCTTAAAGTCAGAGCGCTGCAGTAAGTAGTGGGAAGTGTAGTTAAAGGGATAGTTCACCAAAAAAAATGTTAATTTTGTTTACTCAGTAGTTCCAAATCTGTATGAATTTCTTTGTTCTGCTGAACACAGATGAAGATAGTTGAAAGAGTCAGTAACCAAACAGATCTCACACCCCCATTGACTACCATATTGTAGTCAAATATCTTCCTTTGTGTCCAGCAGAACAAAGAAATTCATACAGGTTTGGAACTACTTTGAGTAAATGATGACAGAATTATAATTTTTGAGTGAACTTTCCTTTTAAGTTAACACACAGTACAATATATTAGTATGTTGAAAAGTAAAAAGTTACAGTAAAATGCATTAATTAGTTAACTAAAGTAACTATACTTTGAAATGACATTTATATTAAAGCATATATGTGATTTCACTTTAAGTTTTGTGTTTTTAGAAGTGTGCAGTATGCATACTTTTTAAGTGCAAGTACACTCCCAGAATTTCTATTAAATACCATTAGGCTATATTTGTCAGAATTTTATTTAAAAATGTATTTAACATTGGCGTATACTGTTTAGTTAATGTTTATAGGATTATTTTAGTTTAATATCTGTTGGTGTTATTTAGTGTATGTGTGGGTAATACTCTGTTATTGTTGACAACAGTTACAGGGATTTTGTTTTTTTGGAACTTCTATTGTACCACCTACATCATTCTCAGTAGGCCTATAATTTATGTTTTAACAAACAGATGAACACTCTATAAACTCTGTTTTCTGCTGTAAACCACAGTGACAGTTTTTAATAAATTAAAATATTTATTTATTTACATATTTTTACTATTGGTTTATGATGAAACTGCATTTCATGATCATCCGTGATCAACTCTTACAGCACCATTTACAGCTGAAATTTAAGTACTGTGACTATAGCACTGAATCTCTTACACTCTCTGTGTCTTTCTCCATTCACACACACACACACACACACACACACAGAGAGAGAGAGAGAGAGAGAGAGAGAGAGAGAGAGAGAGAGAGAATTAAACACGTTCAGGCTGACCTTAAAATCACTTTGTCAGCAAATATTTCATCTACACAGGAAACCCCACGACCTAAAAAAAGAGAGCCTTCATTACAGCACAACATGTTCCCTGCGTTACCCACTTCCACCACTGTGGCCAATCTTACTGTCAGTAACACTTTCAGCACCAATCACTGAACAGCTCCTCTGCGGCAGAACGAGGGTTAATGATCCAAGTGAATGATCTATCTATGCTTTAAATGATTACAGACAGCTGCTTATGGATATGAGTAAACATGATGTTCCTGATAATTTACATATTTGTACAATCTGTGTATACTTTGCAATTTCTGTTTTCCCCCGACATATATATAGGGCATATAGTAGCTTAGCCTACTTAATGTGATACTGAACGAGTACTTTAAAGAATAGGCCTATAAGTCCATAAAATCATAACATTGTCAAGCTACAGTATAGCCTATATGCCCACACGAAACATCGTGCTGCAAAATCTTACGTAGCTCTAGAAAAGAATACGGAGGCCGAAGTCAGCTACTAACAGTTTTAAAAGAGACTTCTTCCTCTAGATGGCGCTCTGCGGCTCAGATAACAAATCCTACTAGGCTACACTGAGCCTCATTTAAATCTCAAGAGATCTTTGTACACTAAAACGTTTAATCTTTCAAATGTATTATTTTTAAAAATTATTTTCTGATATAAAAATGCATGTGCACCTTGCAAGCTTTATTAAATCATAACAAAGAAATCAACATCGACCATCCTGACCTGCAAAGAGAAAAATAACTGATTCCACGTGATACCGCTTCATTCCACGAAATGGGGACCTTTATGTCCCTTAGACTTATACAGCAGTTCACACAATTACTCCTTTTGTCACTACTTTTAAGAAATAATTATCAAATTATTTTTTTAATTGTGTTCTTTGCAAAGTGCTTTGGATTGACTTTTCTAATTTTCTAAAACGTAATTTATCCCAAAACTTCTGTTTTAGCCAATAATGATAACAATAATACATAAAAAAAGTTTTTTGTGACTCTTTGAAAAGATAGGCTACTTTTTTCATATTAAATTTATAATTATTTTTAAATGACTAATCTTTGCTATCTCAAATACACACACACACACATATATATATATATATATATATATATATATATATATATATATATATATATATATAAATATTCAACTAAATGTTTGTTTTTAATTGCTTTTACAATTGAGTCTGTATCTTAAAAGTTAATATAACGTCAGAGTTAATATAACCAATCAGAGACAGCTTCAGAACCTCTAAGCCACACCCACTTAGGTCAAGTTTCTAGTTCATTTGCATTCTATCCGCTCGTTCTATTTCCTCTGTGAGATCCATGCACGCGCCTCTGCCTCACTCCCTCCCTCCCTCATCAGCATCAGCATCATCAGATGCGCGCAGATCACGCCAAACAGCGCACTGGTTTATCAGCAGGTGTGTGACTGAAACAGAAGATAATCGATACCAATACATCGCCACCTATGTGTACTCTTTATATCTGACTCTCATTTCTTTGGAACACCGATTGGACCGTTTTGATGGTTTGATTCCCAGCGGGCGTCAGCAGTCAGTGTGGCCGAAGAGGAGAGAGAATAAAGCGAGATCATATTTAATATCCTCTTCTCCAGTGTATGTGGATGGGCTGCGGACATCTGCATCTGCAGTCTCTGTTTTTGAGTCACTAAGAAGATGGCGGACAGAGCAGAGATGTTTTCTCTCTCCACCTTCCACTCCCTCTCTCCTCCGGGATGCAGGTAAGAGGCGCAGTATTTCTCTCAAGTATGCGCGGGGTTTCCTCTTGTTATGGGATTTTTCTTTATATAAGCTGGACATATGTTACCATTATGTATCTGAATTGTCCCCAAACACATCCAGAGATCAGCATCCGCAAGCAGTGATGCTCAGCATCCTTGTGTTGTTAATGAGAATTAACACTAACGCCCTTGTTGTTGTTGTGCTTTTTCTTCAATTTATTTAATTTTATTTTACGTTTTTACTTTTTTGCACGACTACAGTATGTAAAATAATAGACTTATGTCCATGGAATTGAGCGAAGGACAGACAATTGATTTCCCCCCCCCTGGCATGTCATTGCCTGACGCATCCTCTCTGAGATAGTTGGCATACTGGAAAGGCCCACGCCCTGTTGTGATGTTCATAACTGCATTTTAATGTTTGATCACACTTCATAGTGTTCCCACAATTGTGTAATTATGTAGTACTGAGTCATTTTAATGAACAGTACATAATTTTGTTGTGGAGTTGCCTGTAATTGCACATTGTTATTGGTATTATTACTTTAATAATTATTATAACATCTAATATCATTTACGTGTAATGTAAGGTTTCTTCATTCTTCTGTCACTTTGTACAATAATTTACTCCCATCCACGAGTACCGTATAACAGATTTTTTTTTAAATACACTTTTTGTTTTTATTGGGTAAGAGAGTAGATGCTATTAAAAGTTTTGATGTGCAGGGCATATTGCATTAAGTTGGCTGGGGGATAAATTTTGGCTTGTCGGAATATTATTATTATTTTTTATTTTAACAAAATATGTGGTCCTCTTTTGATTAAACTGTTAAATATAAATATTTAATTGAGGTAACAGTAAAGGAAATATGGTTTAGATTTATAAGGATGAAGGGAAATTGTTGGCTTGGCTACAACCATTCAATGAGTGACAATTCGTTTTAATTTTCTCCATGACAGTTATGACCTGCTGGTTTTCCTGTCACTCTGTCTAGTGTATTAGGGTAAGGGTATGTGGTAGTATCACAATTTATTACTGAAATGAAGGTGATGTTTGTTCACA
The DNA here is from genome assembly GCA_038088235.1 of Zacco platypus. Lineage (NCBI taxonomy): Eukaryota > Metazoa > Chordata > Actinopteri > Cypriniformes > Xenocyprididae > Zacco > Zacco platypus. The sequence goes on along the minus strand of CM076075.1, from coordinate 18,717,457 downwards.
GGGAGTATTCAGACTCAACAAACACACAAAGACAAACAGACGGTGATCGTTCCACCTTCATACTAAACTTAATTTACCTCCTGCGCAGCTTCATAATATATGAACAGAAATAAAACATTCATAAAGTCCAGCAGACTTAATCGGAAATGTCTGGTTGGTCACATCACATTTGACAATCTGATAATCTCAGTTAAAGCATCAGTCTAAAGCCATGTGCTGGAACAGGGCAGGTGATATTGACTGCATGTGCTGTAAATGTAACCCCTCTGGTTCTATGCTCGCACCACTCGGAGCAGGATTCGAAACTGGCATTTAAGGCACAAGTGACAGGCGAACTAACAAGGACACTAAAGGCCGCAGACCCTAGTGTGCCTTTTGAGATCAGGGGAGTGAGGTTTACCTGAACAACCTTTTACTAGCTGGCCACTGTTACACTCACCGCCCCTAAACCTCACTCTCATCCGGGTCACGGCACCAATATAACCCCTCCAGTTGTACTTGCACTGTACTGAGTGGGATTCAAATAGGCGTTTCCAGCATGGGAGTTAGGCATGCTAATAAGGATGGTAAAGATCGCAGCCTCTAGCGTTAGTCGCTAGTTCGCCTCTTGTGGCCAGGGGAGTGAGGTTTACCTCCACAACTCGTTACTAGCTGGCCTCCGTTACAGAAAAAAACGGTAAACAAAAAGTGATGGTTTTGTTGTCATCTCAAATTGATGTACTTTCTCTGCGGTTTTCCCAGCTGTTCTTTTCTCAAGCTACTATTTTTTTCTTTTTTTTCCCCATTTTTTACTTTACAATGGATTTGTGGGTTTGTATCCTCTCCTTGTCCTCGCATAAACCTGTCATCTCTTAGAGTAGAAATAATGGGCTGCAGTTTGTGTTCTCTAATGCCTCAGGATGGTATTTTAATGAAGAGAAAAAACACAGTCTCTCTCTCCTCTCTGTCCTGTTGCACACTCTCTGTCTCTGTATGGCTATATAGATAGTATAGATGTGTACCCAAAAGGACAAAACAAAAATAGTGCAAAAAAGTAATTAAATGACATAAAATATACTGTGGAAAGTGGATATATGCAGATTTTTTTTGTTTGATCTTGTCCTTAAAATTACTTTTATTGGTAACCTAGTCTGGTGGATTTTTAGTAATATTATTAAATAATGTATTTCACTAGACTATGTATTTGTGTGGTCCAGGTAAACCCTACGTTATGGGGACAAAACCGGCAATATCTGAAATCCTTGTCTTTGTGGGGATGGTTTTTTTTGGTCCCCATGAGGAAAACAGCTTATAAATAATACAGAATGATGTTTTTTTGAAAATGTAAAAATGCAGAGTTTTCTGTGATGGGTAAATTTATGGTCAGGAGATAGAATATACAGTTTGTACTGTATAAAAATCATTATGTCTATGGAAAGTCCCTATAAAACATGGAAGCCCAATGTGTGTGTGTGTGTGTGTGTGTGTGCGTGCATGTATGTGTGTGTGTGTGTGTGTGTGTGTGCGAGATAGCGCGAGAGAGAGAGAGAGAGAGAGAGAGATAAGCATGGCTCAGCAGTACTCTTGCAATGTGGTCTTAGAGCTGATGCTCTCAATAGAACCTAAAGCTTTTTCAGATAGACACAGCATAGGGACAGCAAGGGACACACATAACACATAAATATACTAATGCAGTGAAGAATAAACCAATAAAAGCAACCTCTCCTTAAGCTGTTTATGTAAGTCTACAGCTGCTCCCTTTGCAGAATACAGAAATACTATGAAAATGTTTGTGTGCGTGCATGTCGTAGCAGCTTCTGAAAATGAATGTGCTGTGTTTTGCTGTCAACGTCTGCTTGGTTTCAATTAGTATATTACTGTTGGTTGCGAGGGAAATCTGATCTAATAAAAAGAAAAGGCAGAAATGATGTCACTGTTATTAGTGCAATGCTTAGTTAGTACTTGTGTAAATGGCATATACAATACCGTTCCAAATTTTTAAAAAATGTTTTTGAAAGAAGTCTCACCAAGGCTGCATTTCTTTGATCAAAATACATTAAAAACTGTAGGTATATGCAATTTAAAATAACTGAATTCTAGTTGAGTATATTTGAATTTATTTTTGTGATAGCAAAGCTGAATTTTCAGCATCATTATTCCAGTCTTCACTGTCACATGATCTTTCAGAAATCATTCTAATATACTGATTTGTTGCTTTCTTATTATTATCAATGTTGAAAATAGTGATGCAGCTTAATATTTTTATGGAAAAATTATGATTTTTTTTTTTTAGAAAGTTCAAAAGAATTTGAAATAGAAGTAGAACACTGATAAGAAGTATTGTCACATGACATTCTCCCATCAAATATAAAATAATATTTGTGAATATTATGTGACCTACCAGTCTAATTAGAATATTGATTGTGGTAAAAGGTTCACCTTTGCTTAATTTCAGCTAGTGCTGTAAGTCACGAGATGTAATTTCATTACAGGAGGAGAAGTGTGTTGGCAGAGATTTCTGGTCTGTTGTCACATAATGCCCTTAGAAATAGTTTGTGAACTGCATGAAGTATGAACTGTTATGTAACAAATCTTTGAATGGTGTATGATTTCAATTGACATTGTGTTGTTGTCACATGTAGCCTGTTTTGGTTACATTTTCTCTGTGCTCTGTTCCCGTTTTGCCTTCCTGATTTGGGAGTTAGTTTCCATGGTTCTTAATTAGTTAACACCTGTTCTGTTTCATCCCCTGTGTATTTAAGCACTCAATTTCCTGTGTTCCATTGACCGGTCTCTTATATGGATAAAATAAAGCCTGTATTCAAAGTATGAATTTACTGGCAGTCCAACTGCTCTGTAAGGACCAGGAGGAGCAGTCCCTCAAGGTCCACACCCGAAAATTTTGACATCTGGTGTGCTGGTTGATGCTTTAACTACGGAGCGTTCCTTGTGTATTTTCTACTTCGCAAGTTTGAAATCGGAAACAAAAGCATGCCTACCTGGTGTGTGTCCTCGGGGGAATTTCGCAGAGTTTGTGGAGTGGGTGCTGGAAAGCAATAGATCAGCAATCACCATCTGCTCATCTCCCCAACACCATCCGAACCCGAGCACTGCCAGCCATCACCCTGCAGCATAGATACGACCCCAGAGTCCACTGCAGACAGAGGGATTAAGCCTGTCGCGATGCACGAGCCAGAGCAGGAGTGAGGAGTGAGCCAGCCATCGCCTCAGAGCCCGAGCCCTACTGTGTGAATCTGACCAGGTGTGTGATCTGGCAACATTGTCCGACATCGTAGTACAGCTAGTGGAGTACAAAGGAATGGAGGAAGACCCCGCCCACACTCCCACTAAGGGTGAGCTGAAGCTGACCTCTGCAATATTTTATGACTTAATGGGGACTTAATTTTATGATGATTGTCTTATCTCCTGTCCCTGCTGGTCCCATCCAGCATGAAGTCTCCTGCGCCACTGGTTCCACCCAGCCCAATGTCTCCTGTGTCTCCAGAGTTCCTGTCCAGCCTCCCTCTCCCGCCTCCTTTTCCAAAGTCAGCCAGTCTGTTAGCCCTGCCTCCGCTGGTTCCCTTCAGTCCCTCGGCTTCTATTGTGTAGATTTGTCTCGGATCTTCTGTTCTCCAGATCCATCCAGGCAAGTGGATCCTCTAGCTTCACCTCCAGCCACTAGTCCTGTCACTCCACCTCTGTGTGAAGATCTATCGGCTCAACCTTGGCTCCTTCCTCCCTCAACTCCACCAGAGACCATCGTCCCTGTGGCTGACAACACCAGGGGCTACCTCATCCCTCCTGCTTCGCCTGGGTCAGACATCACTCTGGCACCCTGGCTCCATCGGTGTCACCTTTTCCCCACTTGCTTTCAGTCTACGGCCAGGGCTCCGCTTCCATCGTCCTTGTCCCTATCAGTCGTTCCCGTGGTGTCGTCAGCCAAGTGTCCAACATTGCTCCTCCCTCCCTCAACTCTGCTGTCGGACATCGTCCTTGCAGTCTTTTGGGTTCCTGCGTTGCTACGTCTGCCCCTGGATCCTCCCTGGCTCCTCAACCATCATTGACACCTTGGTTTTCACACCGTCACCTTCAATAGTTTCCTGTCCTTCGCCTGCTCCACGTCCTCCTCCTCAGTTGGACTGTAATGGCGTGAGAACGCGACTTCCAGGAGGGGGTGGAATGTCACATGTAGCCTGTTTTGATTTAGTTTTCTCTTTGTTCTGTTCCTGTTTTTCCTGCCTGAGTTAGTTCCTGCGAGTTAGTCTCCATGGTTCCTAATTAGTTAACACCTGTTCTGTTTCAGTTAATCACCCCCTATACAGTCGTGGCCAAAAGTTTTGAGAATTCCATAAATATTAGTTTTCACAAAGTTCGCTGCTAAACTGCTTTTAGATCTTTGTTTCAGTTGTTTCTGTGATGTACTGAAATATAATTACAAGCACTTCATACATTTCAAAGGCTTTTATCGACAATTACATGACATTTATGCAAAGAGTCAGTATTTGCAGTGTTGGCCGTTCTTTTTCAGGACCTCTGCAATTCGACTGGGCATGCTCTCAATCAACTTCTGGGCCAAATCCTGACTGATAGCAACCCATTCTTTCATAATCACTTCTTGGAGTTTGTCAGAATTAGTGGGTTTTTGTTTGTCCACCCGCCTCTTGAGGATTGACCACAAGTTCTCAATGGGATTAAGATCTGGGGAGTTTCCAGGCCATGGACCCAAAATTTCAACGTTCTGGTCCCCGAGCCACTTAGTTATCACTTTTGCCTTATGGCACGGTGCTCCATCGTGCTGGAAAATGCATTGTTCTTCACCAAACTGTTGTTGGATTGTTGGAAGAAGTTGCTGTTGGAGGGTGTTTTGGTACCATTCTTTATTCATGGCTGTGTTTTTGGGCAGAATTGTGAGTGAGCCCACTCCCTTGGATGAGAAGCAACCCCACACATGAATGGTCTCAGGATGCTTTACTGTTGGCATGACACAGGACTGATGGTAGCGCTCACCTTTTCTTCTCCTGACAAGCCTTTTTCAAGATGCCCCAAACAATCGGAAAGGGGCTTCATCTGAGAATATGACTTTGCCCCAGTCCTCAGCAGTCCATTCATGATACTTTCTGCAGAAGATCAATCTGTCCCTGATGTTTTTTTTGGAGAGAAGTAGCTTCTTTGCTGACCTTCTTGACACCAGGCCATCTTCCAAAAGTCTTGGCCTCACTGTGCGTGCAGATGCGCTCACACCTGCCTGCTGCCATTCCTGAGCAAGCTCTGCACTGGTGGCACTCCGATCCCGCAGCTGAATCCTCTTTAGGAGACGATCCTGGCACTTGCTGGACTTTCCTGGACGCCCTGAAGCCTTCTTTAAAAGAATTGAACCTCTTTCCTTGAAGTTGCTGATGATCCTATAAATCGTTGATTTAGGTGCAATCTTAGTAGCCACAATATCCTTGCCTGTGAAGCCATTTTTATGCAACGCAATGATGGCTCCACGCATTTCTTTGCAGGTCACCATGGTTAACAATGGAAGAACAATGATTTCAAGCATCACCCTCCTTTTAACATGTCAAGTCTGCCATTCTAACCCAATCAGCCTGACATAATGATCTCCAGCCTTGTGCTTGTCAACATTCTCACCTGAGTTAACAAGATGATTACTGAAATGATCTCAGCAGGTCCTTTAATGACAGCAATGAAATGTAGTGGAAAGGTTTTTTTGGGATTAAGTTAATTTTCATGGCAAAAAAGGACTATGCAATTCATCTGATCACTCTTCATAACATTCTGGAGTATATGCAAATTGCTATTATAAAAACTTAAGCAGCAACTTTTCCAATTTCCAATATTTATGTAATTCTCAAAACTTTTGGCCACGACTGTATATTTAAACCATTAGTTATCTTTGTTCCGTTGTCCGGTCTTGTCAAAGTTACTAGTGGTTGTGTTTTGTTATTCTCCTGGATCTCCTGAGTTTTAGTTTATGGATTAAATAAAGACTACTTTTTTTTCCATCTCCTTCGTTGTGCTCATTAATAATACAACTACAAGACTGACAGTTGTAAACAAGATGAATTCATGACTAATTTGAGAATCACTGTATATGTTTATATATATTACAATATTTGTGTTATAAAGGCTCCTTTAAGAGGGACTTTTATTTTGAAAACCATGAGTCGTTGTTGTTCTGAGCTGCGCAGTTAGTCGAGCTGCCGCTATCTCTTGTTTGTGCGCGATCTGTAACTGTGAGAATGCTGGTTCCTGTTTGTTTACAATAATCGCCGCAGATGTAACATCAAGATGTTAGTCAATGACCATAAAGTAAGCCTCTCTTATAGTATTTGTTTTAATGATGACCTGAATCTCATCATATGCCTTTTCATGATGTGTTCATGCCCTGACATGTCCCGTAGTGATTGTTCTGTGTTATACAGATCGGGAATGGGATTAGAAGTGTGATTATTCATTCTTTATCAAAGTATAGACCATTGTTACTGTTTATTTACGATGCAGTGATGATCTGTTGAGCCATTTATAGTACTAATCGAGTGATTAGTATCACGTTTGTTAGAATGCTGTTCATTTGCGCCACTAGTCGATCCATATATGGGCATTGAAGCTGTTAAGAACGAATGATCGCTTCTGGCTTGTATTTTTCTGTAAAATACCTAGTTTGTTTATTTAACTGCATGTTTAATAGAGAAATGTCACTGAAGTGAACCATAAATACCTTTGTTCATTAAGCAACAGTGAATGCTTATAACTGTTTATATATATTTAGTTTATTCATTATCTTTATTGTACTTATTATTTTTCAGACTATATACATCATTGAATGTGCATCTGTGGTCCCTCAATACAAGTGTTAAACTGATCACCTGTCTCCTCATCATTGGTGCTCTGACCGGCACCCAGACGTGGTTACTCAACTATTCTTACATCCGAACCATAACAGTCCAAACCCTCTCTAACAAATTGGTCCTTCGAGCCGGATTGAGTTTTCCCATCTGACATAATGAACTCTGATGAGGAGATTATTGGAGGAGCTCGTCCTAAGCGCCATATCCGTCCTCCAGCTTACCTACAGCAGTATGAGGTACAATATACACGAGGCAGACCTGTTATTGTACATGATGTTCCACATACTTGGGAGGCCCCTGTCCACCGGACTCCTCCCACATCCTCCCAGCCTTACGCCACTCCCCCTGGTGGTGACCTGATATGTTCTGATGGCTCACAGATCATATCCTCGAGTTATAAGCCTCCACAGTATGCTGCATTCCCTCAGCCATCCTTCTCTTCACCTCAAGCAGTTGAGTTTACTACCTCTGCCCACGCCAGTGAGTTACAGCATTTGCGCAGTGAGCATGCACAGTTAATGCAGACACATCAGGCCTTCCAGGCAGACTTGAGGGAGTTAAGAGAAGTCCGTTCAGAAGTTAGAGAATTAGTTCAAGTAGCTCAGTCCCTTCGAGCTGACCTTAAGCAAGTCAGAGGCCAGAACCTCTCACCAGCACAGCCATCGGCATCACAGTTATCCAGTCCTCCGATGAAGCCGTATGAATCTACAACCTTAGCGGATGGGAACTTCGCTGAGCTTCCCCCACCACCGTGGCCTGAGCCTGACGTTGACCTGAGTACACGGATAGGCAACTTTACGCTGGCCGACGTGGATGCCAATATTTACCAGCCTACAGAGCCAGGGCCTAGACAGTATCCTTTTGCTGTCCCAGCTACACAAGCATATTCTCCTCAGTTTTATGTTCCTGATGCTTGTGGACTTCCTCCTCCTCCTACTCCCAAAGAGCTTCAGGAGTTGCTAACACCTACAGCCATGCCCTTGCCTACCCACCAGACGACCGTGCCCATTTCCTCACGACTCAGCTCAGTGCCCGTTTATTCAAGTCGTCCAGCCTTCACACCAAAGGCAGAACCCAATCTACGTCCTGTAGCACCGTATTCTGGGTCTGAATTCGTTTACAGAGGACCTACTCCTATGATCCCTAAGTTCAGTCGTCCTGATCCGGGTGAGTTCGCTCGACTCCGGATAGCTTTGGAGAATTTGCTCCCCCCAGATGGGACTGAACTTTTCAAATACCAGATCTTAGTGGATCACCTTAAGCTTGAGGAAGCCAGAATGATAGCAGATGCTTACTTGAACTCAGCTACCCCATTCACGGATACAATGGGTGCGCTCCATGAGAAATTCGGCCAACCGCATCAGCTAGCTTTAAGGAGAATCGCCATTGTCATGGAGAGTCCTGACATTAAGCGTGGTGATATCTCTGCCTTCCAAAGGTTTGCTCTCCAAGTGCAGTCATTAGTGGGCCTTTTGAGAACCCTGGGACGGGATGGTGAGCTGGAGCTGAGTTGTGGGTCCCATGTTGCGCGCCTTCTGAGTAAGCTTCCCCCTGAGCAACGCGCTGATTTTCGTCGCCATATGTTCCGCCAACCTGGCACCACTCCTAATCTTGTTGACCTTTCAAACTGGCTCCGTTATGAAACCTGGTGCCACAGCTATGATGCCGAGCCGATATTGAAGGTCTCGCACACTAAGTCAGACTCGGGGAAGAGAACGGTGACCATCCTGCATGGTGTTGGAGAATCCCAGAGTGAGACTGCCATTCCTCGGAAAGGTCCCGTTTCACAAACCAAGACTACTAAAGTGAAACGTTATTGTCCTTTCTGTGATAAGACCGAGCATTACCTGAGCCAGTGTCCACCCTTTGCTAAGCTTACCTCCGACCAGGTCAGGACATGGATTCGTAGTAACAACCGTTGTTGGCGCTGTGCCAGGGCACACCATGCCGCTCAATGTGATCTGAAGAAGCCTTGTAACATCTGTCAAGGAACCCATCTCCGCCCTCTCCATGAGGTGAATGTTAATCCATTCCAGAAAGAGGATTCTGCTAATGTGGAGAAGAGCTGCCTGACAAATTCCTCTCCTGATCGGTTCTTCCTGGATAAACCCTTTGTCGGAGGTCGAGTTATGCTCAAAGTAGTTCCTGTGTATCTGCATTATAAAGACCGCACCCTGGACACCTTCGCTCTTCTTGATGATGGCTCAGAGAGGACTATTCTCCTCTCCACTGCAGTCAAGGCCCTGGGCATTTCGGGTGTCCCGGAAGACCTTCCTTTGCGGACAGTGAGGGACGATATTCAGGTCCTTCACGGTTCCTCCATATCTTTTCAGATCTCTCCCCTCTGTAAACCCCAGACCTGTTATAAGATAAATCATGCCTTTACTGCAGATCGCCTGAACCTGTCACATCAGTCTTACCCTGTAGAACAGCTTCAACAGAAGTATAGACATCTCCGAGGTCTTCCAATCCGTACACTTACAGATGTCCAACCTTTACTTCTCATTGGTTCTGATCAGCCCCATCTCATAACTCCCACCGAGCCTGTTCGATGGGGTGGCCCTGGAGCGCCAGCTGCAGTTCACACACGCCTGGGATGGACCCTCCAGGGCCCCATACCTTCCATGGGGTGGCCTCCTGCCGCACGGCAATGTCTGCTAACCTCCTTGGCTCCAATTCAGGACGAACTTTTCCAGAATGTTCAACGGCTGTGGCAATTGGATACGGTACCGCAGTGGGAGGGCAAAGAGGTAACCCGGTCCAAGCAAGATCAGGAGGCCTTTCAGCTTCTGGAGTTGAAGACTCTCACTCTGAAAATAGGGGGAATCAATCGGTTGGCGACACCCTTACTGCGGCGAAAGGACATGCCCTTGTTAAATGCACCTAAAGAGTCAGTCCTACCTCTCCTTCGCAGTGTTGAGAGGCGTCTGCTGAAGGACCCTATAAAGGCTGAGGTCTATAAAGAGGAAATGAGGAAACTCCTCGAGACTGGAGCTGTTCGGGAAGTGGTTGATTCCAAACCTGGATCACCTGAATGCTGGTACATCCCTCACCACATTGTTAGTCACAACGGAAAGTTCCGTATTGTGTTTAACTGTTCCCATCAGTACCAAGGACAAAGCCTCAATCAGTACCTGTTGCCAGGACCCACCCTTGGGGCCTCGATGTTGGGTGTTCTTATTCGCTTCCGAGAACGTCCTGTGGCTGTGAGTGGAGATATAAAGGCGATGTTCCACCAGGTCCGTCTTCTCGTTGAGGACCGTCCTTTACTCCGTTTCATTTGGCGAGACCTGAAGATGGATGAGGCGCCCAAGATATTCGAGTGGCAGGTATTACCCTTCGGCACGACTTCCAGCCCATGTTGTGCTATCTACGCACTACAACGTCATGTGCAGCAACACCCCCAGACGGACGACGCGATTCGGTTTTCGGTGGAGAGATGTTTTTATGTTGATAACTGCCTGCAAAGCCTGCCTACTGCTGATGCTGCTCGACGCTTGATTGATCGACTACGAAACATCCTCTCTGGAGCGGGATTTGAAATTCGCCAGTGGGCCTCCAATGATCCTGGTGTGCTAAGTCACCTACCTTCCAATGCCCGAGCTGCGAGTGTGGAACTGTGGTTAACACAGGAGAAGTCAGACATCCCTGAGTCAACGCTGGGTCTGAGCTGGAATTGGCAGACAGACACCTTGTCCTACAAACACCGACCTGTGGTCTATGAGACTCCTACTTTGAGGAACATCTATAAGGTTCTAGCTACCCAGTACGACCCTCTAGGATGGCTCCTTCCTTATACCACTCGAGCTAAGGTCATCATTAAACAACTGTGGAACAAACAGAGAGGCTGGGATGACCCCAACCTGCCACCTGAGCTTTCCCAGTCCTGGAATGCGTGGGAGGAGGAACTCCAATACCTTCCTTGTATCTCCTTTCCCCGGCCTTATGTCTCTCCTGAAGTTGGGATGGATGGACTGACCCATGAGGTACATATCTTCTCAGATGCCTCTGAGCATGCATATGGAGCTGTGGCTTACCTCCGTACTACCAACCAGGAAGGTCGGACCTACCTGTCCTTCATTATGGCACGGTCCCGTGTCACTCCTAAACGCGCCCACTCCATTCCGAGACTGGAACTCTGCGGAAGTCTAATTGCAGCACAATTGGCTAAGTTACTTGAGAAAGAATTGACCTTATGCATTAAGTCTATTTCCCTGTGGACAGACTCTACTACTGTTCTCCAGTGGTTGAATTCAGAATCCTGTCGATACAGAGTCTTTGTGGGAAACAGAATATCTGAGATCCAGGAGCTGACGGATAAATGTTCTTGGCATTATGTAAGTTCTGCAGACAACCCTGCTGACGACCTCACGAAAGGGAAACCTCTCCGATACCTTGTTGAACCGAACCGATGGTCTCAAGGACCCTCCTTTCTCCTCCAGGATTCCAAAGAATGGCCGGTAATCCCAAAGACTGTGACCATGGAAGACAAGGCCGAACTACGGAAGTCTGCCTTCTGTGGGACCAATACTCTACCTCCTCCTTCTGTCCACCCTAATGGATGGAACTACCACACCTGGCAGGAGCTTTTGGATGCTACTGCTCAAGAGCTTAGAACTAACCTTGCTCCAGGGACTTCTCCAGAGGCTGAGGATTACCGCCAGGCTGAGGTTCGTATCCTCAAACAGGCGCAGCAGGAGTCCTTCCCTGAGGATTACAAGCTGTTGCAGACTGGAAAGTCAGTCAGGTCCGGGAGTCGACTGGTTACCCTAGCCCCTGAAATGGATTCGTCGCGTGGTCTGATCAGGGTAGGAGGTCGTTTGAGGAGAGTTGCAGGTCTTGAGGACTCTGTCTTACATCCTGTGGTCCTGGATCCTAAACACCCAGTCACCCGTTTGATCATTCATCATTATGACCACCAGTTACATCATTCTGGATCGGAACGGCTGTTCGCGGAAATACGGAGATACTACTGGATTCTACGTGGGCGCGAAGCTGTACGACGGTTTCAGCATGACTGCCCAGAATGTCAACGGTGGAGGGCTCAACCAACAATACCTAAGATGGCGGACCTACCTTCTGCGCGCCTTCGGCTCTTCAAACCTGCCTTCCATTCTAGTGGAGTGGACTGCTTTGGCCCCCTGTTGGTCAAAATTGGAAGACGGACAGAGAAGCGTTGGGGAATTCTCTTTAAATGTCTGACCACCAGAGCAGTCCATTTAGACCTACTTCCTAGCATGAGTACAGATTCATTCCTCATGGCTCTTAGAAGGTTTGTGGCGAGGAGAGGGGCACCAGCTGAGTTATGGTCAGATCGAGGTACGAACTTCCGTGGGGGGGAAAGGGAGTTACGGGAAGCTTATGCAGCAATGGCTCCTGAGCTACAGTGTCAGCTTGCCCGCCAGAGGATCCACTTTCACTTTAATCCTCCGTCGTCCCCCCACTTTGGTGGAGTTTGGGAAAGGGAGGTGAGATCAGTTAAATCTGCTTTGTACACAGTGTTGGGTTCACAGTCAGTTCCTGAGGAAGTCCTGATGACAGTCTTGCTGGAGGTGGAGGCCATTCTGAACTCAAAACCTTTGGGGTATGTTTCGTCAGACTTGGCAGATACTGACCCGGTGACACCAAATAGTCTCCTCATGGGGCGGCCTGATGGATCTCTGCCTCAGGTCGTTTATCCCGAATCAGAGATGTTAAGTCGCCGGCATTGGAGGCATTCCCAGGTCCTAGCTGACCGATTCTGGTCCAGGTTCATAAGGGACTATCTTCCTGGCCTCCAAACGCGACAGAAATGGCAAGCCTCTCCTCCTGACTTGAAGGAAAAAACATTTGTTTTAATTGTCGACCCCCAACTACCTCGGAGCTTATGGCCTGTAGGACAAGTTGTTAAGACACACCTAAGCCCTGATGGTCATATCAGGTCAGCTGATGTGGAGATAAAGGGACAAGTTTATACCAGACCGGTTGCCCGCCTGGTCATCCTGCCAGCCTTACCAAAGGATGGACCGAATGCCCCCAACCCTGATTAGTTGAGTCGCCTTTACTGATAACAAAGATGCTCTACATCTTTGGGGGCGGCTGTTATAAAGGCTCCTTTAAGAGGGACTTTTATTTTGAAAACCATGAGTCGTTGTTGTTCTGAGCTGCGCAGTTAGTCGAGCTGCCGCTATCTCTTGTTTGTGCGCGATCTGTAACTGTGAGAATGCTGGTTCCTGTTTGTTTACAATAATCGCCGCAGATGTAACATCAAGATGTTAGTCAATGACCATAAAGTAAGCCTCTCTTATAGTATTTGTTTTAATGATGACCTGAATCTCATCATATGCCTTTTCATGATGTGTTCATGCCCTGACATGTCCCGTAGTGATTGTTCTGTGTTATACAGATCGGGAATGGGATTAGAAGTGTGATTATTCATTCTTTATCAAAGTATAGACCATTGTTACTGTTTATTTACGATGCAGTGATGATCTGTTGAGCCATTTATAGTACTAATCGAGTGATTAGTATCACGTTTGTTAGAATGCTGTTCATTTGCGCCACTAGTCGATCCATATATGGGCATTGAAGCTGTTAAGAACGAATGATCGCTTCTGGCTTGTATTTTTCTGTAAAATACCTAGTTTGTTTATTTAACTGCATGTTTAATAGAGAAATGTCACTGAAGTGAACCATAAATACCTTTGTTCATTAAGCAACAGTGAATGCTTATAACTGTTTATATATATTTAGTTTATTCATTATCTTTATTGTACTTATTATTTTTCAGACTATATACATCATTGAATGTGCATCTGTGGTCCCTCAATACAAGTGTTAAACTGATCACCTGTCTCCTCATCATTGGTGCTCTGACCGGCACCCAGACGTGGTTACTCAACTATTCTTACATCCGAACCATAACAGTCCAAACCCTCTCTAACAATTTGATTGAAAAAAAAAAACAATCAGAGTCATGTATCCTATAGATCCATGTTCTAAATATAAATATGCACCCAAACATAAAGACACATGTCTCAGCTGTTTCCCTTTTACTTTTCCCAAAAGTTGTATAGTCTTTTACAAAATCTCTCATGACTCGTCTAACCTTTACATCTTGCACTTTTCTCTCTCCCTCTCTCTCCTCATTTACTGCTCTGTCTTTTCTTCCTCTACTCCTTGTCTCATAATTAATGCATACGCATACAGTCAAGTGCTGGGTTTCCTGAGGTTTTGCTTTATTAGTGGCCCTTATTTCTCAGTTCATTCTCTTTGTCTTAGAGGTGAAAACATAAAGGCTTGAGGAAAAGTCTATATTAAAGTCTGTAGTCAATTATGTTATTGTGGTATATTATTGGTAGATTGAGAGTCACTAAAGTGATTTCTGATTATTATTGTTTTATTCACATGAGAAGCTTCCCACATAAATCTGACGTTCTCAAACTCTTTATTACATTTGGAATGTATTGCATTTTCAGTGCATGCAACAATCCAGAAGTTACCATTGTTTGAAAACAAACCAGCTAGTGAATAGATGCATGATTCAGCACATTAAGTCCATCTCTGGTGGGATGTGTTGTCATGGTGACAGCTGCAGAGGTGACCTCACCCTTCTTAACCTGCCTTGTGCCTCAGTGGTGTTCAGTTAATGGTGTGACATCACCCCCTTGCACAGCAGCTACTATGGCAACATTCAAATGATTGGCAGCTTATGTGCATCCCCAGGGCATGAAACATGCCCCACCTTTTGTAATTAGGATTAATGGGTTTGGAAGGGCCAACTGTTGGTTGCCTGGAAGACTAGAGAGTAAAATTGGGGCTTTGGAAGACAGTTGATCATGGGGAGCAATCGTGAGCTTTTAAATGGCTGTCAATAAAGCATCTTAATAAATAATCTCTTTATTTACAAGATTGATAAGGCTGTCTATGGAGAGGTTAGAAGTTCATTGGGAAAACAGGTGCTTCATCTTTGATTAATTATGTGAAGAACATCCCATCTGCGGCCCTGGAGATGGAACATTTGAAATCTTTTTGTCTTTTTGTCGCCGTGACTTAATGTCCTTGTCTATGCACTCGCACCTTCTTAATTGATTTAACAATAAATAATTCCTTATCATCACAGAACACATGCTTGACAATGATTACTAGATGTGAGTAGTGTGTGCACGCGCAAAACCTGTAGCTACAATGCTGAGACGTTGTGGGTTGTTGTTGCCAGGCTGTTGCTATGTTGTTGCTAATGTTACTCTGAGCAAGTTTTAGTCTTATGCCATTGATAAAGTATTGAGTGTTTCTATGAGTGTTTTAGTGCAGTTACTAGGGTGTTTCTATTTTGTTTCTTAGGTGGTTGTAAGTGTGTTTTGCTAAGTTGTGAGTACATTTTGCTTGTTGCATTACTGTTTCTAGGGTGTTCTGGGTGGTTGCCACTTGCCAGGGTAATGCTATGTGGTTTTTAGGGTGCTCTGAGCACTTTTTAATGTCTTATGTCATTGCTAAAGTATTGTTTTTTTTTTGTTTTTCATTGCAAAGTGTTTTTATGCATAGCAATTAAGTGTTCTGGTTGGTTGCTAGGGTGTTTCTATGCTATTAGTGAGTGTTTTTTCTGCATTCTAGGGTGTTCTTGCTGGTATTTGGTGTTTTGGGTTGTTGCTAGGTGACACAAAGCCCACCCAATGATGTTCCCTCTATGATATGAGAAATCTCTATGATATTCTGGTTCCTTTCATTGATTTCCTTTTTCTTTTCACATATTTGTGACCAGTGTAGAATGTGTGAATGTTATATAAAGAATTTATAATAATAATAGATTATTTTATACACATGTTTTGTCAAAAGTATGATTAACTTTTTTGTATAAAAGCCTTGTAATGAGCTAAAACTGACTTTAAACGAACATCTCACCACTTAGAGCAAAGATACTGTAGGTTAATATCCAAAGCTAAATGTGTTTGTCGATGCATCCCATCATTATCACTGTTGCTAGATTTTTTACTCATTCTTAATTCATGAATCACTGTGAGTCTGTAACTAATATCACAGAGTGGTTCAGAATCTAGAGCACAGCTACTCCCTGGAGCTCCTACTGTCTGCAGTGAAGCCACAGTTTAGATCTAAGCATGGACTGTGAATAGAGACAGAGACCTGCTGGAATGGACATGATCTTTTTGTTGTTGACATCAAAATTTAAATGTGAAGGTATGATTTGGTTTAGCCAGGCTTAGATTGAAATGGCATTAGACCCTAAACACTGACACATACACACATGCTGATGGCTGACTCGCTCAGAAGAGTGACGATCTTTTAAATCCTCTGATATTGTAGTGATTAAACAGAAGCTTATTAAAACGCTTCCTCAAAGCACACAATCGACTGTCTGGATCCTTGACGTTTTTCTCGTGTATGTGGGATTATTTCCGCACTCCCATGTTTCATCTCATGGGAAGGTCATTAGAGGCTTATGTAGAAACATGTTCAGCACTGAAATCTCTGTAAATGGTGCTCTGATCAGGATGGCAGGTTGACAGAGGTTGGAGAAATATTTTTTTATGGAAGCATTAAGAATCTTGAACATTTTTAAATCTTTTCCAAACTCTGGGATTGCTATAGTGAACCATGTGACTTGCTGTATATGAATTCAGATTAATTCACAATTTCTTTGAATACTCTAACAATTGCAGTAAAGCAGTTAATTCTACTTTGAATCATATTGATGTTTATTCACTTATTTTTTTTTTACATGCTGTAGCATAATACTACTTAAAATAATTTCAATAAATTCATAATTTATTTTGAAAAATGGCAAATAGTTTATTTGGTTGCGGTCCGCTGTGTACCAGATGTCACAGAAAAGCAAACACAGCTTGTTAGAAGCATGGAAAAACCACCCAGATTAATTATCACCCTTTGTTTGCTCAGAGGTAAGAAATAGTTAGTTAGTAGTAGTTTACATTTCCAGTCTGATTCTGTTGTGCTCCAGTAGAGTCAGGGTTAGTTACTGCTGGGAGGTGCCAGTGTCGACAATAGCCTGGCATCCCTGATTACACCAGCCCGTCTCCGGTCCGTTCATCTGGAATCTGACCCACAGGTCAGCACACATGATGAGATTCTACACACTTGATTTCCCTTGTGCTGTTCATCAGCACACCGGATACTGTCCCAAAAAGTCTTTCACAGTTGATTTTTATTTATTTATTTATTTATTTACAATTTTTTAGTTGTAGTTTATGACAAACTGTTTAACTACAGTTTTGTACATTGCACTAAAGTAAATATGTGCATTTGTTACCTTTTAGTGATATTTCTATCTTGTCTGTCTCTTGATTGGCAAAATTTAATGTTGTCGGGTTGATTCAGTATTATAAAATATGTTTTTAATCAAATAAAAATGAGTCAATATGACAAAACATTTTAAAGTGCAGATGACAAAATGTTGTAAATTAGCAATAGACATACAGTTTTAATATTGAATTTGGTTTTAGATAATACAAATTTTAATTTACCTCCAAATAAATAATTTAAGCATTGTTTGCTAATATCTTCTTGCCTAAAATCTGCCAACAGTAGCAAAATAGGCCACACACCTGTATAGTTGATTAGAATGAAATCAGATTAAGTCAACTGAGAACATTTATTTATATCATATAGTCAGAAGAGCAGAAAAAGCCCACAGAAATGTGAGTAAACAAGTACAACTCACTTTCGAACAGTCACTTGCCGATAGGTATGAGAGTCTGGAGCCCAGTACTTTTGACCCTGATACTTGGTGGAGTCCATTTCCACAAAAGCCACTTCACTGCCAGACTGAGCTTTCCTGAATGATCACAGCCCAGCAACTCATATACATCACCCACTAGAACCTGAATGCTGTTTCTATTTTTGTTTGCTTTATTACTACACCATGACCATAACTGCAGAGGAAAGAAACAGAAGGACTGATATTATAGTAGGACTACTGGTGTTAAATGAGTTTGACAAGATTTCATATGTTAAAAACAAGTTAGTCCAGCTGGTTTAGCATTCTTTTTTGAGGTTTACTTTATTAATGAAATGATGTATGGTTTTTAGAAGATGGCTGGTAACATTTTTGCCAGCATAGTTAGTCATGAATTCAGCAGTTTTGACCTGTGACACAAAAACCAGGAATAGTATGAACATAAAAACCACAAAATGACTCAATATTGACAAATCTGATTCACCCAAATGAGTCTTGTGAGTAAAAAGGATATGAGTGCCAGGAGAGAAATAGTCACAGAATACATTGAAAGACCAAAACAACTCAGTTGAGCAAATGCTACATCCAGGAAGTATTTTGTCACAGTATAAATCATGTTTGCCCACATAAAGGTGTTTTTATGATGCGATTTACAGATGATATTTCTGTACAGAATGGCGTTACACACAAGAGATCAGAACCCCCCCAAAATTCTAGAGAGAACTGCTTCTGTTTTAAATTACAATCATATCACTTGTGTTCTATTATTTTATTTAAATGTTCATAAAATGTGTTTATAAAATTACATTATCAAAGTCATGCATTATTCTATTCAGATATGAAAACATTTCATGTCTGTCACCAAAATGTATAAGGCCTGAGAGTTTTCACTCATTCGTTCATTCATTAGTTTGTTCTTTGCTCATTCCTTCATTCCTTCATTCAAGGCTTTCAGGTTCACAACACAATTTCTAAATTTTATTTTTAAGAGGACCAGAGCAACAGTGAGGAGACGTGTAACCTGACCATTGTGGACCCCTCTAATTCAGCTTCCTGCATCTTTTTTTAGAATTTAAGTGATGTGCGGTCACAGATATATTGATTATTTTGCAACTGCTTTGAAAATGGCTCGTCCATTCAAATTTTAGATCCATAACTAACCTTTATGTAATGTGCATTTCATCCTCTCTCAACAGCACTAGTTCGTTCTGTAGCAATATTAGTAGAGTAATAGCTGTAAAAAATTATTAGGCATATAAGTAAAAATCAATATTTTCAAACAAGTGCACCCAGTAAACAAGCTTCTTTCCTACTCCCATTTTTCTTGTTCTGTCTTGGATCCTCCATACATTACAGATATGTGTGATTGTGACGCTCTGACTGTGAAAAGCTGCATTGCAGCACTGCTGTCAGCCGAGTGGACCTCAGCTAAGATGAAATCTTCTCTGCGTTAGCGTCTAGCATACACCAGAATCCGGGTTAATGCATTTTGCTGAGCCAATGCAGGGCAAAACAGAGGCTGGCCTTATTTAGCAGCATGCTAATCCATGCTAACCCACTTATCAATAATAAGCAGGGACGGTGGAGGAGAGAAATTATGTTGTTTAAAGATGTGACGGCCATGTCCTAGCTGGTGTTATGCTTCTGTGTATGTTTGTGTGAATGTGTGTGTGCATATATATGGTAAAGTGTGCTAGTCTGAGTGACCTTGTGGATTTCTTAGGCTAGTGACTTGTGTGTGCATGTGTGTGTGTGGAATCAGCTGATATGTCGTGGCAGCTCATATTTCAGATCAGACTTCCACAGGGACACACACACACACACACACACACACACACACACAGAGGTTTGTTTTGTTATCAAAGTGAGGACATTCCACAGGCGTAATGGTTTTTATACTGTACAAACTGTACATTCTCTCCCCCTACACTAACCCTACTCCTAAACCTACCCGTTACAGAAAACATTCTGCATTTTCACATGTTTAATAAAACATTGTTTAGTATGTTTTTAAAACTATATTAAATATGAGGACTCATGAAATGTCCTCATATTTCTTTTTTATGTCGTAATACAAATTTGTATCCTCATAAATCACAAAAGCACGCACACACACACACACACACACACACTCACACGTGACTTTCCATAGACATAATGATTTTTATACTGTGAAAACTGTTTATTTTATCCCCTAACCCTACCACTAAACCTACCTGTCACAGAAAACTTTCTGTGTACACACACGTTGGTCTCCCTATTTTGTCCACCATGTCCCATAGATGCATATTTTTATACAGAGGTGATAATATTTCCTAAATCCCTATGCCTAAAGCTAACACTCACACAAACCTATTGATTTCAGTACATTTAAAGAAATGCATGAGTTAATTAATGAGCCTTTCTAATAGTGAGAGAACTGGCATGTTCATTATTTTGTGTTTCTGTCTGTAGGCCGGCTCATGACATCAGTCTGGAGGAGTTTGATGATGAAGATTTGTCTGAAATCACAGATGATTGTGGCATAGGCCTGAACTACGACTCTGATCCATATGAAAAGGTATGAACCATACATTTTACTTTTACACCAGCATGTAACATGTTGAAAAAATGTTTAATTTAATTTAATTTTATTGTTTTCTTTTAGAAAGGACTTCTATTCTATTCTATTCTATTCTATTCTATTCTATTCTCACATGCCACAATGATCCACAGCTGTGTGTTAAACCCACAGCTCTTTAGCAATAACTCTTGAGATCCTTTGTGCACTATGCAAGATTAGATTAGCACTTTACCTGATTTACTTTTTACACTGTATGCTGTTTTCTGCAATGAGTCTAGTGTTCTGCGGTAAAGTGTGATACTTCCTGCCTTATGAGTAGAGGAAACTGTAAGTGTCACTTTTAGAATCCAGCTCTATCATGCTCAACATGCTATTTATGCTCACAGCAAGAGCAGCTAGCAAAGACATATAGATATATGGATATGGCTTATCACACCATTGGAAATAGTATCATCACTTAACTCGCCAGTTGGCATGTCAAAGAGCTTATTTGCATTTTAAAAGGCTCTAGGTTTGAAAGCATAAATATTCACGTGTGCTCATGACAGTAAGTGTCAGTGTTGATTTTAAACGGAAAGTGGAATTTAACGGCTGCCTCCTGCTGAGCTGATTTGATTTTGATTGATTATGTTATCTATCTATCTATCTATCTATCTATCTATCTATCTATCTATCTATCTATCTATCTATCTATCTATCTATCTATCATTTGTCTATCTGTTTGACAAACTGCTTTTTTTAATTAAAAATGATGGTAAAATGATTGTCTTTGAATTTCAATTCCATTTAATTCTACTCCCTTAATTCCCTTAGATTTGATATGTAATTCTGCATCCTGTTTGCTATGTCAATTCAAAATTAGGAATAAAAAAACATTCTCAATTAATTCTGAATGTTCACGTCCAATGGAATGGAAACATACATTTACACTGGACTACTGTAAAACACCTAAACACAGAGGCTTTGCTTTTGAAGTCCTCCCTGTGTGCCGTGTGCTAGTATGGATGGAGTTTGATGTGCAATTAGGTGCATTTGATACTATGTGTGTGTATTTGTGTGCTGGCTGCATTGAGTGCTTGTAAATGTTTTATTGCGGTGGCGGTGTGCCACGGCTGCAGTAGAAGCGCTGGTGACCCAGTGAGGTTTGCTGCTATGCAGACCTCTCTTCTCGGCTTTCTGCACCTCAATCCTATTACAACAAAACCATTTCCTCTTCCTTACCCTGCTCCTAATTTCTTCTGCCTGTGTTCTCTGTAGAAATGTTCAAACGTGGATGCAAAATTTAGATTATAGCGCTTGAATTGCCTTTGGTGTTCCAAATCGATTTGAATGCAGTGATTCGGTCCACACACAGTTGCAGTCTATGGTCATCATAGCATCCAATGACCTCAGATTGTTCAAAATGTAGGCAGATTGATTAGTTGGTACTGGCCGATGATTGGATGGTCCATAGGCTGGTCTTTTATTGACTGGTTGGTTGATCTAAAAGGTGAGTGGCAGCCAAAGTAGTGGTGTCTGAAAATGAAAAAAAAAAAAAGAATATTAATATTTCAGCAGTTGAGCCCAATTGGATATGATTATTAAAAGGTAAGATCAGGTGTTTTATCAAGCTTTTATTATTTTTTACATTTAGATACCTATGCATGGCAGAAGGCCATGCGACTGATAAAAGATACTGTATGGGAGTTCATGTTTACCTCTAAAAGTTTTTTTATTTTGCTTAGAATAAGTATCTTCTAAAAACAAACAAACAACGTACATGATCAAAATGTTCTCATTATGAGTAGAAAACAAAGCTAACTAGGAATTTCATAGTTTTAATTGTCTTTCCTTGCCAACTACAAATAGTTTTACCAATTATAACAATGTTAATTATGAAATGCTCTTAATATGCTAATTAATAGGCCTAACGCTAGATAAATATAAAGTCTTGTAACGAACCTGGTTTAAACGATAAGAGTCATATACTGTTTTTATGAGATAACAATAACTACATTTGCTGCATTATTGTTTTCTGAAGCATTTTAGCGAAAGTATCAAATATTTTGCTGCTCACCGTGTTTCTGCTGCTGTTGTTAAAATAACCACGTCGTCTGCAGCTCTTGTAGCACTTTATGTCTTTAGCAGAAGACAGAAGCAATGTGCAGATTCCGCGGAAAAGGCTTGAATGAAGCACGTTTGGCTCTAGATAAATTATTAGAAGACATAACGCCGAATGATCATTACCATAAACAGCCCTGAGCTCCTGTGGTGAGAACAGCTCCATTCTTTTGACACTCTGCTCACTTTAAATCGTAGAAATGGTAAAATGGTGCTACAACTGTCATTTTGCCTCGTGGTCCAATTGAAACCAAGCCTGGGTCTGGAGTCGGACCCTGGTCTGTTATTTGTGGATGCCTGGTCTATGCAGTGCGTCAGGCTACAGTTTTTCTTTTTTGCCACACTTAGCAGCTCTAATCCAGCACACACACATACAAATGCCTGTCCCACAGGATTATGTCATGTGGAAGCAACACTGCATTGTGTTTGAAGGGCCTGTCCCTTGTCTATGCAACTATGAAATCACAGAAGACATCCTCTGTACCTCCATTGTGCCACAAAAAGCAGTTACATAAGAACCCTTCAAGGTTTATATGAACTATAGCTGTTGGTTTGGGAATATGCATTAAATGTCAATTGTTTTGTTTTTAGATTTCATTGGTTGAAGTAAATTCATATTAGTATTGTTTTATATTGGGATATATATATAGAAAAAAATCAAAAATCAAATTTCACTTTTCATATGTAGCCTTCCATACCACAGCCTTTTTGGTGACTATATGCAGTTGCTAGGAAAGCTTGACAGATTAGCAACAGTAACTAAGGGGGTGGGGCTTAGCAGAGGGCCAGTTTCACACTTCAGAGGCTACATTTAACTTTTAACTCCGCAAACATACACTGACAAGTTATTTTAAAATGCGTTCAACTTTGTCAAGTGGGCGAGAGAAGTTTATTTGGACAGACCCTCGACCCCTCAATTTTGACCTGCGACCTGGAAACCAATCAAAGAAAGTCATCTTGAAGGACCTCTCAATTCTCTAATTGCACCACGAGGAGTGAGGAAGCTTATGCTTGCATAGTTTTCTTTCTACATCTTAAATACTTCAATAGGGCAACTTGCTATATTAATATTTATATATCAAGAATATTGAAATGTACAAATAAGCTTTCCTTAGATTCTTCCATCCTCATTTTCTTTCTTTGCATCCTTCCTTCGCATCCTAAGGGAGGTGGAGCTGAGACACGAGTACAGGAAGCAAGGAAATGAAGAGCACTTCTGAAAGATCCATATATCACAATGCAACAATTGTGACGTCTGTAACATTTGTCACTGTAGCAAATTGGACAAAGAAGGATATAACAAAGAATAGTCTTTAATTCAATAATCCAGAACAGGAATACACAGGAAATAACATTGGGAGAAAATAACCATGTAAAGACAACAGGGAAAAATAAACAGGAAACTGAGGACTTAAATAAACAGAGATAATGAAATAACTCAATTAACAACAGGTGAAAGTAATCAATAACTAAGGGAACTAAGTAGCAAACAGAACTCAGGCAAAACAGGAAAACAAAACCAAAACATAATGAAAGCTAAACAGAGTATGACATAATCCTGACATTACATACCCCGCCCAGGAAAGTGCGTCCTCAAGCTGTAATAAACAGTCCAACTGAGGACTCAGGTCGGAGGCTCTGGAGGCAGACAAGGGGCTGGGGAAAGCCAGGAGGAGATGATACCGGGAGAGACCAGGACGTCATGGATGAAGAGAGGAGCCAGGGAAGAGAAGAGAGCAGGAGGAGACATGTGGAAGCCGAAGGGATGGAGGGATGAAGCGCAGCTGAAGGCCCGGAAGTGACATCTGACCAAGGCAAAGGCGGAGGGATGATGGAGCCGTAAGTACCCCCCCACCAGGAAGGTGCGTCCTCGCGCCGTAAGTATCAATCCAACTGAGGACTGAGGTTGGAGGCTCTGGAGGCAGACAAGGTGCTGGGGAAAGCTAGGATGCCGGAGGAGATGATTCTGGGAGAGACCAGGACAGCAAGGATGGTGAGAGGGAAGGCGGAGCCTGACGGAGTCAAAGGGATGGAGAGACGAGGCACAGTTAAAGGACAGAACTTTTTAGACAAGCTTTTAATTAACAAAATGGTTTGCCTGTTATTAAATATGTATTGATGGTATTCGTATAGTATATTAATATTTATTTTTTTATTTTTTTATTGTAAAGCACTTTGTGACCCCTCCTTGTCTGTGAAAGGTGCTATATAAATAAACTTTACTTACTTACTTACATTTCACACACCTATGTGCATACTGTGAAATATAAATACATTTTGGCTATTTGTGACTGTGCCCATCGTGGCAGTCAGGAATGATTGTGATATTTAGACATTAATGTTTATAGAATGATTCTTGTACAGATTATTTCCAGCCAACATCACTATGACAAAAACTCAAGATCCAATTCCATCCTTACAGACACTCTCACTCTCGCTCCAGCTTTCTCACCCTTGCTTTCGTTTCCTTCATGGATTATTCATTCTGTCACACAGAGCTCTGGCTCTCTGAATACATTTAACAGATTTGGGTTTCTGGAGTTTTGCATATTACAGTGTGCTCTTGATGAACGTTAGCTGAGTAGAGTAGAGTGCTATATTGGGGGAAAAAAAACACATCAAACAATATTCATAACACATTTAATTTACATAATTTGTCATTCTTAATGAAATAGAATAATTACAATTATAAATTTAAAAATTATGTGGAGCACGACTTCCCTCCTATGCAGCTTTGATTATGTCTGCAGAAAAGAAAAGGAATTTAAGATTAGGAGAACGTTTTAATGAATTCATACAAGCAATTCATACATTTTATTATGAAAATTGCATCCTGTTGGTTTAGAAAATACAAATTGGTTGTGAAATTATGAATATGATTACATTATTCATGATTTTTAAAAATTATTATTATGATAAAGATTGTTATATTATGGACTAATATTTGTTTCCTGCATCCAGCCTTTGTTGTATTAGCAGAAAAGCATTAATAATTTGTTCAAACTCAGTGAATATGGTCAATTTGGGTTTCTTATCATCTTGAAGGCCCACCTCTGTAGAAATGAAGTGCATTTTTAAGGGTTAAATCTGCAGTTATGACTCTGTGTGTGTGAGGGATTAGCTAAGCAGCATGAGATGTTCCATCTTAGTGTCTGTCCAAATTGCTCATAATGAGAGATCAAAGACGAATGAATGAGATATTTTTCTTGCGGAACAGGATATGTGCGAATACACAGTGCTATGTTATTTTACATACATTTGTTTGCATTTGTTACACATCTGCTTGCTAACTCATCAGTGTATACAGTTGATATTTAATGTAGCTGGTAAAATTTCATCGCATTTCAGTCTGGTAAAATGAGCGATATTGTAGTTCAAAATCTCACAATTATAATTGATGTCATAAGCTCATAGGGTGGAGCAGAAAACAGCACAGGTGGGTGTTTTGCTGCTAAAACTGCGATGACCTTTATTTAGTCTTTTTGATATTTATTATTTATATTTTTTTTAAGGTTTATATGAAATATAATTAGTCACATGCGAAAGTTTTCTCAAAAGATATATCTTACATTTTTTTTCTGAAAACTTACATGTTTTCAGACAAGATTTAACTGTATATTGAAGGTAGATTTAACTGTAAAATGTTTCTATTTTGAAGTAATTTCTTTTTCTAAAACAATTAATAAACATTAATTATTCTACAATATTTAAATTCAATGTTTGAAGGCTATTAAATAGCCTTTAAGAGTCTATTTAATGGTAGATTTCCAATACTGATGTATGATGTATGTTGTTACAAAAGGTATGTTAACCCCCACCCCACCCCACCCCACAAAATGGGCAGTGACAGTAAAAATTTAATTTAATTAATTTAATTAATTTATTTAATTTTTATTATTTTATTATTTTATTTTTATTGTTTCATTTTTTGGTGAACTAACCTTTTAAAAGATTACTAATAATATACACTGTAATATATATATTGTGTTTTATATTTTATTTAAAATAAACGATACGATAATAATATTATCGAAATATAGAAATATAGAAATATTATCTTTTTTTGGCAACTAGAATAAATCCGGCCACAATGACTGACTCATTGAGAACTGATGAATAGGTCATCTTATGAATTATTCAACAGGCCTCAATTATGCAGTGCTGTGCTGTAGTTAATGTCTCTGCATTGTTATAGATACTTGTCTGAGACATCAGTGGCATCGGTGCTCCACCTCCTTCCTGCATCTACTGCAGTAAAGCTGATGTGTGCTGTATGTTTGCTTTTTATAACTTTTCTGGTCTCTCTTTACAATCTTATGGTGTTTCCTTCACCTTCTAACACTGCATCTTTTATTTTTTTCTCGTCATCTCTATCTTGCTCTGCCTTTGCGGTCAGCGCTGAGAGCACTGCATTCATTCATGACTTCTGTGTGAGTTCGGCTGGCTCAGCAGAACACTTTTTGCTGGTGTAATGCTGACTCTGTCTCTGAGCAGGGATGTAAAATCAGTGCTGGTCAGGGGTGAGGCCTCGTCCTTGGAAATATTAGAGCGAGAAAGTTTCAATAGAACATTTATAGACTAATTCATGCAGTACAGCTAGAACTACATTTATACATTACAGCATTGGCACTCTCCTAAATGTAGTTATCAGTCATAGTGTGTTTGACTGCTGTTGGTCAGGGGTATTGATTTGGATAGAGATGGAATATAGATTCAGATCCCTGCAGTGCCAGTTGGTTGTGAATCTAATGCAGTGTGGGACTTTTAATGACCTCACCCACACACATTTTCCAAACAACAAACAGAATTTTAGCTGTACTGTGTGTGTTCTTAATTGAGGTGAATATCAGACGTTATGCTTATGTAAGTGCATTGACTTGTTTTCCTGGAAGGGCACTGAAACCTGAGGAGCTTTAGCATCGATCACCATCTGCCCTTCCCTACAAGACATGATTCTCTCAG
Source organism: Zacco platypus (assembly GCA_038088235.1). Taxonomy (NCBI): domain Eukaryota; kingdom Metazoa; phylum Chordata; class Actinopteri; order Cypriniformes; family Xenocyprididae; genus Zacco; species Zacco platypus. The sequence goes on along the minus strand of CM076075.1, from coordinate 18,690,309 downwards.
CTTTGTTCAGTCCATCCACAGTCTTTCCCTTTTAAATACAAAATAAATTTAAAATTGAGTCCAGATAACTCAGAGCTATTTTAGTCAGACTTTTCACCAACCAATCACTGATCGATAAAATCTAATCCTGCCCTACATTTTTTTTTAAATGGATTGTGAACATTGTTTTATGCTGACTATAAAAGAGTATTCTAGGTTTATCAGTAAAATTACTTTCACATTTCTTTTAAATCCTCTGGTATAATTGTCTAAAATATACCTTTAAACTCACTGTCGGTTTCATTATTACAGTCAGAAATCCAGGCAGCATTTGTGAACATATCTGCAAGATGGAGTTTGTTTTGCCTGCGGCCATCTATATACAGTAATACATGTTTCAATGATGGCCTGGCTAGCAGTCAAGTCTTCATTCAGTCCATGATGAACATATGGCCCAACTAATTGATGGAACAAAACATTAACAGTAGAGAAAAAGGTCATGTTGAATCATGTATGGTAAACATGAGAAGCATTTGCTCTGAGCTGGAATGTTCATGCTGACTGATATTTGTGGATATTGGATTTATGTGTATATTTAATCTTCACTAGCCCATTCAGTAACTCTTCCAGGCTGCAGTATTGATTTATGGTAATGTTTAACAGTATGTATATTTTTCTTTTTTCTCCTTCATAAAGGACTGCTTAATTTTGGAAAAGAACGATTTTCACCACCCAGTATGCTCATTCCAAGATGACTTCCAAGAGTTTGAGATGATTGATGATGAAGATGAAGATGATGAGGAAGAAGAAGAGGAAGCAGATCCTGATGCCCCTCCCTCACCATCAGCATCTCCTCCCCCCTCCCCTACTCTGGGCACCCTCAAGAGCCGCCCAACCACCCTAAACCTGACTGCACCAGTTTCACAGGTACCTCTAACACACCTTACACAATCAATAAATTAATAAATATGTGGATATCTATATTTAAACTCCTCTTTTTTGTACTAATATCAGGACTCCCTGAACAACAACAGCAATGTGTCACCACGAAAGTCAAGCTGGCAGGATTCTCTTCGAAACCCGACTTCACAGGGTGATTATTCCTCATACACTACATCTATATATATAGATTTTTTAAATTTTTTTTTTACATTTTTGATTCTTTTTTTTTCATTTATTTTCCAAAAGCTCAAATTCCCTTAAATTCAGTTTGTATGCTCTATGCAAGCTTTAACTATTCATGAATTGTTTTGCATTAGAATCTACCTAATTGATTCTGTTGATTAATGTTTATTCTGGATATTTCTGTAAATATAAATCTGTACCATTGTGACTCCTCTTACTCAATATTTTAGGCTGTTTGTCTCCAAACCACTCTTGCCTTGAGGACGGTTCCCATGTGACCACCTTATGCCCAGGGCCTCCAGACACCACCAGCTCTGCTAAAGGTACACCCTCAAACCCACCAGGACATTGTGGTCTCCATCAGTCACCTGGCAGGCCGCTGCTGTACGACTTTGAGGGCAATAGACGAGAGCGACCTGAATACGGTAAGTAGTCTGATCGTGTTGCTAATGGCAAAATGGACCGCCAAAAACATTTCTCATTTTGTCTTTTGTTTATCCTTGTCAACTTAATTAAATTGCCCTCCATCTCTTTTTATTTTTTCTGTCTCTTTATTGTCTTCCAAACCAGGCTCCTTTGGTCAACACAACTTGTCAAGTGGCTCTGAGGCAACTGAGGTGAAACCTGATGTTGAAGAATCCACTCTAAGTGAGCTTCTCCCCTCAGTTGATGACTGCACTTCTCAGTGCTCTGACACCGAGGTCGACCACGACCTGAATGGCCATGCCAAACGTCGACCTTGCCGCTCTCGACACACCAATGACACTTACACCGTGACCACGGAAACTGCTGATGACCCAGAGCTTGAAAACGATGGCACCAGTAGGTGTCTATCCTCAACTGCACCTCTTGGTAATGATGCTGAGACTCCACTGTCAGACGAGGAGCTGGACAAAGAGTTTGCCATTGACTTCATGAGTAAGGATACCTATGATCAACCCTGCAAGGAAGCTGGGGACTCTTCTTACGTTGAGTTCCCCTGCATTGAACCAACAGAATCCATTTCTGTCTCCAGCTATGTATCATCCAGTCGATCAGACATTCTTGATGCTATGGATGAACCTCGAAACATGCATCAGGGCCAACCTGCTGCTGCAAATGACACAACCTCTCCTTCTTCTGACCCAGGTATTGCTGATATGAATGCCAAACGCTACACAGAGTCAGATCGCCATAGCGATGACCTAAGCTCACCTGGTTCGGACTCAGATATTGAAGGGGAACTTGAGGCTGCATTTGCGTGTGGTCCACTTGCTAGTAACATGATTTCCTCCATCTCAGAGACAGAACTGGACCTAACAAGTGAATCCAGCAGTGGGCGCTCCTCGCACCTCACCAATTCCATTGAAGAAGCCAGCTCCCCAACCTCAGACCAAGAACTGGACCAGGAGCTGGATACAGAGCAGGACAGCGGTATTGTTGGTCTAAAAGCATCTCTTCTTCTGGGCCAACCTGACCCAATTAAACAAGACCCTTCACCTGGCCTTGATCCCAGCCCAGACATGTTGCAACTGGATGATGGCCAAGCTCTGATGGGTCTGCAGAACGTAGATGACGAACAGGGTTACGAGCACCAGGCTGATCCTGATGAGACTCTTCCCCCTGCTGTACCTTGTGAGGATAGCAGCTCTCAGCAGTTGTTGTTGAAGATTGAGCCCGACCACAGTCTTGAAAGCTTCAAACGCTCCTTCTACTTGCCGGTTGGCCCCAAACTCATGCCCTCTGTAGATGACTACGATGGTAACAGCGAGGGAGAGTCCGAGTCAGAGTCCGAGGATGAGCTCAGTGAAAACTCAGATTCTCCTTGGCTTCTCAGCAATCTGGTCAACAGGATGATATCAGAAGGCTCCTACCCAATCAGCTGCCCGGAGGAGTGCTTCAAACGCTCAGCCTCCATCTCCGACACCATCTCGCCTTCGTCGGACATAGAAACAGATGCTTTCAATGAGACAGATGGCAGCAATTTGCAGAAGCAGAAATCTGAAGAAAAGTCACAAGAGGTGACCTCTGAAAGGTCAGAGATGAGAGTGGAGGAAGAGATGGAGAAAGAAGCCAGCTCTGTATCTGAAGAGGGACAGAAGGAAAGCAAGAGAACAGACTCTTGTCTGTACATGAGCAACCCTACATATGGCACCGTTACACCAATCTTTATGGCGAGATTTGATACAAGGACAAAGAATTATGAATCGGAAGACTTCCCATCCCAAAACTCATTGAAAAACAAGCAGAAAGAGGAAGAGGAGGAGCCAAATAATGACTTAATGATGGAGAGAATGAAAGAACTTGACTCTCCCAGCTTAAGCGAGAGCATAATCAGTGACAAGGACGAGGGACGGGAGACACGGGTCGATCAGCTCACTTTGAAGCGAATCACAGAAGTCAAAAACAGCCTTACGCTGGACCTCCCAACAGCACAGACCAATCACTGTTTCAGTCTTACATACTCAACAGATAATGATGAAGATGAGCAAGATACCTCCCCTTTTCTGGATGATCTTCACAAGGCATCTTCACCCTATGGAACCGAGACTTACTTGGACAGTTCCCCACCTATTGACGAAAGTGTACGAGAGTTGAGGAATGCAACCTCTGACCGGCCTATTGATGACTCCTTGGCATATGATTCGATGAAGTACACCCTAGTGGTGGACGAAAACACAACGCTTGAGCTGGTGAGTCTGAAGCGCTGTACCTCTGTTCTTAGTGAGGACAGTGATGGACTCTCTACTATCTGTGATGACGAAGTGGGTGATGAAGATGAAGACATTTACGGACAGAGCCAGATGGTAGGAGGCATGAGACCTGATTTGCTGTTAAGTTCCTCTGAAGAAGACTCCTCCCCTGAGGCAGATTTGCCTTTCTCAAAGAAGTTCCTCAATGTATTTGTCAACAGCACGTCACGGTCCTCCAGTAAGTAAAATTTAACACTCAGCACAATATTCTTAGTGGATAGTTCACCCAAAATTGAAAATTCTGTCATCATGTACTCCGTCAGTCATACAGGTTGTAAATGATGACAGAAGTTTTGTTTTTGGATGAACTATCCTTTTAATTTTTTTTAAATATAAAACATTTCTTAGTGCCAAAATTTACCACAGCAATGACTTTAGCTCTACTTGTCTGGTCTCTGATATTGAAGGGGAACTTGAGGCTGCGTTTGCATGTGGTGGTTGTTGCTAGTAACAGGATTTCCTCCATTTCAGAGACAGAGCTGGACCTAACAAGTGAATCCAGCATCCAATATTATTGTTTTCTCTTTTGCTGGATTCAAAGATAACTAATATGACAATAAAACAACATTCAAAGCTACTGTAAAGGTTTAATATGCACAAAGGAGAAAAGCAAAACAAATCGTTGTATATTGCCTAGTTAAATTACCTAATTAAATTCACTCCCATTCACAGAGCCATTCTGAGCTCTTTTAGTACTGTTTAGGAGAGGTATAGATGATCATTTTACATAATTTAGGAGTCTGTCTTGGTGAATAGAAAGGATTTTTAATAATCCTAATGAGATGACATCAGAAGATGAAGGGTTTTCTATGACATGCTTCTAAATGGGTTTTGCAGTTCTCTGTGACACACACACACACCCCCACATGGTGGGTTTCCATGTTTTATGGGGACTCTCCATAGACATGTTTTTATACGTTACAAACTGTACAGTATAAAAACTCTATCCCTACCCCTAAACAGAAAACCTCATTTAAGATTTATAAGCTGTTTTCCTCAAAAAATGTCCCCACAAGATCAAACATTTAGTGCATGAACCACACACACATACACACAGAGGGTCTACCTTGGGGCTTATATCTCAGTATACAATGGGATAATGCATGTGCACTATGCGTGTTTCAGGCACAGAGTCTTTTGGGCTTTTCTCGTGCACTATAAATGGAGAAGAAAGAGATCAGACTCACAGAGCAGTCTTCAGGTGAGTAATTCTGCCCACGTTATAACCTAAAATCACCTAGCTCTAATCAAAAAGCTCCAGACTGGTTTAAAGTATACAAACCCTCAAGGAAGTCTTATTTTTCAGTATCTGTCAAAACACTTAAAATTGACTGCTTGTTATAGCTATTGCAAGCAATGGAGATGCAAGTTTTAATGCCCACGCTGCAGGTTCATCCCACGACATGCAGATGAGCTGGAGTTAGACGTTGATGATCCATTATTCGTTGAGGAAGAGGAGGATGATTATTGGTACCGTGGGTACAATATGCGCACAGGGGCAAGGGGGATTTTCCCAGCGTACTACGCCCACGAGGTTGTTGGCCAAACAAAAGACCTGATGAGTAAGTATTTTAATAATACAATGTTTTTTTTTTTTATTCCTTTTATGTTCGAGGAGTACTATGAAAATAAAACTCTTTCTATTTTCTAATAATAATAAAATAATTAAAGTATTTTATAAAATGACTGTATTCTAAGAGTACTGATATTTGTATACGTTAAAGACTTTTTGTAACTGTTGAAGTGGCCTTTATACTAAGAAATGTGTTTTCTTTTCTATTTCTTTGGCCTTCACATCTGGTCTCTTTGTTAAAACACCTGGTGAGTCAGCATATGTGAGTCTGTATATGTGTGTTTCCATAGCAATGAAGAGGAACCCTGCTTGGATGGAAAGCTTCCGAGTGCAGTTCCTGGGTTCGGTGGAGGTTCCCTATCACCAAGGCAACGGCATCCTGTGTGCTGCCATGCAGAAGGTGCTGTAAACAGGAAATGTATCAGTTACTTGTTTGATGTAGTACAAAATGTTTTATCATATGATTCAAACCTGAACTAATATGTTTGTGTTTGTCTTACAGATCGCTATGGCAAGGAAGAGGACAGTGCATCTTCATCCCCCATCTATTTGTGAGCTAGAAATAAGCTTGCAGGGTGTGAAACTAGTCATGAGTTTGGATGATGAGTACGACTTTTCAGGAGAGGTGAGAGAGATAGAGCGTGAGAAAATGAGAGAGAAAATGAAAAAATATATTTTTTTTTTTGGCAAAAAATATAGTCCAAGTTAAGTTATATTTAGCTGGTCCTGTGATTTTTTATTATTATTTATTAATTGTATTATTTATTATTTAGCTACTCTTATGAATATAACTTAATGATATGACTTTATTCTATGTGAGTGTAAATGATTTTACTTTACTTAAATTAAAATAAATATAATTTATTTCTATATGTGTTTTAGGAAAGAAAATACACCTTTAGTACATGAAAAATACATTTTGAAAATATCTAAATCTCAACATTTTGATCCCCTAACTTGTTTTTTTTTTTATATTTTATGTAATTACTCTTCTCCTTTCTTTTCATAGTTTGACAGATGTAGTCACTTCTTCCAAATGAAAAACATCTCTTTCTGTGGATGTCATCCTAAAAACAACTGGTACACACACACACACACACACACACACACACACACACACACAGAGGTTTATTTTGCTATCTTAGTGAGGACATTCCAGATGCGTAATGGTTTTTATACTGTACAAACTGTTCATTTTATCCCCCTACACTAACCCTACTTCTGAACTTACCCATCACAGAAAACATTCTGTATTTTTACATATGTTTTTAAAGCTATTTAAAATATGAGTCATGAGATGTCCTCATAAAACATGTTTATGTCACAATACCAGTGTAATACATATGTCATTATACGAATTTGTTTCCTTATAAATCATGAAAACAAGCACACACATACACACACACACACTGCCTAACAATTTTTATTTCTTTTGATAACCCCCCCCCCCATATAATTCTTGGAAGATATTGCAGGCTTAATAACATTGGCCCCTCTCTCTATGTGTCTTTCTGTAGTTATTTTGGTTTTATCACCAAGCACCCGATGCTGAACAGGTTTGCATGTCACGTCTTCGTCTCTCAGGACTCCATGAGACATGTAGCCGAGTGTGTGGGGTGAGTCTAACGCTTTTAAAACGTCACATAATAACATTCACAATAAACTTTTGAGACAGAGAATAGAAAGCCAAAAAGAAAAAAAGAGTGAAGCAGAGAAGTTAATGAGAGTGATTGGTCTCTGCTCCATTATCAGAGCACAGAACAGACTGCTGTGTGAATTATTAAAGCTTCTCTCTTTTGGAGCAGACAAGAGACCTGAGTTATTAGCCCCAGCAGGAGACGGCTAGCTCTGCCACATTACATAATATGACCTTATGAACATATACATTATTTAACCTTATCATTAACAGAGAGAGTTTAAAGGATTAGTTCATCAGAATTAAAATTTCCAGATAATTTACTCACCCCCATGTCTTCCAAGATGTTTGTCTTTCTTTCTTCAGTTGAAGTACCGAGCAAGTGTTTACAAAGCGAACGTGCAAAGAGTCAAATGGCTTTAACAACAACAACAAAAAAAAAAAAGGTAAAACAATGATGTCGGACGATTTTGAAGTTGGAGGAGAAAATGAGATACCATTTTACTACTACTACCGCGAGCACTTCCATGAGACCTTTCCTACGTGATTACGTAATGTGTGGCAGATCACAGAGCTAGTGCAAGGCGAGCATTTGTGGGTAAAAAGTATATAATTTTTTTTTGTTTGTTTTAGAAAATGAAAATGATCGTTTCATTAGATAAGACCGTTGTTCCTTCGTCTGGGATCGTGTAGAGTCCTTTGAAGCTGCATTGAAAATGCAATTTCCACCCACTGGTAGCCGTTGAAGTCACTATATGGAGAAAAATCCTGGAATGTTTTCCTCAAAAACCAAAATTTCTTTTTGATTGAAGAAAGAAAGACATAAACATCTTAGGTGACATGGGGGTGAGTAAATTATCAGGATATTTTAATTCTGAAGTGAGCTAATCCTTTAAGATCAGAAACTAAATTAAGAAGAGTGAAGCTCATCTCCCTTTGCACATCTACAGACTCACAGTTTCTTTTTTTCTGTAGTGTTTTTGAAATTATTACGCACCTAGAAAAAAGTACGGTGGCCCAGTAGTGCACAACACAACGAAATTTAAAAAGCAAACATAAGTTCACGACACAACCCGCAACACAACGGAATAAAGCCACAACACAACGGAAACAAGCCACAACACAATGGAAATAAAGCCACAACACAATGGAAATAAAGCCACAACACAATGGAAATAAAGCCACAACGGAAATGCTCTCGGGGCTCAGTAAAGTTAGAGTTCCTTGCCACTGTTCTAAGAGCTAAGAGTCCAGAGTCTTAAAATACCATGATTAGTTTTAAATATGTAAACTTTGTATATCAACATGAAATATTAATTAAATATCACATTTGTGCACAATAGCTTCATATTTATTCCTGTGAATGATTCAACGCGCTCCCACGGCGCATGATGAAGAGAACGTCTGCCAATTTTAAGTGGTTAAAACGAGTAATTTTTATTCATTACAATGACTTTGTTTTAACATTTAAAAACAGACATGTTCAAATTCCAAAGCTTGTTAGTTCCTGTTGGTAAGACTGACTGACAGGTGACATTTGTCAATACCTCCCTTCATCTACTTACATTAAACAATTCTTTACAGGGAAAAATCTCCAAAAGGTTTTTTGTTGTTGTTAAAATTGTGGCAATACCTCCTTTTATGTACACAACACAATTAGTTTATATATATATATATACATATATATATATATATATATATATAAAATGTATTTATTTATTTTTAGTGTAATTCACTTAAAGGGTTTTTTCATGTTCCAATGCTTGTAGTAGTTTCTTATTAGTACGACTGACTTACTGCAGGTGAAATAATTCCTCCCTGTATGTATTGTCAAAATAATAAGTCAGTCTTACCAATAGAAACCTAGTACAAGCTTTGGAAATTTGAACATGTCTGATGTTAAATGTTAAAAGTAATTTTAATGAATGAAATTATACGTTTTAACTCTTGGTGGAATTGACAGACGTTCCCTGTGGGAGCGCGTTGAATCATTCACAGGAATAAATATGAAGCTATTGTGCACAAATATGATTTTTAATTAATATTTCATGTCGATATACAATGTTTACATATTTAAAACTAATCATGGTATTGTAAGACTCTGGACTCTTAGAACAGTGGCAAGGAACTCTAACTTTACTGAGCACCGAGAGCATTTCCGTTGTGGCTTTATTTCCGTTGAGTTGTGGCTTTATTTCGTTGTGTTGTGAACTTATGTTTGCTTTTTAAATTTCGTTGTGTTGTGCACTACTGGGCCACCGTAAAAAAGCATCCTGCTGTGAACAAACATCACATTATGGAAATAAAATGGTTTGCCAACAGCAATTCACAATAATTTCTGATTGCTTAGAACACAGCTGCCATTTTCGCTATACACTTAGCCCAATGTATGTTCTGATCAAGTTTTTCTCTGTATGCTTGTTTTAGACGGGCATTCCATGAGTACTACCAGGAGCACTTAGAATACGCCTGTCCTACCGAAGACATCTACCTTGAGTAGGGGCGGAAAAGGGTAACCATGGCAACTGCTGTCCCTTACGACAGATGTCTGTTCCTGGGCTTGGCCACTACGAGGCGCCTGGCAGCCTTCTCAAATGTAACATAGGCCTCATCTCTTTATTCTCTTCCTCAGTTTCTCTTGTTCTCTCGACATGAACTGAGCTGAATAATCTACATAGGCTCTTAGTGGTCTGTCTATTTATTTAAATGTTTATCGATTAATTTATTCTCTTCATTGAGATGGATTGCCTGTTTATTTGACTTTTCTACTATATAATTAGGGACATGGTTTGGGGTGGATACATTGGTTCAATTTCTTTTATATATATATATATATATATATATATATATATATATATATATATATATATATATATATATATATATATATATGTGTATATATATAGTCCTGGTTTAGAAAAGCCAAAAATATGATCACATGTTTGAATGCATGGCTTTGAGGGTTATGCTCACAAACACACATACACACAGGAGAAATCTAACAATGTCTAAAATCGAAAGGCAATGAAAGGTTGAAGTCTGAAGACCAGGATTGTTTGTATATATGTATTTGTCCGATTCTGATACATTGCTGTACTGGGTTTGTATTAAAAAGAACAGGGCAGTAGGACGTGACCTCAAAACGTTGATAGGTCTACAGATTGTCTGTTCCAATGTAGTAGAAGGTTTAATGTACGTTTCTGATATTACCGCAATGTAAATACTGTACAATTAGGGACGATTGTAGGTGAATACAGATGCTTCATTACATCACGGTATGCAAGTATCCTGCGCCATCTGTCCGCCAATGAAAATGAAAAAGTGGGACGGATTACAGGTATGAAGGCTGGGTGTAGATGGATCTACAGATGGTTCGGTGAACATTTAGCGTATTTGACCCCAAAATCACAATAAAATTTTATTTAGCTTAAAGAAAATTATGGCATTATGATTTTTGCCATTGTGACTTTATTTTCATCCCAATTTCACACCTATAGTAATGCATCCAGCTGTTTTAATGTTGAGTTTGTTTATAATTTTCATTATTTTCATTGCCATTTTGGCATTGTTTTCACCACAATTACAGCAATGCATCCAGATGTTTTTCTTTATATTTAGTTTTTACTTTTTAGTCATTGATGATTCTTACTAACACAGTTATAAAAATCATTCCATCAATATTTGTAATTAAAATCAACATTCAATTAAGTCTGTGCTACAAATAATTCCATAATGTATAAATAATTTACAATGATTATATCATTAATATATTTAATAATATAATTGATATATTAGTTAATATATTATTAATTAATATAAATATTAATATATCATAATTTTCTTTTTTTTTGCTTTACAGTAATTGAAGGTGTGGTAAGAGAATGTGATCATTTTCATGAAACAATAATACAGTTATTCATTTTTCTTAGTTAAAATAACAGTATATACAAAGTTTTGTTATTATAATTTTTTTTACATTTAATTTTGGGGTGAAATATGACTCATGTATGTTTGACCAGCTTTGTGATTCATCCAGATATCACATGACTGAATGTCATGCTACAGCCCTTTGGGCATTCTGTCAAATGATATCTCTCCAACTTTCAAACCTGACAGCCCCTCTGCTTACACTGTCTGCTGTCTTGTATGATTGTCAGGTCGGGCTGACGTTTTTAGCTTTTACGCCTGATATTATGCTTCGAACATTAGCAGGTAGATCTTTCAGTGAGATGCTGAGCAAAATGAGTAAAAAGACTGTCCCAGTTCATTAGGAAACACATTGAATTCAGAAATATTTTACCAGTCAGTTTGACCAGATAATTTACAGCTCAGGACAAATATTGCTTCATCTTAGACTGATAAAGAATAAAATACCTTGGTGCAGTTCTGTTAAAATATCAGCAGTGAATAAGTGAATCTCATTTACATAGATGCCATGTGATTATGTAATAAGCTCAGGACATCAGAAAACAATCCTCCCCTTACATCTCTTTGAGTCACTAGTAGATGCAGTCGTTCAGCTCTCTGACTCTAACTAGCCCTTGTCCTGACCTTGACCGACACTGCTGAGACTGAACAGAGCAGATCCCCCTGCTGGCTTCATACAATAATTACCTCATTCAATCTGATGAATACAATCCAGGGCCATGCAAGAGTTCACAATCAAAATCATGAGTTGAAGACATTCAGTTAACATTACAGGAAATTTTGTTGTGTGGTTTTCATTAAAAATGACTTGATAGATCCAGGGTAAAATGCGTGGGACGTGGATAGGTCAAAATGAAGTAATGACAGCATATTTACATTTACGTCAGGCAGTTTTTCCATCACAGCCTGTCAGGTAATTTCCTGTTTTATTATTCCGAAGCGGAGGGTTGGTGTTCGGAATAGAATATTGGCATACTACATACTGTGTAAGCCTCATTAAATTGCATGTTTAATTCAGGTAATGATGATTTTGGAAATAAGTTGGTTAAAATAATAAACCAAGAAGGAGATAAAAATCACAGCTGCTATTTCATGTTCATTTGCAACACTGCATTGGGGGATTTTTAGCATCCTGTCCTTTGTGCTGTCTTGTACATATATTACACATTTTGGCAAATGTAAGTCATCTGAATTTTCCATAGATACAGATAAAGCGCACAAGCAAACGGTATACATGATTTATACTAGTACGAGTAGTATGCTAGTATGCTATTTTGAACAAAGCCCAAAATTGCCTGCAAACATGACTGTATCCTTCAGCAGCCTGCAATCTGTTTCCATGGATACCTATTTATTTGTGACGGTGACACTGTCACGGATGGAGTTTTATGTTTTCAATGTGACTTGTTTTCGGTTAGATTGATGTAAATAATCTAGAGTCAGGATCGCCATGCTGTGTCCCTTCTGTTGAGTATGTTATTGAGATAAATATGTAAATTTAAAAGAAATAATAATAATAATGTTGATGATAACAATCTCACAACCAAAAGCCAACTGTGATGGGGTGAAAAGATATAAATAGATTTGAATTAGTATTTGTATCTTTCCTTTATCAGCTTTACATTGGTGTACATCTGTTGTTGGATGTGTGGTCACCATGTGCGAAATAACATGCAGTCATCGACGTTCTAACAGATCCGCCGTGTCAATTAGATGTTCAGATCCTCATTCACAGATAGAGACACACATCAAATGCCCCAAAACGCCACTCTTTGCATTTCATCATTGCATTTAATGGGTCAAATCAACATTTTTGTCTCATTTATGAGTGCAAATTTCAGTTATTTCAGTCAGCGCTCCCAATCCTCAGTTATGACTGTTACATGACATTTTGTGTGTTCATTCAGTAAATAAATATCTTAAATATTTTAGCCTTCACTTTAGCAATTTGTAGTGACAAATTGGCTGTGAAACCCCTTACACATTCAGGCAGAGCATCTAATATTTCTACTTAAGCTTGGGTAGCTGAAATACAATTACAAGAAATGCAAAGTTTTGGACTTAAACGTACATAATTCAGTCCTTCACTGTATAACGGAAACAGCTTCAGTATGACAAAACTATGTATCTTGTATCTTTAAAAATGACAACTTGTAAAAAAAACAAACAAAAAAAAATCTCACTGCCTTGTCATGGTTTTGGTCTTATGAATAAAATACTATATGCTTGATGTCACCAAGTGTTTCTGAGTTTGTTTGGCAAAAGTGAGACGATTCTGGTTGTTTTGTAAAGTCTCTGTCTACATTCTCTTATCTACATTTTTGGCTGTCTTTACACTGCAAACAAAGTTTCATGCAAGATCATATCTTCCTATTTCAATGACTAGGTCAGTAGTTCTCAACCATGGGGCCAAATTGGTGGCCTCAGCAAATTTCCATATAGGGGCCGCAGGATGAGAATTTAAATGAATAAGTGATTATTAATATAATGTAACTCTATATTAAAATACTAAAAAAACATTTAAATACCAGCTTTCTCCACAAAAACTTTTGCTTTTATTGAAGAATATTCAGTGTTTAAAGGGTTAGTTCACCCAAAAATGAAATTTCTGTCATTACTTACACTCATGACAGGGTAGAGAGGAAATTGTTGAATAAAGTCGTTATTTTTGTTTTGATTTTGTGCACAAAACATTAATGTTAAACCACTGTTGTCACGGTGACTATTTTACAATGTCTTTCCTACTTTTTTGGACCTTGAATGTGGCCATTACGTTGCTTTCTATGGGAGATTAAAAAAATAAACTTGCATTTCATCAAAAATATCTTAATTTATGTTCTGAAGATTAATGGAGGTCTTGTGGGTTTGGAACGACAAGAGGGTGAGTAATTAATGACAGAAATTTCATTTTTGGGTGAACTAACCCTTTAACTTCTGGAATCACAAAATTAATCATCATGATATCATCAATTATATCAATATATATTTTTGGTGGGGAGGGCTTTCGATTGAAAAAAGTTGAAAATTACTGCTCTAGTTGATCGAAATAGCTTTAAGTGTTTAATTCAATCATTCAGCATTGTAAATATGTGATACAATAAAAGGTTTTATTAAAAGGAATTTAAAAGGTTTAATTAATATATTTTCATTATTTAGAATAAAAATAAACCATTTTTCTAATTCATTCAAATGAATGGGTAATCATTCAGATACGTGTAACAAGAAGAAGGAATAAAATATCTCAAAATCTGTTCTTTTAATTCATTTTATTTCTAAAAATCACTTCATGATTAAGATTCAGTGTTAAAATCAGACAGATACCAAATTCATCTCAAAAGATAGTATGAGAAATTGGAGAGTTAACATTCATACATTTGTGCTTAAAAATGCACATCTTCTATAACTGTCAATACATGAGCTCTTCTATTCCCTTCGAAACCTCCAGTCACTGTAGTTACTATCACACCATCATAATCATGTAGTCCCTTACAGTTCCTATCATAGCAGGCCATTATTATCATCATCAGTGAACTAGTCAGAGAAGCAAATCAATGAGAGATTGTAAACATAACCAGTCTTGATAATTGTAATTTCATGTTTTCGTGATCTGGCAGTGTTCCGGCTGGCTGCCGCTTCCATTAAAGTGCAGAAGTGCAGTGGCAGCATGCGGGTTTCGGAGTGCAATTGGGTGTGCAGCAGGGCTCGAGTGCAGAGTCTATCCCTTTGGAAATCTCACTTTCTCCAAACACCATAGAAGCCTCAAACTGCTCCTTGACGGTCTGAATTTGCTTGCGCACTGGCTCCCATTCTGTACCATCAAGGTTATAATTTTCTGAGGGATCTGCCTCCAGGTTAAATAGTAAAGGAGGATCATGATACTTGAGGAAGGCCAGTAACGAGCAGTTTTCGTCTGGGGTGGACTCACTGTGAGCTGCCCCTGAGTTATGGGGGAAAAGACATTAGAAATAAATAGGAAGGTAGTGAGGTTTATATAGAGAGCCTAACAAATGGTGAACGTACCTCGTGTGTAGTAATGAGCTTTGAAATTTTTCCATCTCACTGCAAACACGCTATACTTCTCCCTTGGGTCAGTAGGGTAGTAGAACATGGCCTGTCTTTTACTCTGAAACACAAATAACATTGGCAAACAAAATTACATTTTGGGGGTATTTATGCAGTTTCAGGTTTTTTTGTTATTTATACATTCTTACAGAGGTAGTGAAATGTGCTTGAGGATACATTCTTGCAGATGAGTAGCATAAAAAAATGGGTTTAATGCCCAGTCTCATTGCCAATGACTTTAATTCAAACAATCAACTTTAAATGTGTCATGGTGTCTCCAAAATGCAAAGCTCATGACAAAATACACTGGGAAAAAAACATGATGATACTTTCCAAGAAACCGTGCATCCAGAAAGTATTCACAGCACTTCACATTTTTCCACATTTTGTTATGTTACAGCCATATTCCAAAAGGGATTCAATTCATTATTTTCCTCAAAATTCTACAAACAATAATCCATAATGACAACATAAAAGTAGGTCATTTGTAATCTTTGCAAATTTAGTAAAAAAAGGGTACAGAACGTTTCTGCAGCATTAAAGGTCCCAATGAGCACAGTGGCCTCCATCATCTGTACATGGAAGAAGTTTGGAACCACCAGGACTCTTCCTAGAGCGGGCCGCCTGGCCAATCGAGGGAGAAGGGCCTTAGTCAGGGAGGTGACCAAGAACCCGATGGTCACTCTGACAGAGCTCCAGTGTTTCTCTGTGAAGAGAAGAGAACCTTCTAGAAGAACAACCATCTCTGCAGCACTCCTCCAATCCGGCCTGTATGGAAAAGTGGCCAGACGGAAGCCACTCCTCAGTAAAAGGCACATGACAGCCCGTCTGGAGGACTCTGAGACAATGAGAAACAAAATTCTCTTGTCTGATGAAACACAGATTGAACTCTTTGGTCAGCGAGCATCATGTCTGGAGGAAACCAGGCACAGCTCATCACCTGGCCAATACCATCCCTACAGTGAAGCATGGTGGTGGCACCATCATGCTGTCTGTATGTTTTTCAGCGGCAGGAACTGGGAGACTAGTCAGGATCGAGGGAAAGATGAATACAGCAATGTACAGAGACATCCTTGATGAAAACCTGCTCCAGAGCGCTCTGGACCTCAGACGGGAGTGAAGGTTCATCTTCCAACAGGACAACGACCCTAAGCACACAGCCAAGATAACAAAGGAGTGGCTACGGGACAACTCTGTGAATGTCCTTGAGTGGCCCAGCCAGAGTTCAGACTCGAACCCGATTGAATCTCTGGAGAGATCTGAAAATGGCTGTGCTCCGACGCTCCCCATCCAACCTGATGGAGCTTGAGAAGTCCTGCAAAAAAGAATTGGAGAAACTGCCCAAAAATAGGGGTGCCAAGCTTGTAGGATCATCCTCAAAAAAACTTGAGGCTGTAATTGGTGCCAAAGGTGCTTCAACAAAGTATTGAGCAAAGGCTGTAAATACTTATGTACATGTGCATTTTTTTTTTGTGTTTTACGACACGAATGAATTTGCAAAGATTTCAAACAAACTTCTTTCACGTTGTCGTTACGGGGTATTGTTTGTAGAATTTTGAGGGGAAAAAAAATATTTAATACCTTTTGGAATAAGGCTGTAACAAAATGTGGAAAAAGGCTATTAAATAGGCTCTAGGCTATTAACTAACCATTAAATATTAAAGCAGGTTGAATGCAGGTAGGTGTGTGTGTATATACATAAGTGACATTAAAGACTTTCACATTGTTGTAAAAAAATCTATTTAAAATAATTGTTATGATTTATGAGTGAAGGGGTTTTAGAACGATAAGGGTCCAGATTTTGAAATTGTAGCTGTATATTAAAGTGATTGCAATGCCAAAGTGGCCTAAATATAAGTTACACAAAGAGTGGGAGAGTAACTAAAAACATGTATTACACATAGAGTGGGAGATGACACGAAGGATCGCTGTAAATATAATTATAACACTGAATTCAGAGTACAGTTGAATGATTTAATCAAAATCGAAATTGAATATAAGGCTAAACTACTCACGAAATACATACTGTAGTTCTGTCTAAATTTATAGTGCAACACAAAGGGAAGGACATTCTTCTTGTTGTTAATTTTTTGTTGTCAGATTATCATACAGTATTTATCAATGAGTGACACATTTTTGTCTGTCATGGTGTGTGCATTAGCGTGTGTGAAATGCCTGCTAATTATGTTTATTCCGATCCCTTATATTGGCCACTTTTTGCACTGAAATTGGCTTATTCTTACTGTTGACACATTGATTGATTGCCGTTTTGACATACTTTCCACCTGGATATGTTAGTTATATTTGCTTATTGTCTTTAATGCATTTTCCCTGTTTTCCTGAGAAATTCATTTATTTTTATTTAATTTTGTCTTCATTAATTTTGTTTTAAGGAGTTAAAATGGTCCTTATCTACCTCGATTGACATGACAATAAAATAATATTACATTATTTTGGCAGTTAAAGTTTTGGGTGGGTTTTTCTTGAAATGGGTGGGATTTGGTGAGCTTTTGGCAGGATATCGTCCACTCAAACTGGCAACAGTAATTGAGGACCAAATCAGCATATTAGATTAATTTCTGATGGATCATGTGACACTGAAGCCAGGAATAATGGCTTTCCATCACAGGAATATAAATTACATTTTAAAATGTATTCAAATAGAAAACAGTTATTTTAAAATTACAATAATATTTCACAATATTACTATATTTGTTAAAATAAATGCTGAGATTTTTTTCAAAAACAAACAAAACATCTTACCAACCCAAACTTCTGAACATATATTGAACTACTGTTCAAAAGTTTGGGTTGGTAAGATTTTTTTTTGTATGTTTTTGAAAAAATCTGTATTTATTTTGTATGTTATTTATATATATATATATATATATATATATATATATATATATATATATATATATATATATATACACAAACTTACTGTATATAATGTATATATACAGTTATATTTAAACTTAATTTTGATCATTTTGTCTCTTACCGGTCCTTTATTGAACAGGATGTCTGTCATGTCCACCCCGTCCAGCTGCACCTCAGGTAACGGAGCCCCAGACAGTTTGGCAAAGGTGGGCAGAATATCCAAAGAACTGGCCAGAGCACGGGTGACACCTTTAAATGATGGGAAAACATGTAAATTAAATGTCCTCCATTTCATAAAAGCATTGTATATTTCTTGTAGCTGGATGACATCTCTTAGCACCAGGTTGGATGAATCCAGGCCAATATGCGATGGCCGGCTCTCTCATTCCTCCTTCGTAAGTCGTTCCTTTGCCACATTTCATCAGTCCAGCATTTCCCCCACGAGACATCCGCATTAGCTCTGGCCTGGGAGTGCACACATCTATAGATGACATGGGAAATGGAAACATTCATAAAAGAAGAAACACTTACAGCATACGACACCTACCCGTTGTCACCAGTGAAGAAGATGAGAGTATTGTTGATCACACCGGTCTCCTCCAGAGTTTTCAGAATCTTCCCCACAGTACCATCAAACTCCATCAGAGCATCACCAAACGGGCCACGAGGTGACTTACCTGCATAGTCTGCGCCTGCATACTGAGGGTAGTGTGTGTGCTAGAAAGAGACCATGCAGAAAGGGAGATTATACTTAGTGTGTTTGTAATATTCTGAAAATGAAAAATCCCATTGATTTTAAAATTTATTGTGTGAAACTTTCAAGAAAGGCTTACTATAATCTCGAAGATTGTTGAATGATGCTAAACGTTTTTCTGGAAACCTTTTGAAAATCCACTTTTATTTTATTTTTCATTTATTTAAATAATGTTAATTGCTTCTCAATGAAGAACTACACGGCCCACAATGCTCTTTGTATCTCTGAACCATCCAATCAGAAAAGTCACTGTTACCAGGGAAAAATTGTGCCAAGAGGTAATCAGAGACTGGCTCCTCCCATGAAGGAAACAATCAAATTACATAATCAAGCAAGTCTCCCTACATCCCAAATAACTTATATATTTGTATACATTTTAATAATTTTCAGTAAAAAATTGTGCATTTAAAATATATATATAAATATATATATATATATATATATATATATATATATATTTTTTTTTTTTTTTAAACCTTAAAAAATATGTATATAATTATATTTATATAATCAATGACATATCAATAGTTTTATATTGAAATTTATATCAAATTGCAACGTTTACAAATCACAATGCTGGGATGTCTTCACAGAATAATTTAAAATTTCAGAAAATTGAACCTTTGTCTTTTTCTCATCTGTTTCTTGATGCTTTTCTTAAAAGCATTTGTATCCAAAGTTGAAATTAAATTGATTAAAATAACTATATATCAATTAAAATATTTATGTATAAATAAATATTTGTTAACATACATCTTTAAATAAAAAGCTGTATACTGTATGAATTGCTTCCTTTTAAAACACACCCTTAGTCTAATTGGTAATTGAAAATGGTGTTGTGAGAGTATCAGTATTTTTAAAGACATACAAGCAATTGGATATGAGCATAAACATTATCAAGATGATTTGACTAAGATTCTTGACTTACATGTGAAGGATAGTACAAGAAGAACGGGCTCTTATTTTGGACAGCAACATTAATGAACTGAGACGCAAATTCGCTGTAGGCCTTCTCAAGCTGGAGGAAATCTGCAGGCTGCTGCTTGATAATGTCATTAAACATGAGAGGTACAGTTACCACACCCAGATCACAGTGGCCAAAGCACTTCACATCTGGAGGAAAGCAGGTGAGATTCTCACAGGGTCCCTTTGATTCAGAGATAAAGGGATTATCCTTAAATATCATGCAATGGCATGAGATCAACAAAACTATAACAAGTTAGATGATTCACTTGTGTTTATATACATTTATATATACATATACATATATATACAAATATTAAAAATGCAATGCAATTTCCTTGTTGATTTCCAGATGAAACATAATTACCTGGTCGTGTGAGTATGGGATTCCAAGATAACTGTCAAAACCCTGTCTGGTGGGCAGGTAAGTGCCATTTAATCCGACGCCCAGGTGCCATTTTCCCACCATGGCTGTAGCGTAACCCTGAGACTTCAGCACCTCTGCGATAGTGGTCTCGTTCAGTGGGAGACCGCCTCTTGAACCTGGATAGAGCACACCCGGATAGATCCCGGAACGAGTCTGGTAGCGACCCGTCAGCAAGGCTGCCCTGGATCAAAAAATAGCAATTAAAAGAAAATGCTGCACATTAGTTTGATAAATTGTTGTCAGAATGGGCATAAATTGTAATTAGGTTCATCTTTATTCATTGGTTCATTCAGAATAAGGGGAATGGAAGGTCAAGTTGAGCACACAGCATTTCTCATACTGTGCATAGTATATATACTAAACAGCCTACTGCAGGAAGAGAAGGCCGACTGGTTGAATGTTTCTGATATTTTCGAACTAAAGTCTATGGATATTAGCCTGTATTCTGGCGCCATCTTCTGTGACAGACACGGCATGATCAATTATGTAAAGTCGGTTATTATATAAGATATCAATTCAACAATAAATCAAGGGAGTTTTTTTTTTGTTTGACAGCAAGGAAGCAAAAAAACAAAACCAGTTCAGACCAGCCTGAAATAACAGCGTATGTAATAATTTTGAAATAATTAATGATGTAACAATTATTATTAATAATTTCAATTTTTATAATTAGAATAAATATAGAGATAGCTGGAAGGTGATTCAAAAATCCCCAAAAGCTGTTGTTCAAATGAATACATGAAAATAAATGAACATATTATGGCTGGATAACAGGTGTGTGGATTTGGCTTTACCTGGATGGGCTGCACACGGGACTCGTGACGTAGAAGTCGGTAAAACGCAGCCCTTGCGCCGCTAGTCTGTCTAGATTCGGGGTGAGAGAGCTCGGGTGTCCAAAACACCCCAAATCACCGTAACCCAGATCATCGGCGAAAAGCAGCACAAAGTTCGGCGGTGATGCGAAAGCACACTGAGCTGTGATCAGTGCAAACAACGAGATTATACACATCAAATCCATCATCTGATATGCAGTTTACAAAAGCTTCATAATTTAAATATATAAAACGTTAAGCATCATGGCAATTCCAGCTCGATTTGTTATGCACAACCGCTTTGTTAGGAGCTTTAGGTCCTCTCCTCGGAGTTTTATCGCTGTCATTTATATCTCGTCTTTCATGTTTTCCGTGTGAGTCATGTGATCACCCACACGTGATCTGGTGAGAAGGGGGCTGATGGGATATGTCGTTTTTTTTTGGCCTGACTGGTGTAGTGCATCATAAAGTTTTCATTGAATGGTTGTATCGCGTGGATTAAAATAATTTTTATGTTTTTATGGTATTTTGTGTTTTCCCTCCCTGAACTTTATATCGGAATCTTACTTTCCTATGGCCTACATGAGCAATAACATCGGGAACTTTCTTAAAGCATATCAATTTGCATACCGCTGAAGATGAGCGACGTCTGCAGCAAGGGTGAGTAAATATTAACATTATTTGCATTTTTTTGCGAGCTATGCCTCAGTTTAAGACATTTTAGCGAGGAAAGGACCATTAGCTTTAGCATCAGTAACAATAATTTATTAGCTGTTAAATTTAGTTAGCTGAAATGTTTGAGAAATACAGTGGGGTCCAAAATTTATTTTGGATAATTTACTAAAGATTCTGATTCTATTATTAATATCATATCAAAAATTTGAGTGAAATAAATAAATACATAAATATAATTTCTAATTTCAGAAGGGCTTAGTATTTAGTAGGCCCAATGTCTCCCTTTTGCATTAATGACAGCCACACTTGCTTAAAATGACATGAATTGAATTTCCTAATTTCATCCAGCAATATTTGCGAATGTTTAAAAGGACATCTAGTGTGAAAATCTGACCTTTTATAGCTACTAAGGATTTGACATTTGCTAATTTCATAAATTCTAACTGCATCTTAAATGCATCTTAAACCATTCATTCATTTAATTAATTAATTCATGCATTTATTTATTTAAATGGATTTATGGTCTGTGTTTTTTGACCCCAATGTATGTACATTTGCACTTTTTCATTGTTTTTTCAGGATATAAAAACAAATATGAATATTCAAAATTTATTTTAATTCTATATATATTTGAATTTAATTAAGGTTAAAGGCAGGTGACAATCATTATATTATCTCCATCTTCGTTTAGCTCACAAGTGGTGTTGGGCTAACTGTTTTAAACAAATTTCATTGTCAGCAAGTGATTGTCATTGTCCGCTCTTGTTGTGTAGCTGTACGACTCATAAACTTTGAATTTTGAGAGCAAAACTGCTCTGCGAGTGAATAGAAATTGACATCAGGTTGCAGTTCAGTTCTCTACCACTGTGGGTCGCTGTTTCATAAGCTCTGGAGCTCACTGTAGTCTCCTAGCACAATAAAGCTGTAGCGATTGATGGTTCGATCATTAATATCTCATTAGAGGCAGTGAGAGCAGGGGTGCAGTGTCCAGCCGCTGTCCTTTACATCGCCCTGCGCTTGCTTTGCTTGTGATACAACGTGACAATCAGTCAATTAAATGAACGGGGGATGAAATAGATTGCTCCACTAGCTGGAGGAGGTGAAAGTCAGGGCCGATTTTCAGGGAGAGAGGGAAATCTATCACGCTCTGCATTTGAATTGCACTGCTTTCACAGTTCACGAGCACAGAAGTGAGAAGTGGGTAGTTAGGCTCCTTTACCTCAAGCACTTCAACGCAGGGGACATTACAAACATTACAAAATCAATGTGCTTAAATTAGGAAATGTCAAAATGTGTGGACTTGTGAAATTAATTAACATAATGGTCTCTGCTCAAAGCACAGCACAGTAGATTTATTATGAATGAACCCTGTTTTGAGTTTTGTATTACTAATATATTAAAATCTCCTAAAAACAATTAAAATTCACACTCATGAATTGAAAGGAAGCTAGTTGACCCTTTGCCGGCAGTTTGATTGACAGGCGATCTAACCAATCATCTCCCCGAATCCGCCATTTTGTCCGACAAAGCAGTCAGGGGAGTTAGTAGATTAACATTGGTGAACTTGTACTCGCGTCTTTCTGCGCTTGAAACAACATTCCTTCTGATGTCCATTCATGTTTATTTGTTACTATAAATGAACTAGTATGAAGAGATGTTGGTTCACGAGCCGATTGAAGGAGCTACAGCGATCTGTCACGACACATTAAAGAGACACTATACGCTAGCCTATTTATTGTTTAAATTTCTTTAAATAATCACAATATTTTAAATATGAAACTGTTTCATATCAAGAGTAACCTGCTCTGTCTTGTCTGTCGACGTGTTGTCTGTGTCCTCTTTGCTCCGGGATGTATTTTTCACTTCGTGAGAACGTGATGTGTGGCGTGAGAGCGCATGGCTTGTCGAACATAGCATCGGTAAGTAAAGGGGGCGGGTCTTTGCGAAGTGTCAGCTGTTCAGTTCTGTATTTTGCTGGGCCCTGTTTAGTAACAATATAGCAATAGCCTGACAACTACTCACAACCTCAGGGTTGCGAGTTTTGTGGAGTCAAGCACTTCAAGGTAAATATTAAAAGTCAAGTATATGGATTAAGTGGTGTGTTATCCGAAGCTCCCCTCCTGGTCAGTTGTGCTGTAAAGTTGCATGGATCTACACATTGATATGATGTTTTGGTTTACCATTAATTTTTACATGCCCGTCTAGAGATGACCTACTTTCAGCTTGGCATGAGTGTGTGTGGTATTACAGTAATGAAGCCAGGTGGAGAGAGAATGAGCTAGTGAATGAGAAAGGGATGAGGAATCGAAACCATGAGATGCTCTAAAATGTCTCCCTCTTGCCCTATGTTGAAATTCACACTCTCTCTTTCTCTTTTTTCCCTCTCTCCACAACTACATACTCTCCTTTGCACGCCTGTTTGTTTTGGTTTGTTGTTTATTTATAATGTCTCAAAAAGACAATTATCTTTGTCCCAGTGACCGGCGGACATGTTAGATGACTTTAACTGAGTTTGGCTGCGTTCCTGCTGGCGGAGGTGGAGGAAGAGCAGGCCCTTACATCATGCCCGCGTCGCCACCGATACATTTGGCATGCCGCATTGATTCTTGGAATGTTAATATTGGCCTCGGTGTAGAAGTCAGCTTGAACAGCTGAGGGAGAGCATACTATCTCATCTCACCATATTACACAACCAAACTTCGGACACTTGACTTCCTTCCTTCCAAGTCGTCGTTTGATCTCAGATTTCATGTTAACGAGTCCGTTAAATAATTGTGAATAGAGCAAATCTGACCTTTTAGATTTGCCTTAAGTATTAAACATGCCATTGCAAAAAATGTCTTCACATTTCACCAATGTAGGAAGTAAAGATTTGGTAAAGATCAAAGATCAGCTGATGATAATTTTCTGTAATGAGTCCGTGTCTGGTACTTCAGCAGCCATTTGCGTTGTATGTGGATGATCGAAACAAGCAGTGCTTTTGAGACTATCCTGCAGGCAGATGCTCATTAGTCTCACAGAGTCAGTCTTTGACTATCAGCATAACGTCTGGTGCACTTTGCTGCCTTAGTTTGGCCAAAAAGCAGCCACTTAATAAGAATCTGACTTGCATATATAATTACCAACCATGGTTATTTATTTATTTATCTTTAAATGTGACTTTTACGGGCAGATGTACTTGAAATTTATGATACCACAGTAATAGACCGTCATGCAGCACATTACATAAAAGTTCAGTAGTGTTTGCAAACGATTGTGCGCTCTTATAAATAAAGTTTCCAAAAGGGGGTTTTTGTAGCAGTGCCATAGAGGAACAATTTTGGGTTACCAAAGAACCTTTCATTGAACTATTCTTAAAAGAACCTTGAAAAAGAAAAGTGTGAAGAACATTTTGATAATCTAAGCCTTTTCCACTATAAAGAACCTTTTGTGCAATGGAAAGATTCTATGGATGTTCAGAAAGGTTCTTCATGGAAGCATCAATGCCAATAAAGAACCTTTATTTTTAAGAGTGTATATACACTGGCGGTCAAAAGTTTGGAATTCCTGGAGAAAATTCCTGGAATGTTTTCCTCAACCTTAATTTCTCTTCAACTGAAAAAACACATGAACATCTTGGATGACATGGGGTGAGAAAATTCTCAGGAAACTCTCATTCAGAATTGAACCAATCCTTTAAATTTACAGTTTTACCCTCTATGCTTATTCCAGGACGATTTGGCTGACTCATTGTTCACTTAAAAAATTGAGTTGATTTACTTTTAAGTTTTGATGTACTCTGTGTCTACAAAAACTGTGTACTGGGTTTTACAGTGAAGGGAACAAAGAAACAAATTAAATATACTTTACAGAGTTACTTTATGAAGTAAATATACACACATACAGAAGTTATTTAGTTAAGTGAGTGATTCTCTCTTTTTCTTTTGTTGTTTAACATATTAACATACAGTAGGAAACAGGTCGCTGCTTTCTCTTTACTGACTAATGCACAGATCAGTTATATTGGCACCGATATTTTCTTTACTGTTTTCTTTCATTTTAGACATAACCGACTGTGTTGACATGGATACTTGTCAAGACAGGCATTTTGACATTTTGTGAGTACTCATGTTCTGTCTGAGAGACGGCTTTTTGTGTGCACGCACAGAAACGATCTTTCCCGGTGCACGAGTACTGAATGAAGTTACTTTCATGCCGTCTTGCACTTGGATGGCTTAAAAACCCTTGAATATTTAAAATGATAAGACTTAAAAACACGTGTAAATTATACACTTTCTTGAAGCAATACTGTCCTGATATTTCAGACAGGTGATTATAATTTTATAGGGGCTGAGATGACAGACCCCTAAAATTGAAAAAAGCCCCCCTAAAATTGTCTAGAACCACCCCTGATTCCTGTGATGGCAAAACTGAATTTCAGCATCATTATTCCAGTCTTCAGTGTCACATGCAGTGTTGCCAAGTCTGCGGTTTTCCCACAGAATTGAGCTACTTTAACACTGTATCTGCAGGTTGTTTTTCATGTTCGTGGATTGAAGCAACCCCAAATAACATGATATTTAGCCACTGGAATATAAATTTCACAGGGGAACCCCACCAAAAACGCGGAATTTACCCCCCCGAAAAGCGATTTTTCCTGCAGGACCCATCTGAAACGCTTTTGGGTTCGTTTTGAAAAATAATTGGGCGGGTTTTGTTATGAAAACCTTACAACCCTGGTCACATGATCCTTCAAAAATCATTCTAATATGCTGATTTACAGCTCAAGAAACATTTCTTATTACTGTCAATGTTTAAAACAGTTGTGCCCTTATGTAAATGCATCAAATTAAGAAGAAATGAACCATAACAGCCTAATTATACTGGGATACCTTAAGACCTATTAGTAGTCAGTCAGGGAACCATCAACTAGTCAGTTTTTAAAATATGTAAACCCAGTCAACCAGTTTGTTGCTTAAATCGCTCTTAGCATTGTTGTGTGCATCTGATGTCTGTGGGTGTGCTGAGACTTACTCTAGATGCTCATTAGTGAGTTAAGGGATCGCTACTTGAGTTTTAATGCTTTGTTTCAGTTCTTTGAGCTTCATTTTTGTTCCCTTTCTGTCTTTGATATGCTCTTTATTCTGTCAGTGCAAAATAGAGTTATAAATGGCATATTCTGTAATTGTTAGTGTTCTAGTACTGGACTGGTCTTGGTCATGAGACCGGTCTCAAGACCATTTTTTTTAAAGGTCTTGTCTCAGTCTCAGACTAAGAGGACTCTAGATTTTATTTCAAGACTGGTCAAGACCAGAGCTGCGGGAATATCACTAAATTGCTGGTGAATTGTATGATTGATCATTACTGTGATTGGATGTAAAATCCTGCTTCAAATGTAATCAATAACTTTTTCTCTAATTTGATTACAAATCAAATCAAATCGGCTTTATTGTTACATTGTCACATTGTTATTTTTTTAATGCCAGCTCCGAAAACAATGCGGGATTGTGTTAAAAGTCAAATGCCCAAAATTAATACAAACGCCCACAAAATGTGAAAAGATAAGCTTGCAAAAATGTACTTGAATGAGATCTTGTTTTTTATCACTGAGCAATATCACGAGACCAAGAGAGCTGTATTCACGAAAATGAGGATTATTGAATCCGTGTATCATTCATTCAGGCATTTTTTGATTTAATATTGAAAGTAGAAAAATGAGAAAATGGCTTTTACTTTTTTCAAGAAAAAAAAAACAAGATTTTTTTTCGTTCAGGGGTATAAAAATGAATTAACAGCTCGAATATTCGATCTCTACACGTGGTAGGGAATGAAACACCCCTTTCCTCTGATTGCTCAGCCGAAGATCAAACCCTGCCGTCATCAGTTCTTATTATTTCCACACAGCAGAATGGTTATTATCATTTATAATTATTTTATTCTGCTGTATTATTTCCACGTAGCAGAATAAAAGCTCAGCTGCAGTTGTACGGACCCTTAATGCATTTATGCAGCCTTCTGAAGTGAAGCGATGCGTTTGTGTAAGAAAAATATCAATATTTAACAAGTTATAAAATAAAATACGTAGCTTCTGCCAGACCGCCTTCCGTATTCAACTTACGAAGAAAGTGTAAAACTCTCGCAGTTCAAAACGCTTACGCTACATCCTAGTAGAAAATAGTGAGTTGAAAATTTCAGAAGGCCTTTATTAACCCCCCCGGAGCCATGTGGAGCACTTTTACAATGAATGGATGGACTTTCTTGAGCTTCATACTTGGTCCTGTTCACTGCCATTATAAAGCTTGGATGCATCAAGGATATTTATTAATAATACTCAGATTGTGTTCATCAGAAAGAAAAAAGTCACAGACACCTAGGATGGTTTGATGGTGATTAAAGCTTGGGGTACTTTTTTGCAATGGCCTTTTTAAAGTGAACCACTCCTTTAAAAAAAGGTTCAAGAGAATTAACAAATCACTCATTGTGGGTTTTATTGCATTTTACAAAATGTCCCGACTTTTATTGAAATGGAGTTGTATGAATAATAAGGATGTACAAGATCGGTATTGGCCGATATATGTTCATTTTTAATATTATCGTTATTGGCACAATAAGGGAATTTGGCTGATATATTAAAGCCGATAAATAATGGAATATTTCTTTCAGCATAGACGCTTCAGATGCGCACTGTTCACAGTTATGGTATTAAATTGCTTGAAATATTATTTAGATCACTTCAACAAGAAAAATACAGTTAAGTGCAACATGTACAGTGCAGGTCTGTCATAATGGCCATGTAAAATTATAATGAGAACATTATAATTGTGTGCTTGGGACATGGCTTTTAATGGCGAGACTTTTGCTTTTGTAATCAGGCACTCAAAAATGATATAAAAAAATTGGATTTAGATGGATTTATTGGCCAATATATCAGTTATTGGCTTTCAATTTTAAAGAATTATCGGTTATCAGTATTGGCCAAAATTTTCATATGGGTGCATCCCTAATAATTAATAATGTATTCAATTTATATCTAATATTTTAAACCCCGGTTTTACAGACAAGGCTTAAGCCTAGTCCCTGACTAAAATGCATGTTTTAACTGAAAGCAACTGTTATATAGAAAATATTCTTTATTAATTCTTTGTGTGTGTGTTCCACTGAAGAAATAACAGGAATAGAATGACATGAGGGTGAGTAAATAAATATTGTCATTTTTGAGTCCCTTTTACCTTTTAAAGGGATAGTTCACCCAAAAATTAAAATTCGGTCAAATAAATTCTGTATTTGGAAGAATGTCAGTAACTAAACAGATCTCGCCCTCATTGACTACCATAGTTTTCAGCTAATGCGGGGCAAGTTCTGTTTAGTTACTGACGTTCTTCCAAATATCTTCCTTTGTGTTCAGCAGAACAAAGAAATTCATACAGGTTTGGAACACCTTGAGGGGCAGTATATGATGACAGAATTTTCATTTTTGGGTGAACTATCCCTTTAAATTGCATTCCAGTAATCTTTCTGGAGATAACCTGTTCTGCAAGTGAAACAGGCAATAGATTAAATGACTTTTGTTGTATAGATCTTACTGGGATTAAAAGACTATGAAGTCAGTATTTAATGGCACAGATAAATGGAGATGCACTTATCTGCCTGATCTGTATGCAGTGTACTCTGAAGTATGTGAAGGGCCTGAGTTTGCCTTTAAATAAGAACTTTGTATTCAGAATGTTTGTGGCAGAGTCTTATAGAGAAAGAGAAAGAGCAAGAGAGAGATGGGTACAAAGAGAGACGGGTGAATATCTGCACGGCTTCATTCGCGCTGAGTGGATTGCTGAAGAGTTTGGTCCACCTTTATCACTCTTAATCAATTGACATTGCCAAATGAATTGAAAACTGGCCAAACTAAATAGCAGTACAACAAACAAGTATATGTAGTGCGTTTATGTAACATAGAAATCTCCCAATAACCATTTATCAAAAGACTAGTAGTGTTAAGCTCATCAAATTATGATGAATAATTGAACAATGACGCAAAGGAGAAAGAAATGTGACGAGAGAGGAGGAGGAGGAGGAGGAGGAGGAGGAGGGGAGGGGTCTTAATCTTAACCTCGCTCTCGCTCTCTCTCTCTCTCTTTCTCTCTCTGTCTGTCTGTTGTGGGACAGTAGATAAAGCTGTTGAATAATTCAGGACTTATTGAGTGCCTCCTTTCGGCTGTGTCTGGCTGTTAGCTGCTCTTTGGAATGGCTGAGGCATGCGGAGAGAACAAGTGCTTTAGAGCAAGGAAGGCAGTATGCAGAGAGAGAGATACAATCCTGCTGTAATATCATAAGTGTATTGTTTTACAGAGGAAAATGTGACCTAAATGTTGAAAATGTGGAGAAAACAAGATGGTTAGAGGATGAAAATATTGTGGAATATCAGACAGATTTGTCAGGTAATGAAGATTGGTGGTTGACGTCTTGAGCCTTTGAATATATCAAATCCAAATTAAAAGGGGTTAAAGCAAGGACTGCATTGCAAATAACCAGCCTGATATAATATTTTATCAATAAATCTAGTTGGCAGTGCAGTTTAGATTAGTAGCACTGTCTCACATTTTTATGTTATTTAGTACTTGTATTGGTAACACTTCAATACAGGAAACACATATTCACTATTAACTACAACTTTTGCCTCCGTTAGCTCCTAATTTACTGCTCATTAATCGTTAATAAGGTATTTTTTGTGGTGTGTAAATTTAGGTATTGGGTAAGATTAAGGGATGTAGAGTGCAGAATAAGGCATTAGTATGTGCTTTATAAGTATTAATAAACAACCAATATACTAGTAATATGCAAGCTAATAAGCAAATAGTTAAAAGTGAGAATCGAACTCTAAAATAAATTGTTATTTTCTGTTAGAGATCACTAGTTTGTTCAAATGGCACCTAAACACACACATAAACCACATGCATATGCACAGCCTAGGCTGAGACGTCACAGTGCTATATGCAAATATAGTTCACTTCCATGTCTGTGATGATGCTAATGCCTGTGGTGGTTTAAATGAGGTTGCTATCTGTCTCAAATGCATCTCAGTCACTTGGCTTTTCATGATCAAATAGCGATTAGTAAAAATGACATTAGCAATTCTAAGTACCCACTTTTATGGCAGCTTTGACAAAGTACTATTAACTTCAGCTGCACTTCATCACACAGTTTTTCTATGTAACCATGCCACTTCTCTTTCAGCCGCTACGGGATAAGGGAGGTAAGTCGATGGTGAAATGAAGATGGAATAAATCAGATTTAACCTCCAAATCTTAGTGTAAATGTCCACCGTTTGTAAATATGTCCAATTTCATTTGGCAATTCATTTGAGAGTAACTGCATCTCACCATTATAGTCACTCATTTCATTCCAATCAAAATGTGTACCGGACAGCTTGAGTCTCAGAGCCTCCAATGACATATCAAACATGATATTTAAAGCTGACAGGGGAGACACCCTCTGAAAGGTGCACATTAAATGAAACGTACACCTGGAGTGACAACCTGGCCTACAGAAACGCGGCTGCATACCAACCACACGCTAATTCTCTCACCTCCATCAGAGTGACACATGATTGGGGTGGTTTTATTGTTGGACACCGTTTGAGCCTGTTACTCCGCTATGTGAACAAGCAAAAAGCACTGCTTTGATATTGGAGTGACGCTCGGGGTGACCCAGATATGACGAAATGTCAGTATGCGATTTGGAGGAAAAAAGAAACGCTATGAGCAAGACGTGAAGTGGCACATTGACACAGCTGTGATAAAATGTCACACTGGCTTCTGAGACGAGAGCGAGAGAGAGGAAATCTCTGGACAGGGTCTGCAGCAGGTATGATAGGGGTGAAGAATAGCCTAGGCGGTATTCTTTAGGGCCATGTGACAAAAACGACTACTCTGACCTTTTAAAGATGTAGATATGAAGACTTTGACTGGAATCAGTACTGAACCTGCTAACGTAGGGAATACCCATCGCTCTGATGGTGAACTTATTTAAATAAACGTCTTTAAATATTAGCAGTTAGTCAGTTTCAATTACATTTGGGCTTCATCTGATATTGCAGTTCGGGTGGGTGCATGTGAGTCCTGCAGACATGGGAAATAATGTCATAACTGATTAATAAAAAAGCAGACTGACTTCAAGGTCAGTGTGTGTTATTATTGTAGTACTTCAGCGGGTAACCCCCAAGGCTCTGTACTTGGGCCAGTTCTATTAAGTGCTTTGTGCTGAGCAGTAGGTCTGTACTTTGATGGAACATTTTAGTTTATGCCTGTGTCCTTGTCTGTGGGCACAAATATTTATAGTATTTTTAGAAGTGCTTGCTTATATTATTATTATTGTATGTGCTACATACAATTATAATGCCTAATCATGCAGCTTGAAGTTTGCTATTAATATTGTGAGCAATTCGACTTTTTTTAACATTCATAGATTCAATGAAAGAGGGACCTGAGCCATAGACACTAGAATATGAAAAGACCTTATTCTGACACGCATCCAACTTTTATTTCCTGCTAAAAAAAAAACAAAAAAAACACATGAAATCTGTTTCAGAAAGCCTGATTCAAAATTATGCTTATTAAAATAAGGTTTTTGTTAATGCACCTCAGTCTTATTGATAAGATTGGATTCCATGTGTTTTTTCTTTGTTTGCCTGGACTGATGTTTGTGTTTGGACCATGAATGAACATCTCACCCACTACATACAATCCCTTCCCGCCACCACACCCCAGACAGTAAGCTTTGCACTACCTGACAAATTTGAGGGGGATGATGACAAATGCAAAGGGTTCATTAGTTTATTTTGATTCGCAAGAAGAAAAGTTTGTGTCGGAGGACAAGAAATGTGCCTTTCTCATGACGTTACATATGACAGACATATGAGTTAGAACCTTATTCGACTATTTCATTCATCAATTACATGAAGTATTTGAATATCCCGCAGGGGGTAGGGATATCTCCTCACAAATTTTACAATTATCACAGGGTAATCGCACAGTCGCTGATTACACCATTACATTCAGAACACTCGCAGCTCAAAGTGGGTTGAACGATATCTCCTTGAAAGCTGTGTTCCAATGAAGTCTCAACCACAAGCTACAAACAAAACTCATATGCAAGGGATAAAATCTATTGTTTTCTGATTTCGTCACCCTAGCTATAAAGACTGATAATCTGATTCGGCAAGCGCCCAAATGGAGGGAAGCGCAGCATATACCACTCGCTGTCTCACAGCAGGTAGATCCAGTCACCGTCCAAACCAGTGTTGAATCCATGCAGCTCGGTTTAACCAAGTTATCTGAGGAGAAAGTGTGAGAAGGCGCCAACTTAGCCTATGTTTCTACTGTGGTGAAGCAGGCCATCGCAATGCAGGCTGTCCTCACAAAACCTGGTCCACTCCTCGGGTAAATATAGAACATTTTGCATTATTAAACAACAAATCATTCAAGTTACCCATCCACATCACCATTGAAGATATCCCAATTTCTTTGACAGCCATGGTTGACTCAGGCGCCGCATTGAACCTTATTCATAAGGGCCTCGTCGAGAAATATAACCTTCCTACGCAACCCTGCCAAAACCATTGGCAACGGTATCACACACCAAACTATGCCACTACAACTTAGAGTCTGACTTTTTCATCAAGGGCATATTTCACTATATGTCATCGACTCCCCAAAGCATGAAGTCATTCTCGGATTTCCATGGTTAACAACCCACGACCCAGTTATTTCCTGACACTTTGGTGAGTTGACTCAATGGTCCCCTTTTTGTATAACTAATTGTTTCTCTCATGTTCCCCAACCATGTCTCACCACCAGCGTTGAAAGCCCTGAAAACCATAAAATAGTGAAAATTCCCGATTGGTATAACGATCTAGCAAAAGCATTCAGTAAAACCAAAGTGACCCAATTACCACTGCATCGTCCTTGGGATTGCGCTATTGATTTACTCCCCAATGCCATGCCTCCTAAGAGTAAAGTGTACCCTCTATCACTTACAGAGACACAAGCCATGGAGAATTATATCGAGGAAGCCTTAAGCTCTGGTTTTATCCGTCCCTTTACTTCCCCATCCGCAGCCAGCTTTCTTTTCGTGGAGAAGAACGATGGGGGTTAAGACCGTGTATTGATTACCGGGGTCTCAATAACAGTAATCAAATTCCATTTGAATACCCCTTACCATTAGTCCCCTCAGCACTAGAGCAACTTAGAGAAGCCACCATTTTTACTAAGCTCGATCTACGAAGTGCCTATAACCTAATGAGAATTAAGGAGGGTGACGAGTGGAAAACGGCTTGTCTGACCACAAGAGGGCGCTATGAATACCTTGTTATGCCCTATGGGCTAGCAAACTCTCCCACTGTTTTTCAATCATTCATCAATGACATTTTCAGAGACCTCTTTAACCAATATGTTGTTGCCTATATTGATGACATTCTGATTTATTCGAAGTCTAAGGAGGAACACACTCACCATGTCAGAACAGTTCTCGAGTGGCTCCTCGCCAATCAGCTCTACATTAAAGCCGAGAAGTTTGAATTTCATGTCAGACAAACATCCTTTCTAGGATATCATATAAGTCATTAAGGGGTAATGATGGATGAGTCCAAAGTATGAGCAGTCACTGAATGGCCAGTTCCCTCCACAGTCAAGGATCTACAAAGGTTTTTATGATTCGCCAATTTCTATAGACGTTTCATTGGAAATTATAGCATGATTGCATCCCCTCTTACCTCTCTCCTCAAAGGAAAACCTGCTAAATTGAAGTGGACCACAGACGCTAACCACGCCTTCCAGGACTTGAATGAAGGACAGGTTCACCACAGCCCCAATCTTGAAACACCCAGGTCCCAACCTAACATTCGTGGTCGAAATGGAGGCATCTGACTGCAGGATCGGGGCCGTACTCTCTCAACGTCATGGACACCCTGGTAAACTCTTTCCATGTGCTTTCTTCTCCAGAAAACTCACCACTGCAGAGAGTTACTATGACGTAGGGAACAAAGAATTGCTGTCCATGAAAGTAGCGATCGAAGAATGGGGACATTGGCTAGAAGGGCCGATCCATCCGTTTCAAGTTATTACTGACCATAAGAACCTTGAGTACATTAAAAGCGCTAAACGACTCAATCCACGCCAGGCTCTTTGGGCCCTATTCTTCACACGATTCCAATTTACAATACCTTATTGGCCAGGCAGTGAGAACAGCAAGGCAGATGCTCTGTCCAGGCGATACGACATTACCACACTCTCCAGCACCCCAGAAAGTATACTTCCTCCATCTGTTGTCATTGCTCCAGTTTCATGAGACTTAATGGAAGAGATTCAAAGAGAACAACAACGACGCCGTACCCAATAACTGCCCACTTGACAAACAATACGTTCCACAGAATCACTGTCGCCGAGTAATGCAATGGGTTCATACTTCAGTCAGCTCAGGTCATCCTGGTGTCACTTGCACACTCCAGCTCATAACAAACTCTTTCTGGTGGCGTTCCGTGATCCACAATGTAACCGACTATGTAAAATCATGTCAGGTATGTGCACAATCTAAGAACCCCAAAGAACTACCTGCTGGTCTCCTTCAACCGTTACCTATTCCCCAACGCCCCTGGTCCCAACTCTCCATAGATTTCATAACCGGTCTCCCACCGGCTTTACAACTATTTTAGTCGTTATCGATCGGTTCTCTAAATCCTGCTGTCTGATTCTCCTCAAGGGTCTCCCTACCTCCATGGAAACAGCCCTAGCATTGTTCAACCACGTTTTTCACATGAGCTACCTGAAGATATTGTCAGCGACAGAGGAACACAATTTACTTCCCAAGTGTGGAGAGCCTTCTGTCAACACCTGGACATTAATATAATGACATCACGTTATCACCCCCAATCGAACAGGCAGGATGAACGTCTCACTCAGAAGATTGGCCGATATCTCGGGTCGTATTGCAGCTGTGAACAGCACCACTGGTCAGAATTTCTACCCTGGGCCGAGTATGCACAGAATTCCCTCACACACTCCTCAACTGGTCTGACTCCCTTTCAGTGCATCCTCGGATACCAACCCCCTTTGTTCCCGTGGTCTGGCGAGCCTTCATCCGTCACCACAGTGGACGACTGGATACAGCGTAGTGAGAGGGTGTGGGACAGCGTACACGTTCGTCTATAAAAAGAGCCATCATAGGACAAGAGATCCAGGCTAACCGACTACGCCGCCCACATTCTCCCTACCAACCTGGTCAATGGGTCTGGCTATCCACGAGGGACCTCAAGCTTCGTCTACCCAGCAGGAAGCTCAGTCCAAGGTATGTTGGTCCTTTCAAGAATTTGAATCAAGTCAATGAGGTCACATACAAATTAGAGCTTCCTAACGCCACACCAGCAGAGGGAGCCCTCTCCTGAATACTGAATGTTTACCACTCCCTCTGCTGCTACCGTCACTTCCTGTTTCACCATATTTAAAGAGTGTGTGTACACTAGTTCAGTGCGAAAGTATTGCCAGTCTTATTGCCTTACCAAGCGTTACCACTGATTCTTGCCTGATTTCTCTGTGTATGATCCTGCCTGTTTTTCCTGTTTGCTTGTTTGTTGGATTACCCCTTTTATTGTTTGCCTGGATTGGACTGATGTTTGTGTTTGGACCTAGTGCCTGTTTAATGACCTCCGTCTTCTGGATTGCCCTTGTGTTTGTCGCCTATGTGGTCTGCTTTAACGTTAATGACCCATTGGCTGTCTTACCATTCACGTATCTTACTATTGTTCTTAATAAACTTCCGCAAATGGATTCCAAAGCTGCCTATGCTTCTGCGTTGCACTTGTGCAATGGTTCATGTCAGGTGTTGTGACAAGACAACATTGATCTGTGAAATTAATTGGTTAACATTATTAGTTCATGTTAACTAATGTAGTTAACTAATGTTAACTAATGAATCTTATTGTAAAGTGTTACCAATACAAATTATTATTAGTATTGGATAATCATATCCATCATTGGTGTATGATTATTCTGGTTTAGTTTTTTTTTTTTTTTGGCAACAGATTTATATGCACAACTGCATGTATGTTACTTTGCATATAACAAAATTGCTGTAAAAGTTACAAAAATTACAAATTGCTACTCAGAAATAGCAAAAAAGTAACCCAATTCCGTGGGAAAACCGTGGACTTGGCAACACTGCACTAAAATCTCATACATGGTGGATCTACTCTAGTTTGCATTGTCACTATAAAAAGCAGCGGAGATAAAAATATATAGCAAATATAAATGTCTGAACAGAAAAGAAATCAGATTTTTAAAGTGCAATTTAAACAGTAGGTCTAAAAAAAATCTAATTTCCCTTCCAATATAAGAAAAAGCTGTAGAGTCTTTGCTGTTGACACTTAAGCCAGAACCTAGCAAGCACCCAGAACACCTTAGCACCTGCCCTGTTTACTTTTTACAACACTTTTGTTATTACACCTTAGTTAACACTCACATTTTCTCCAGAGAATGTCAAAATCTAGTCATGTACTGTATGTGCATTGCAGTGTTAATTGTGTTACATTAGGGGATGCTGTGTGTGTGTGTGTGTGTGTGTGAGAGAGAGAGAGAGAGAGAGAGAATGTGAGAGAGCCATTGAGGAGGTTTCCATGTTATCACAGTTTACTCTTGCTTGACTCATGTTTCTCAGTTGGGGGTGTGTGTCCCGTGTGCCCCTGTCCCTTGATACACGCATTCTCTCCATTGCTCCTTCTTTCACTTACCCGAGAGGGTGTGGTGGCATGTAGAAAAATGAACTTCCTGTCTGCAATCCTCGCATGGCATCGTAACGGATGGGTTTACATCACAGAACCCAATCTCACTCTTGGAGAACATCAGGAAATAGTTCTCTCTCCAACACAACGCCCGAGAAAGCACTTATTTTTGAAGGAAAAGTGTGATAAGCCCTAAACACTCTCTCTGTCTCTCTCTCTCTGACACTCACTGCTTCTCTGAGGAATAGAAGGGACAGACTTTATCACCAACAGATTAAAAATAGAGAAGGGAGTTTGAGGAATGACATTCGGTCTCGATCGAGTATTGGTGAGTTCACTGTACAAGGTTTATGGTTCATAATCAAAAATCTGTTAGAAATCTCTATTGGCTGGATGATGATAAACATTTAAATGATAAACTCTGTAGTTTATGCAAAACTTGAATGGATGAA
This sequence comes from Zacco platypus, assembly GCA_038088235.1. Lineage (NCBI taxonomy): Eukaryota > Metazoa > Chordata > Actinopteri > Cypriniformes > Xenocyprididae > Zacco > Zacco platypus. The sequence goes on along the minus strand of CM076075.1, from coordinate 18,652,570 downwards.
GTAATTTAAAATACATTATCATATATTACTTAATATGCAGAGAAAACTCTTAAGTAAGCCATTTGTGACTGGAAGCGACTGCATGTACTGCTATTAGAATATTGCTCTGTTTTTGAGTGTCCTGACGTTAGCTCAACTAATGGTGTGTTTGTGGCTGGATTGTCTGTTTCTCTCACCAGTAGAAGACTGGGGGAGTGGTCAAAAGTTTGGGGTTTGTTCTTTGTACTTTTTTTTGGTGAAATTAATACTTTTGTTCAGCACGGATGCATTATATTGATCAAAAGTTGCGTTAAAGACATTTATAATGTTGCAAAAAAATATATTTCAAATTAATTCTGTTCTTTTGAACTGTCTATTCATCAATGAATCCTGACAAAAGGTATCACTGTTTCCACAAAAAATATTAAGCAGCAAAAACTGTTTTCAACATTGATAAAAACAAGAAATGGTTCTTGAGCAGCAAATCATCATATTAGAATGATTTCTGAAGGATCATGTGACGCTGAAAACTAATCTAGTAAAACTAATGATGCTGAAAATTCAGCTTTGCATCCCGGGAATAAATTGTATTTGACAATGTATTAACTTAGAAAGCAGTTATTTTAAATTGCAATAATATTTTATAAAAATAGTTTTACTGAATTTTTGATCAAACGAATACAGCTTTAGTGAGCTTAAGAGACTTCAAAAATATTAAAACATTTTATCAATCCTGAACTTTTGGTGTATATATAAAAGTTTTGGTATTTATTATGATAATACTTGAGTCATTACTAGTAGGTTACCATGATTATGTTACTCATCTGTTCCTGTGTTGTTATTCATTAATGACAGAGAAGTATTCTAAAGTGTGACTGCTAAATGTAGTCTATAGGGAAGCTTGTTGGTCATCGTTATTGCTATTTGGTCACTTCCAGGAACATGTCTTTTTATTTGATAATTTTACGCATTACATTACTCGATTCTGGACACGGCTTCATCAGATCCATTTTTTCGACCAATGCATTCAATTAAATTGTGTGATCAAAAATGTCATGTGTTCTCAGTCACAGTATGTAGCTCTTGACAAACTGACGCAGGCCTCTCGATCGCATAGTGTCATTAGGATAACAGCAGAAACCTGCCTGGACTGCGTCGCTGTTGATTAGTAGTTTTTGCCGATTGTTAGGTTGACTACTTAAGTCACTGAAACCAAACTAATTAAGCAATGCATCATGGGGGATCAGGATATTTATTTCCAGAATAAAACATAGTTAATAGAGTCATACAGTATTTCATCAATTTAATTGTACCTGCAATTCTGTATTAATGAATCCCGTTGTTGTATGATTCTATGCAAGTACACGATTCCATGCAGCTACGCTTCGGGCTCTTACTGATATTATTTGTTTTGGGAGAGTGACGTGATTTTCCCCACAGTGCTATGAACACTATATTGTGGCGTAGATCCATTAGTCTAATCTCTGGTTGTAATTGGCTGGTTCTGGCGCTCAGAGCGGGGTTATGCAACAAAGCCCAACAGCACACTCTTGTTAATGTTTAAAGAGTCATTTGGGTTGAGAGCTATTTCAGCTAACTTCAGTTCTTGCTGCTTAGCTTGGATAATTTTCTTGGTCTGACTCTGGTGTGCAGCGGTGCTGGGATTAATATATGCGTTTGTTTGCGAGAGAGAGAGAGAGAGGGAGAGAGGGAGAGAGAGACCATACTTCCTTCTATGCAGGGTTGTGTGGTTACGCTTGAGTCTCTTGAATTTCTCAGGATCAAGTGTGCTTATTTAGTGTACTTTTCTTTACTTCCAAATAAGTATAATTACAGTGATTGCAAAGCAAAACATTTAAAGTCACACTAGGGCTGCACGATTAATAGAAATGAAGCCAAAATTGCGATATGCTTTTTTCCTATTATCAAATCTCTGAGGCTTCATATGAATTAAATATGTGCTGTGTGTTTCTTTTACACACAGGCAGCTCATGATCCGGTATTTTCAGTGCCACAGTTCGCAGAAAATCCAGCTCCGCAGAAACTAATCTCTGCATGTGCTTGGAGTCACTTATAATGTGCATAACATAACATGTGCCAACTGTCTTTCCTAATTTTTAATGAGAAGGTCTTAAAGGCATAGTTCACCCAAAAAAGAAACTTCTGATATCATTTGTTCCCCCTCAAGTTGTTCCAAACCTGTATACATTTCTTTGTTCTGCTGAACACAAAAGGAAGATATTTGGAAGAATGTTTGTAACCAAGCAGATCTTGCCTCCCATTGACTACCATAGTAGGAAAAAAATACCGTAGTCAATGGGGGGTGAGATGTGCTTGGTTACAAACATTCTTCCAAATTTATTCCTTTGTGTACAGCAGAACAAAGAAATTTATTCAGGTTTGGAACAACTTGAAGGATGTAAATTATGACAGAATTTTCAATTTTGGGTGAACTTTTGAGTGAATGATCCCTTTAAAAAAATGTTTGTCAACAAAAGAAGCTTTTTAGGGCTCTCTGCAGTTTTCCCGCCAAAAATAATAGTTTAATGGTTTAACTTTTGCAAATAAAACAGATCACAACAGCCATATTTATCAGTATTGCAATTTTACAGTTATACTATATAAAATAAAATAATTCTTCTTATTATTAATTTATTATATATTTGAATTATCTATTATTATTTTTCTTAAATACTTGATTTTTAAAATAGTGATTTTTATTAATATAATGACTAAATAACAATTTAATAATAATAATAATAATAATGATTATTATTATTATTGTTATTATTGTATATACATTATTGTTGTTGTTAGTCATAGTCATATTGATATAATAACAAAATGTGCAGCCCTACAAAGAAGCACAGCAAACATGCAACTTTTTTTTTTCTTTCTTTCTTAATGGAAATTAGAGTTGCAAATTCTGGATAAATTGAGAATCACATTTTGTTTGTTTGTTTCAAATAGAGATTCTCTTACAATTCTGAAACAAAATAACATGTAATTTACTAACGGTCATGACAAAATGTTAATTGCTACAATCCATTTAAAAATGTTTAATTTGAATTTTGAATGAATAATTAAAAAAAAGTTTTGAATGATACAATGACTCACTTTTTGCATTATTGGATGCATCAGCATTTTGAACAAATTTTTTAAATGAATGATTCAATAACAAATATTATTTTAAAGATCACTTGTCACCACCTAGTGGCGTAATGATTTAATGGACACAATCGTTATTTTGAAGCATCAAAAATTATTTTCAAAAGATCTATTTTGAACTATAAACTATTTTATCCCGACAGTTCTGTGATAATAATGATTCGGTGTGACTGTGAAGCTGCTCTCTCTGGCTCAGTGACTACAACAATGCAGATTTTAATGTTCCGCTGTGATTTTGTCAAAGGTTTACTAGATTGTCATTTAGCAATAATCATTGTCATTTAGCAATAAGATTGCGTAAGTATTTGTATCGAGATTACAATCTTTTAACGATTAATTTAGAAGCTCTAAAGTCAATCACAAATTTTATCAGGAAAATCATGCAGCCCAGTGGCATAACATGCAAAAAGTGAAATTTTAAACTATTCATACTTTTCTGTTCACCATAAAAAATTGCAGACCGAATTTACTCCTTCAGGGTAGAGCCAGTGCTGTCTTTGAATCCTCTTGTATGCTAATAAAGTTTGTTTTTTGATCCTCTTCACACTGTCAGAATCAAACTGATAAGTCGTGTCTGAATGGCCGGCAGTTTGACCATTTTGACCCCTTTAGCTCTTTCTTGGGGGGAGGAAGGGTGGTGGGAGGAAAATTGGAAAGTGTACAAAGTCTAAACTACGACTCGCCTCCAGATGTTACTTCATGTCCAACATCATCACCCAAATTAAATGTACCATCTGCCTGTACAGACAGCTTCATTAGCCTTCTGGATGGGATTCCGTTCCAAACGTCCATTTTCTCTGTCGGGCATTTTCCACTGTTAGAGCCGGGTCCATGGGGGGGACTAGGGGACTAGATTCTCCTTGTGCCCCCATTCTATCTACAGGATACTCAATTTTTTGTGATAGCATACAATATTTAAAAAATATAAAAACATGAAATTAGTTGTATGCGCAAATTATAGAGACACAGCGTGTCTAACAAGGTGTGTTTTTTTTAAGGCTTCCAATCACCTCATGTAGGGCGGGGTGATAAAACGATATCAATAATTTTTCCTCGATAAAACAATATCAAGAGTTCAATAAATGTTAAATATAATGTTTTTGCAACAAAATCGGAATGAAACAATCCTACTTATTTGAGTCGTGAATTCGAATGGCAGTGCGAGCTAAGGGGGCGGATGCGTTTACTCCCTGATCGGTCTTGGTCACGTGACCACTAAACCACGCTGGGAGATCCAGTGAGAAGTGCTTGAATTCAGTGAAGAATACAATTGTCTTGATGATTTAAACTAGTTTTAAGTCGGATGAAACAGCACTGACAAACAGGAGAAACACTGCGCAACGATACAGTCGGAAGGCTTCTCAATCATAAATCACCATCATTTACCATGGATTTACTGTAGTAACACTAACTGCACCATGGCATTGTGGAAGAAATGTGGGGAATCACACTCACTGAATTTAATTTTTTTCCTGTGCTTGTAAAATACATCTTACATCTTCTCATGCATTTTTGCTTTATCTTGTTTAACATTGTTCTGATATTTAACACAAAACAGGATATATATGTCGTATGTATGTGTATAATATTGTATAATATGTATTATGTATTATGTATAATACAGTGCATCCGGAAAGTATTCACAGCGCTTCACTTTTTCCACATTTTGTCATCAATCAATCAATCAATCAAATTTTATTTGTATAGCGCCTTCCAACAGCCAAAAGGTGCACAAGGCGCTTTCCAGTAAAAGCATCAATAGATAACAGGAAATAAAACAGAAATATCAGTCAGAGTCAGAGGTTTACGTGTTAAAAGCTTGTCTGAACAGATGTGTTTTCAACTGCGATTTAAAAACACTCAACACGGTGATACTTCGAAGAAATGTTGGTAAAGTGTTCCACAAATTAGGGCCCTGGACAGAAAATGACCGGCCTCCAAACTTTTTATATTTGAATTTTGGAGTGACCAGAGAGGTGCGTTCAGAGGAGCGGAGAGTTCTGGGTGGTTGATAGACTGTTACTAAATCGGCGAGATAGTCCGGGGCCAGACCATTGATGGACTTGAACACAAATAGCAGGATCTTATACTCCACCCTAAACCGCACCGGGAGCCAGTGGAGCGAGCGGAGGACTGGGGTAATATGAGAGCGTTTGGAGGTGTTGGTGAGGAGACGTGCTGCCGCGTTTTGAACCAGTTGAAGCCAATTGAGAAGTGATTGATTAAGTCCAGTGTATATGGCATTGCAGTAGTCTATCCTCGAGCTGATAAAGGCATGAATGGCTTTTTCAAGGTCAGCTCGGGACAAGAATGGTTTGACCTTACTGAGAAGCCTTAGCTGGTAAAAGCTCGCCTTAACAACTGCACTAATCTGTTTGTCATACTGCAAATTTTTATCAAAAATAACACCCAAGTTACGCACAGTGGGAGCAAACTGAGGTGTTAGAGGACCAAGACTGAGAGAACTGTTGGTTGACTCAGGGCTGAACAGGATGTACTCCGTCTTTCCTTCATTCAAATGAAGGAAATTCTGAGAGAGCCACTGCTTAATGTCCTTAAGGCAGTTATAAAGGGGGTCCAGCGCAGAACGATTGTTCAGAATCACAGGAAGGTAGATCTGGAGGTCGTCTGCATAGAAATGAAAATGAACGTTATGATTGGAGATAAGTTGTCCAAGTGGCAGCATATAGAGAGAGAACAGAACAGGACCGAGAATGGATCCTTGAGGTACACCGGATGACAGAGGAGCAGATGCGGAGGAAAAGTCGTTGAGCATTACTGAAAAAGTTCTATTAGTGAGATATGAGGAGAACCAATTGAGCACTGCGCCCTGCAAACCAACAAAATGTTGAAGACGGGAGATGAGGATGGCATGATCTACGGTGTCAAATGCAGCGGTAAGGTCCAGTAGTACCAAAACCACAGAGCTTTTACTATCCAGAGCTCCAAGAATGTCATCATGGACCCTCAGTAACGCTGATTCAGTGCTATGTCTAGACCTGAAACCGGACTGAAATTTATCACTAATGACGTGCAGTTGTAGGTGAGACTGAAGCTGGGAGAAAACAAGCTCCAACTCCAGCTCTAAGTTCTCCATCAACTTAGACAGAAGTGACAGGTGAGATATTGGTCGAAAATTGGACAGTATGGTGGGATCTAGGTTCGGTTTCTTGAGCAACGGTCTAACAACAGCGTGTTTGAGAGCAGTGGGAACAGTCCCCAAACTAAGACAGCTGTTTATGAAGATGACAAGAAAAGGACCTACAATGTCAATAGCCTCTTTCAAAATCCTGGCAGGAACAGCGTCTAGAGGGCAAGTGGTGGGCTTCAGCTCATGGACAGCTTTTTTTAAGGTCCTCCAGAGTAACTGCATCAAAGTTCTCCAGCACGCATTGCGTCGCTCGGGAGGACAAGGCAACAACAGGAGCTTGTGAGATAGTTTGCCTAACAGATGAAACCTTGTCCAAGAAGTATTGTTTAAATGCATTGCATGTATTTTCTGATACATCATTCAATACAACAGGCACCGGATTTATGACAGAATTAATAGTGCTGAACAGGATTCCAGGGCGGTGGCTATTGCTATTGATGAGATTAGAAAGGTACTGTCCTTTAGCTTCCTTCACTGCTCTCTGATAGGTGGCAAGACTGTCTCTAAACATCTCCAGTGACACCTGCAGCCTATCGTTCTTCCATTTTCGCTCAGCCTGTCTACACTGGCGCCTGAGGGCCCGAGTTGAATCATTGAGCCAGGGGTCCAATGGACCTTTGGTCGTCTTTACCTTATAGGGCGCAACAGAGTCCATAATCTGGGAGCAGATGGTGTGGAAGGAGGAGAGAAGAAGGTCAGGACATAGAGGCGATGCCAGTTCAGCAGTGGAGACGATGTCAGAAACAGAGAAGGCAGCAACAAAATTATCGACTGTAGATGGAGTAATAATGCGACGACGATGGGTGGCAATGGATGAAGGAGCGGGAGGAACTGCACAGATGTCAAACCGTATGAGATTGTGGTCAGAGATGGGAAAATCCAGGACCTCACAGGTTGACACTATCACCCCACGAGAGATAATAAGGTCAAGGGTGTGACCTAACCTATGAGTGGGACGGGATATGGACTGGGTGAGGTCTAATGAATCTAAAAGTGCCTTAAAATCATTGGCAGGTTTATCAGAGGGGCAGCAAACGTGAATGTTAAAATCCCCACAGATTAAAATATTATCAAACTTTGCCAGAAACTCTGTCAAAAACTCTGAAAACTCATTTATAAAATCCTTATTTAGCTTTGGTGGCCGGTAGATTACTGCACATAAGATAGGATGGGGTAGTGTGAGCACAAATGCTTGTAACTCAAAGCTGGAGTACCCTCTAGTGGACAACTGGCGACATATCAATGACTGTTTGTGAATAGTAGCTATCCCCCCGCAGCTACCCGTTTCCCGCGGGGTATTAAGGTAAAGATAGCCAGAGGGGAGGAGTTCTGAAAAGGCACTGACGTCACCCGGGGAAAGCCAGGTTTCGGTGAGGAAAAACAAATCCAGATTGTAAGAAGAGATGACATCATTGAGGACAAATGTTTTATTGTTAAGTGATCTGGTGTTACATAATGCCATACGAAACGTGGTCGAGTTGATAGGCGGCGATGTCACACGAGGAATTGGACGGAGGTTTCCTTGGACGCAACCCCGGGTAGATGTTCTGACGCGGCGGGGACACGGAACTGGAACGCCAGTGTTGGAATTTACCGGCCGAAGCCATCGGTAGCATTCCCGCGATCTACTAGAACTGCCAGGTCCTGATTGATTTCCAGTCCTCGGCGATAGAGAATCCAGGTGAGTCCTCAGCCTGACATGTAACCCCCTTCTCCGACCACGTCTTCTGCGACGCTTACTGCCTGGTAGCAGACAGACAGGGCGTCTCAGATAAGAAGGAATTAATGTCAACAGTGGCGGTGGTGGTTTGAAGGACTGGGCATTTAGAAGGCGTTTAGTTGTGAAACGCAATTCCAACAGCGTAGTGCGATCATAAACAATCGGCGAGACGGTAGCAAAAACAAACATGAAAAAACAGAGAAGCAAGAGGCAAGCCAAACATAGCGGCGCCATCTTCACTCATTACATGTTACAGCCTTATACCAAAAGGGATTAAATTCATTATTTTCCTCAAAATTCTACAAACAATACCCCATAATGACAACGTGAAAGAAGTTTGTTTGTAATCTTTGCAAATTTATTAAAAATAAAAAATGAAAAAAATCACATGTACATAAGTGTTCACAGCCTCTGCCATGACACTCAAAATTGAGCTCAGGTGCATCATGTTTCCACTGATCATCCCTGAGATGTTTCTACAACAGGCACACACCTATCTCTATATGGTCCCACAGTTAACAGTGCATGTCAGAGCACAAACCAAGCCATGAAGTCCAAGGAATTGTCTGTAGACCTCCGAGACAGGATTGTATCCAGGCACAGATCTGGGAAAGGGTACAGAAAAATTTCTGCAGCATTGAAGGTCCCAATGAGCACAATGGCCTCCATCATACATAAATGGAAGAAGTTTGGAACCACCAGGACTCTTCCTAGAGCGGGCTGCCCGGCCAAACTGAGCAATAGGGGTAGAAGGGCCTTAGTCAGGGAGGTGACCAAGAACCCGATGGTCACTCTGACAGAGCTCCAGTGTGTCTCTGTGAAGAGAAGAGAACCTTCCAGAAGAACAACCATCTCTGCAGCACTCCACCAATCCGGCCTGTATGGAAAAGTGGCCAGACGGAAGCCACTCCTCAGTAAAAGGCATATGACAGCCCGTCTGGAGGACTCTGAGACAATGAGAAACAAAATTCTCTTGTCTAATGAAACACAGATTGAACTCTTTGGCCTGAAGCAAGCATCATGTCTGGAGGAAACCAGGCACAGCTCATCACCTGGCCAATACCATCCCTACAGTGAAGCATGGTGGTGGCACCATCATGCTGTCTGTATGTTTTTCAGCGGCAGGAACTGGGAGACTAGTCAGGATCGAGGGAAAGATGAATACAGCAATGTACAGAGACATCCTTGATGAAAACCTGCTCCAGAGCGCTCTGGACCTCAGACGGGAGTGAAGGTTCATCTTCCAACAGGACAACGACCCCAAGCACACAGCCAAGATAACAAAGGAGTAGCTACGGGACAACTCTGTGAATGTCCTTGAGAGCCCAGACTTGAACCCGATTGAATCTCTGGAGAGATCTGAAAATGGCTGTGCTCTGACGCTCCCCATCCAACCTGATGGAGCTTGAGAAGTCCTGCAAAAAAGAATTGGAGAAAATAGGGGTGCCAAGCTTATAGGATCATCCTCAAAAAAACTTGAGGCTGTAATTGGTGCCAAAGGTGCTTCAACAAAGTATTGAGCAAAGGCTGTAAATACTTATGTACATGTGAATTTTTTATTTATTTATTTTTAATAAATTTGCAAAGAGTTTAAATAAACTTCTTTCACGTTGTCATTAAGGGGTATTGTTTTTAGAATTTTGAGGAAAATAATTAATTTAATCCCTTTTGGGAAAAGGCTGTAACATAATAAAATATGCAAAAAGTGAAGCACTATGAATACTTTCCGGATGCAAATGTATAAATGTATAAAATAATAATATTGTATTGTAAATCCTATTGAACGAAGGTCCTTGAAACTTTGAGGTGAGCTCTTTTGACTTGCCATGTAGCAGCCACCTAGCAACTGGGTAGCAACGCTCTAGCATCCTATTTTCCTCAGAAAATGTAAAAATGTAGTGTTTTAATGTTGTGGTTCAGGTAGAGATGAGTGAACAGGAGAGATAAGTTCAGTTCCCCCTCAAAGCCTGACAGGCCCACAGGTTATTAGGAAACCAAATAAAGAAGTATGAAATAGCATTAGCTATATCCCATAGCAAATTCTCTACTCTTTCAGTAGATCTTTTAAGCCTTAAGCCACAGTTGTAAGCCACACTCACTCATACTGTACACAATCTTGGGGAATTTCAAAGGGTAATCCACAACTTTCTTGAACAGCAGTGGTCACCGACATGACATCTCCCTATATCATTGACAAGGATTCCCCTTATTGTTGTAATTAAATATAATTGTAGAGGATGCAGAGGATTTCTTTTTTACATTACTTTTTTTTTGCAAGACATGTTATATTGCAAACTTATTTAACAGCAGTTTGAATCAGTCACACACATACTGTGCATGTATACCTGGATAGTGACATGTCTGTGTTGTATAATCTGCAACGGCAAGGAGGATGTGTGTGTGTAGCATCTTTACATTTATTTTAAAGACATAATGCAGTTCTGAATATGTATGTGTTACCTGATAGAATATGTGTTTCTTTGTGCTGGCCTGTATGCTGCTGTGTGTTTTAGATTGATAGACTACAGTGCCAGTCTTCGATCCATTTCATCTCAGTGAATCTAAACACAAACACACACACCTACCCCTACCCCTAAACCTACCCATCACAGAAAATGTTCTGCTATTTTAGATTTTCAAAAAAGATAATTCTGTATGATTTATCAGCTTGTTTCCTCATGGGGACCAAAAAAATGTCCCCACAAGAGTATTACTATACCTGTGGGGACATTTGGTCCCCATAACGTAGGGAATACCCGCCCACACACACACACACACACACACACACAGTTCCATTCACAAAAATGGGCTGTTTCTAAACACTGAGAGACTGCTGTAATGACTGTCAAATGTTACTTGACTCTTGCTGGGTGTAAATTGCGTGTTTTGTGTGTTTTTAGTTGATTTTACTGTATGTGCAATGACTGTCATCATTTTGAGTCTTTCCTGCCACTGATGTTTCCAATACCGCTTGGTTTAAACCAATACGACTCACAGGCACATCCAGGTCAAACACCTTTTATTTTTTTCTCCATTTTTTTATATTTATGTTTTAGCACACCATGGGACATTTACATTTACATTTAATAATTTAGCAGATGCTTTTATCCAAAGCGACTTACAAGTAAGGAATACAAACAAGCGATTCTTCATGAATAGGCAAATAGACACAGGAAGTCCTCACAACACAAGTTTCATACATTGCTCAGTAACATAAGCTAGAGTAGGAAGGGAAAAAGGAAAGGATAGATGTTTTTTTTTTTTTTTTAAAGTTTAAAATAATTATTTTTTATGTGCTTATAACAATATTTCAACAAGCGGCCACCGTGAAGTTTGGACCTTTCTCATCTTTTTATAGACCACTTTTATAGACACAGATTATGGGTGTTTATATTCATCTCATGTGATGTGAGCGTATCATTTTAAAAAATTCATTTTTAAGTGGAAAAATGACAACACATTAAATTTACATACTGATGTACCATCACTTCTGGAACACGGCAGTATGCTAGCTAGATCACAGATAATGGATTATAATTAAAAACATTAAAAACTTCATTAAATGCAGCACATTACCATAAAAGATTGTGTAGAAGTTGACATGAATCTAATTTTTTCAAGAACGAGATAAAACAACATCACACATACTCGCACAGTCACAGTGTTAGTGGATGGACAACTTGAGGTCAACAGGTCCACTGGAGTTAGATTAATAACTCAAAGTCACCCTTCCTGTAAATAACTCTGCCAGCATCTATTATCCTGAAAGCCAACATCTATTATCTTTAGCTATATGTCATTCTGTTCATCTGATCACAGAAAACCCTCGCTTTCTTCCATTTCCATATTAATGGAAACAAGTATTGTATTACCGGAGATTTATCAAACTGTGGCAAAGCTGCACTTGTAATCAGAGGTGTCATGGTGTAGCTTGTGTTTTTCACTCTTACTCTCTCCCTGTTTTCTTTCACTTGATTTTATTATTTTTATTTTTTATTATTGCCTATTCATTTTTATTGCTATAGTTTCATTAGTATGACACTGGCAGGACGGAGGAGAGCAGGTCTTAACTTTTTCAAGGATGTTTTTTCTCTCCACATGTGTCCCTTCATTATTCATTATGCATTTACCTGTGTGTGTGTGAGACAGAGACAGAAAGAGAGAGAGAGAGACAGAGACCATATCTTTATCTCTACACTGGTTGAGCTAAAACTTGGATCCGTGTTGAATTACTGATGTGAAATCACATCGGCCTTCACTTATATTCTCAAAGTGACTGTACAGAATTGTAAAACCAGACAGATAATTAGTCGATACTTTATTCCTATTGAGAATCTAATCAGCTGTGAGATGTGCTTGATTGTTTAATTGACTTTCATTGACTGTGTCTGTGGGATGTTCAAGGGTTAGTTCACCCAAAAATGAAATTTCTGTCATTACTCACCCTCACTCCGAGAGATTTCTGAATCACCCATAGGCAGCAACGTCATTGCACCTTTCAAGGCCCAGAAAGGTTAAAACATTGTTAAAATAGTCCATGTGACTACAGTAGTTCAATCTTAATGTTGTGAAGAGAATAGACAAGACAAGAATACTTTTGCACGAAAACAAAACAAAAAATAATGACTTTATTCAACAATTCCTTCCCTTCCCTGTCAGTCTCCTACGCTGTTGACGTAGTAATCACAGTGCAGCGCTTCCTTGTTCTATGCAGACTCAGTATTGGCCGACACTGCTCATGTGAGCAGCATGATGCATACGTATGATGCAAACGCAGGAGCTGGCATTCATCTAACTGGTTAATCCGGTAAACCGGTTTCAATTTTGAGACCTATATGTATTTTTCAAATACCCCCATACCGGTGCTTAGCTGAAACAGCTGCTGTATCTATTAAATGGCCATGAAGAGCTCTATGTTTTATAAAAGCCAGTATCCAAAATATCATTAAGCCCTGTTTTAATTTGAACTCCATTTTATGACCTGGCCCACTGTAGTGCTATAGTAAAACTAAAGTAACAGGAAGTCGTTGTTCCAGTCTCCTCACTGTGAATAAAAACCAGAGACAGGAAGTTATGGAGGGAAATAGATTTTCATTTAATTTCTTAAATGAACTCATGCTGCTCTCCTCCTCTTGCTAATTTCGGTGTCGGACTCTCATCCTGTTTGTATATGTATGTGAAAGAGGAGAAATGGGGAGAGAGAGAGAGAGCTAGAGATAGAGAGAGAGAGAGAGACAGAGAGAGAGAGAGATTTCAGCAACAGTACTAAGCTCATTAGGACCAGCAGAGCAGAACACTGGGATATGTCTCTGCTCATCCTCTACAGTCCAGAAAGATGGCTGAAGCAGTTCATACACACACACACTGGTACGCCTGCCATTTTGAGGACTTTTCATAGATGTAATCGGTTCTAACCCCAAAACACACACACACGCACACACGCACGCACACACACACACACATATATATATATATATATATATATATATATATATATATATATATATTTATATTTATATATACTATACATCTATTATAGTATACTGTAATACTATTATTATATTACTATTTTATATATTTACCAAGGAACCACTGACAGTTCGTGGAAGTCCCCATGGATTTGCACTATGCCACTGTAGATGATATGAAGGAAATATTCCATATTATGATCAATTATATTATAAACGTAACTGTATATTATGCATTATACTCTAAACCTCTCGTTTGTGATTTAAGTATTGTTTTTTGTTTAAGGACATTCCAAGTAAATGCATTTGTCAAGTGAAGGGATAGATATCTACAGAGACGTCCACTTTTGTGCATATTAGGGGTGGGCGATATAGCCTCAAAATCATATCACAATATTTCAAGAATATTTTGCGATAACGATATTTATGACGATATAGAGAAAAATATATGGAAAAATGTTTTATTGGTGATTGCAGCTGGCAGATAGCAGCATTTATTAGTGCAAACAAAATGAAGGGTGTTTTCCATCCTTTTCCATTGAGTTACTGTCATTGATGACAGAATACCCAATTCGAAGTGTAAATCTACTGTCATAAGGTGACAATAGCCAAACCACTTCCGTACTATTGAAGTAGCTCCCTGTTTAGGTAATAAATCGTCGTCGGATGCTGACATGCTGCTCTTACTCTCAGACAGGTGTTGTTTTTGTGCACGTTAGGGAACGGAAATGCGCCATACGTCATCGCTTTGCTATATCATTGTTATCGCGATATGACACTTATATCATGTAAAAAAATTGTACCGGTATTATCGTGGACGGTAGGATATGGCACACCCCTAGTGCATATTACTTTATCTACTTCCAACTTACCTGTAGTTCAGAAAGATTAATATGATTAAGGATCTGCAAATTCGTGCAGTATCCTATCCTAAAAATATTCCTCTATTAATCTATCTTATTCAAGTTTTGCCAACTTTCATTTTCTCTCGCCTTCTCTTTCTCACTGTATCCTAAAGCGGCCTCATCTGAGAATCAATTACCCTTCCACTCAATGTAGCAATGCTGATTCAATTTCAACCTGTCCAACTTGATAACAGCAATCATCCCCTTGTTCCCCTTGCCCCTTTCTCCTTGCTGTTCAACATTTCACCCTTTTCACCCAATTTCTCATTCACTCCATCTTCAAGTGTCAGTATGAAAGGTTTGAGCACTTCTGTAAACATTAGCATATTAGCAAGCACCTTTGCAACAATTGGGACTGTAAGCACACCACTGTCAGTTTTTTGTTCTGCAGGTTAGTGTGCTGTGGAATAGTAAAACGAAACGCACTGTGGGACGTGAGGAAAATGTGTATTCTCTAATGCTGGTGGATTCGTGAACAGAGCAATAGAAATGTGCATCTCTTGGGAACTCAGAAGGGAAAAACAAACACCTTGACAAGAAATGATTGGATTGTGTTTGTGATTATAAAAGCGTGAAAGTTTCTCCGATGTTTACTAGCCATACACAGACTGTCACAGAGTCCCAGACAGGAAATGGAACCAAAGACATGTCAACTTTTCTTTGCTCTACTTGTAAATGACTATTTTACGTAGTATCTGAATAGGTGTGATGTGATTATTAGTGTGTGTTTGGGCCAAAAATTACAAAAAACTACGACAATATCATGACTATTGGATGGTGTCAGACAGTAATACCACGGTGCTTTGATATATACCGTGAATGTATAATGTGGTTTGTAATGGTACATTGAACATTTTTCCAGAATAAAATACTATGTTATTACCATATGATATTGTTTAAAACATAATTTTATCTTGGGTTTCTGATTGTGAATAACATCATCCCTTGCAAAAAAGAAGTTTTTATTTGTATTGAATGTGCTCTTGTAATGTACTTCAGAGCTGAAAGTTTATTTATAAAATACTGTACTTATTTACCATAAAACAACTTTTCAGTGCATTTGGCAGTATGATTGACCATATTTTAAACACAATAGAATTATGAAATTGCATAAAAGATTTACTTAAGTCCTACCTAAGTTCAGCTGGTTGCATTAAGTATAAATTACAATTATAAACCATTTTCATATAATTACTATTACCATATAATTAATGACTAAAAACATTATTTAAATATTTTGTTATTTTACATACAGAGAAAAACAAGCTGAAAACAACTCGCTAATTATAAGCCTTCTCTAAAAGGTAAGTTTTAAATTTGACTTCAAACAGATATTGTGTAGAGATGAAGCAAATAGATAATGGAAGGCTATTCTACAATCTGGGGCCGACTATGGCAAAAGCCCGGTCTCCCTTTCTTTTCAACTTTGATTTAGGAACCTTCAACAGATCCTGATTTGATGATAAATAAGAAGGTGTCAGCCCATTTAAGACCTTTAAAGACAAACAATAAAATCTTAAACTCTATTCTGGAACACACCGGCAGCCAATGCAGCGTGTAAGATGGGGGTTACGTGTGGCAGTCAGAAGTCTCGCAGCTGAATTTTGGAAAGCGGTTCATATTGGATTGACTAATACCTATATATGGAATTGCAATAGTCTAGATGAGAAGATATAAATGCATGTATTACCCTCTCAGACTCAGCAGGGGTTAAAAAGTTTTTAACTTTACCCAGTAGTCTTTACTGGAAAAAGCAAGATTTGATGTGAGTGCAACAAGCTTACTCACTAGCTTAGGACTTCAAAGTTCTTTTGTACTCAACACAAAATGTCAGTGAATAAGTCTTGAATCCAGAGTTCTTTGTTTGACTGTTTAATTATGAATAAAAACTTAGGATCTTTACTTTTCTTTCTTACAAATTAAACTGTGCAGTTCCGTGTAGGTCAAAAGACTATGTTGCTCCAAAGTCCAGTGGCTTCTGACTGTTTCGCAGGGTTCTATTTCTTTCGTACTAAATCTAACAGCCAATCAAATTACATTATACTAGATCACTGGCTAACTGCTTACATTCTAACTTCTACGTTTAATTTGCAACACAGGTTTTTTCTCAGATTAATAAAATACAAAATAAACTGAAATATTATTACTTCCATAGAAATGGCGTCAACATTTGACTACTGCTTATCAAATGACTGGGCAGAGACAAAGACAACAGCTGCCCAACACTTGATTTAAGATGCCAGAGGAAACTAATGGTCCAAACACATTTGCCTCAGTCTTACTTACGTTGACCATGTTTCCATGTACCTACCATGTTTTTTTGGACATGTACCATGGCATTCTTGAATGTAAATAGCATGGTATGAATTAATGTACCATTTTGTATTTTAAGGAACTATTGTATTACCATGTGATATTCTCTATTTTGAATTGGTAGAACTGGTTTCCATAGTTTTTTCGACATGGAACTTTTTGAAGTGCATTGGCATACTATGTAATACCATAGTTATTAAAAGGTTAGTTCTCCCTAAAATGAAAATTCTGTCATTAAATGCTCACCCTCATGTCGTTCTAAGCTTGTAAGACTTTGGATCATAATTGGAACACAAATGAAGATCTTTTTGATGAAATCTGAGAGAAGTCAGTTCTTTCATTGACTGCCTTTGCAACGACCACTTTGACGCTTTAAAAATTTCATAAAGCAATTGGAAAACTAATGCATATGAGTTGAGCGGTTTAGTCAAAATTTTCTGAAGAGACTTATGATGAACAGATTTAATTTAGGCTTTTACTTGCATGTAAACATTGATCAGCAAATATAAGCTCAACCGAGCCTGAATAACCCACGAGAACAAACTCCTTCTGGAAGCTCAAACGTGCTGCGTGAAGTTCATTCTCGTGTGTTACGCAGCACTTTTGAGATTCTGGAAGAGGTTTGTTCTTGTGTGTTCATTATAAAAAGCAAAGGAGTCTCTTCCGAAAATTTGGACTAAACCACTCAATTCATATTGATTAATTTTCCAATTTCTTTATAAACTTTTTGAAACGTCAAAGTGGTCGTTGCAAAGGCAGTCAATGGAGAAACTGACATCTCTCAGATTTCATCAAAAAGATCTTCATTTGTGTTCCAATTATGATCCAAAGTCTTACAAGCTTGGAACAATATGAGGGTGAGTAATTAATCACAGAAATTTCATTTTGGGGTGAACTAACCCTTTAAATATTTTGGTCATTCAGCTTTTTTTGTAAGGATATATGTGTGAAATGAAAGGGTTAATGTTTCATTGACTGAGCATTACATGTTGCACACACTGTGGTGTGTGTGCACAAAAGAATTATGAAATGTGAGCGTGTGTGTGAAATTCTCTATATACAGTAAATGGTGTTTATTACAAGATTACCTCCCTCGCCATGGTACTTCATTCACACTCACAGCATGTTTCAGAAGTAGATAAACATTCTGTCCTTAGGGAGAAATATCACTCTGAGGGTGTCTGAGTTAACCACAGGAGGTCTTCAACAGGTATTTTAGAGCAATTTCTTCTTCTTTCTGGTCCACACATGCCGCAAGATGAGGGCACATAAAACACTCCTAAAATATTATAATTATCAGTGAGGGAATCAGTGATTGTATAAACTATAATGATAATAATTTTGTTTTTTAAATATTCACAATAATTGTGCATTTTGATAGTAAAAGGTAGTTTGTTATCCATTTATGCGCTACTGATGAAGAACAGCTGTAAAGCTTACCGGTTTATGAGGTGAACAAACTACATTTCCCAACATTCACTCTGGTCAATAATGATAAAGCATGTGCATTTGTTTCTGCTCATTTAGTTTAAAAAAATATTCCTTTCTTTCTCAGGAAATTTTGTTCACTTTATTATGAACATGTGTTACATTGTTCTATGGACATATTCTGTCCACAATCACTTGATTTATTTTGAACTTTAAGAAACCACGCAAGATGAAGGCCGCATGTGTGGACCAGACCTAATATTTAATATGATCATGAACTGCCTGCTTACACAGGAAGTGTCTGTCTTGATTACATGATGTTAATGAGAGGGTAAATCTAAAATCTATAATACTAATAGACAATAGCAGAATAAAGTGGTGTTGTAGCCTTTATTAAAGAAATTGGTGGAAAATGTGTGTAGACTATGTGCCCAGATTTTCTGTCCATTGAAATGTGATAAGCATTGACAGTTTCACTGATGTAAATCTGCACACAAATGTGCAGTTACTAATGGATGTCTGTTTTCCTTCCTACCAACTGCCTTGAGCAAAGATATTTGTACAAGCTATATAATAAGTTATATTCAAGTGTATAATTTAATCTGTAATGTTATGTTGCTATATTGTATTGGGTAACACTTCGACAGTCCACTTTAGACTTTCTACTAGCATCTGCATGTCAACTATACCAGTCACGAGAATTAGTAGACTATCTGCTAAGACTTTATTTTGATGGTTCCACATACTGACTATAAATAACTTTGCAAGTACATGTCAACTTATTCTACTAACCTAACCCTAACACTAACACCTAACCCCAGTCTACTAATACTCTAATCTACTAATATTAATCTACATGAGGCAGTTGTTGCCTAATGGTTAGAGAGTCAGACTTGTAACCCGAAGGTCAATTCTCAATACCGGAAACGACTCTTGAGCAAGGCACCTAACCCCAAATGGCTGCCCACTGCTCCGGGTATCCATGGCTTTTAGTGTGTGTGTGTTCACTACTGCTGATTTGTGTTTTCCATTACTTGGATTGGTTATATGCAGCGGACAAATTCTGAGTATAGGTTGCCATACTTGGCCTTCACGTCACTTAAACTATATACTTCACTACTTCACTGTTGCAAAGTTACTTATAAGGGCTTTTCACACTTGAAATAGTTAACCATAGGTCATTCTAAACTCCAGGTTAATGGAATCTTTGGAAAAATGGGTTATCTTACTATTCACGTTTCACACTGCTCATAATTTACGCGTAGTTAACAATTAATCCTGGGTAATCATAAACTCACGCGACCCATTTACATAGCTCTAGCGTTGCTCATCCTCGTATTTCTGATTGTACTATCGAGTTTGTACTGAATGGTCATTGTGGACTATAAAGTTAACAATGAAACAGTCTCATCTTCCCTCAAATTGTTGCATTTTCTGTCAGCATTTGACATTTTTCCTCTCGAACGCTGAATTTACTGTTTATATACAATGCGCAGTTTCCGTGACTGTCCAAAGTAGGCAAATATGAGTGTGCAATTAGTTGTCTGGTGCTAAGCATCTAGCTGTATCATTCTAACACCGCATCTTTTCACACTGTACAAGTTTGGCATGGCAATGCGGGGTTAACACCGCAAAAGCATTTCATAATAAATGTAAAAAGCGGTGCTAGCCCGCTTCTAAATTACAAGCGTGAAATATTCCTTTACCCGGGGTGAAAAGTGGTGTTTAGAATGACGATAACCCGGGGTTAAGCGCAGTGTGAAACGCCCTATAGTTAGTTGAATGTCTAAAGTGGACAATTGAAATAAAGTTTAACATTATATTATGTTTATATATATTATATTATGTAATATAGTGTTTTGCTATATTACATTACATTTTTTATTTTATTTCAGAGTTTCAATGCTGTAAATGCTGTTTATGTATATTTTGGTAACACTTTACAATAAGGTTCATTTGTTAACATTAGTTAATGTATTACCTAACATGAACTAACCACGAACAATATATTTGTTACTGTATTTGATCATTTTTGTTTACGTTAGTTAAAATACAGCTGCTCATAGTTTGTTCACAGTGCATAAAGTAATGTTAACAGTTCATTATTAGTTCACATTAACTAATGTAGTTAACTAATGAACTTTATTGTAAAGTGTTACCATTTTTTCATCTAAAGTGCTATTTCTTGTAGCCTAGATTACTCATTAAACTTGAACTCCAGTAAATTTGCAATAAAATAAATAAATAATACAAACTCCAAAACATTTCGGATTGACTAGGTACTGTAGCATCATCACTTTTATTAAATTAATCAGTTTATGCCCCCTAATGGTTATTCTGGTGTAGTTTCACAAGATCAACTAGGTGTTCCACTTTCTCATCATTTAATGTCTCCACTCTACAAGTGTTACTAACATTGCTTTAAAAATACCCTAATTGTAATGGTCAGGGCTCTGAGTGTACAGTGGGGCAAAAAAGTATTTAGTTAACCACCAATTGTGCAAGTTCTCCTACTTAAAAAGATGAGAGAGGCCTATAATTTTCATCATAGGTACAGTTCAACTATGAGAGACAGAATGAGAAAAAAAATCCAGAAAATCACATTGTTTGATTTTTAAAGAATTTACTTGCAAGTTATGGTGGAAAATAAGTATTTGGTCACCTCCAAAAAAGCAAGATTTCTGGCTCTCAAAGACCTGTAACGTCTTCTTTAAGAGGCGCTTCTGTCCTCCACTCGTTACCTGTATTAATGGCACCTGTTTGAACTCGTATATCAGTATAAAAGACACCTGTCCACAACCTCAAACAGTCAGACTCCAAACTCCACTATGGCCAAGACCAAAGAGCTGTCAAAGGACACCGGAAACAAAATTGTAGACCTGCACCAGGCTGGGAAGGCTCAATCTGCAATAGGTAAGCAGCTTGGTGTGAAGAAATCAACTGTGGGAGC
Organism: Zacco platypus; assembly: GCA_038088235.1. Classification (NCBI taxonomy): domain Eukaryota; kingdom Metazoa; phylum Chordata; class Actinopteri; order Cypriniformes; family Xenocyprididae; genus Zacco; species Zacco platypus. Next base: position 18,631,488 of record CM076075.1, on the reverse strand, counting down.
AATTATTAGAAAATGGAAGACATACAAGACCACTGATAATCTCCCTCGATCTGGGGCTCCACGCAAGATCTCACCCCGTGGGGTCAAAATAATCACAAGAACCGTGAGCAAAAATTACAGAACCACACAGGGGGACCTAGTGAATGACCTACAGAGAGCTCGGACCAAAGTAACAAAGGCTACCATCAGTAACACACTACGCCACCAGGGACTCAAATCCTGCAGTGCCAGACGTGTCCCCCTGCTTAAACCAGTACATGTCCGGGCCCGTCTGAAGTTTGCTAGAGAGCATTTGGAGGATCCACAAGAGGATTGGGAGAATGTCATATGGTTAGATGAAACCAAAATAGAACTTTTTGGTAAAAACTCAACTTGTCGTGTTTGGAGGAGAAAGAATGCTGAGATGCATCCAAAGAACACCATACCTGTGAAGCATGGGGGTGGAAACCTCTGCAAAGGGACCAGAACGACTGATCCGTATAAAGGAAAGAATGAATGGGGCCATGTATTGTGAGATTTTGAGTAAAAACCTCCTTCCATCAGCAAGGGCATTGAAGATGAAATGTAGCTGGGTCTTTCAGCATGACAATGATCCCAAACACACCGCCCGGGCAACGAAGGACTGGCTTCGTAAGAAGCATTTCAATGTCTTGGAGTGGCCTAGCCAGTCTCCATATCTCAACCCCATAGAAAATCTTTGCAGGGAGTTGAAAATCCGTGTTGCCCAGCGACAGCCCCAAAACATCACTGCTCTAGAGGAGATCTGCATAGAGGAATGGGCCAAACTACCAGCAACGGTGTGTAAAAACCTTGTGGAGACTTACAGAAAACGTTTGACCGCTGTCATTGCCAACAAAGGGTATATAACAAAGTATTGAGATAAACTTTTGTTTTTGACCAAATACTTATTTTCCACCATAATTTGCAAATAAATTCTTTAAAAATCAGACAATGTGATTTTCTGGATTTTTTTCTCATTCTGTCTCTCATAGTTGAAGTGTACCTATGATGAAAATTACAGGCCTCTCTCAGGCCTCTCTCATCTTAAGTGGGAGAACTTGCACAATTGGTGGCTGACTAAATACTTTTTTGCCCCACTGTATATGTATATTAACTGGGTCGTGGTAAGGTTAATCTGCACTGGTCTGAGTGTTTCTCTCACGGGTGTTTCTGCCGAGGGTCAAAGGTTAGACTGAGCTTGTGTGAACTGTCGTAGGTCATCGAACCGCTGTTCCTGAGCTCATGACATCTCAGGAGCACGGTCTCTTTTTCACTCTCCATTCCATCATGCATATTTTATTCCGTCTTTTTATGCTCTGTTTGAAGTCAAATGTGTCTGACAGTGGTAGGCTTTAACCATATGCTTGCAAAATGTCTGCCTCAAGCCTCTCTCTCTCTCTCTCTCTCTCTCTCTCTCTCTCACACACACACACATACACAGGTTTGTTTTGCTATCTTAGTGAGGACATTGCACAGACGTCCATTGATTTTATATCAGGTCAATGATTTTCTATCACCTAACCCTATCCCTACTCCTAAACTTTCCCATCACAGAAACATGTGACCCTCACTAGATTTAAATAAAAACATATTGTGGTTGATTTATAAGCCTTTTAAAATAGTGAGGACCAGTTAATGTCTTCTGTTTAGTGAGGACATTTCATAAGCGTAATGGTTTTTATACTGTACAAACTGTACATTTCATCCCCCTACTCTACCCCTATACCTACCCATCATGAGAAAACATGAGGACTCATGAAATGTCCTCATAAAACATGTTTACGTCATAATACCAGTGTAACAGCCATGTGATTATACAAATTTGTGTCCTCATAAGTCATGAAAACAAGCACACACACGCACGCACACACGCACACACACACACACACAAATAATGGATACCATATTATTTATGTACAGTACATCTATATTTTAGCATCAGTGAAATAGGTTCTCTCTTGAGATTTACATTTCTTCTTCAGAGGTGGTAAAAAGCATATTTATTGCATATTTATTTTAGACTTTTGTGGGTGGGTGCACAAAACAATTTGTACCTGTTTATATTATAATATTAAACAGTTTTAAGTGGCAATGTTTATACCGCAAAGACCTTGCCTCTCCTCTGTTGTCATTGTGACCTAATATGCATCTAAGGAATAGTATCACCTCCCGTTAAAGTTTTATGCGTCTCGTTTCAGAGTTATGAGAGTCCATAACATTCTGCATGCTGTAAAATGACTGTCAGCAGACACATGGACATTGATGAGCAGCTCATTTTGCAATCATAAATGTTAGCACGAAGTGTGTGTGCATGTCTGTTCCTGTTGTCTTGTCAAAGTTGAGATGATTTCCCCTTATTTAACTATATACTGCATACTATTACTTTTTTAAAGAATAGACTACTAAAGAGTGGACAGTATGGACTGAAACATTTCTGACATGTCTGCTGAAATGTCACATGGCTTAACTTTGCTGCATGTTTAATTCAGCGAGAGGTGTCCAGTTATCATCTCACATTGTCTATACTAGAGGCATCAAAGCACATCATCTAAGATTGTATGCTAAGTTTATAGATGCAGTAAAACAATACAATTAAAAATTATTTTCAATCAACATCAATCAAATCAAGCTTTTATAACAATCTACTGTTTTGCGCTGTTAGTAAGTGAATTATTGCTTTTTCTCCAGTCTTTTCTGCCAACTGAAATGGAAGTGAGTTTGCTTGCATTTCAGCTCACTTTATACAACTGGTGTGGGGAGAAATTAAGAATATTTACCAATTTGTTTGGCAATCCAAAGAGTGATGCTGAAGTTCACTGTTGATTATTGCTTCTGATTTAAGAGGTATACTGGAAATATGTAGAAATAGTTACACATTTCATCGTGGGACACAGCATTTCTTGTGCTCTGGCTGATTAAGGCATATTTCAGCAAGTGTAGTAGATCACCTGGGCATTCCTTATATGCAGAATATGTTCATAATGTACATGGTCCACTATACATAATGCATACTGCAGCAATTGAGTGGTATGCCACTTCGAACACTCCCAGATAGAGAGTCAGATACAAAGAGGGACTGGAAGTAAGAATGTATAATGAATGAAGGTGTACGTTACCATTCTTTCTGAGAATTTAGATTTAAGACACTGTGTTCTCATTCAACACTCGCACGCATGCATTTGCCAGCACAAGCACTTTAGATATATTAACCGCTATGTGACTCAACTGAAAACTATGTGTATTTCAGCCTGGATGTTGGCAGCCCACTGCAGCAATTTAGCAAAGACTGAATATACTTGCTTTTGTTCTCTGCTCGTGTATGGTCAAAGACGAAGCCTATCTTCACATAACAGCAATGTGTTGACAGGTCTATTTCACTGACTGCCCCCGCCAGTAACGAAAAACACTGCCGCCACCTATAAACCACCCCCATCGAGCGGTGTAGCCTGAGCGAGCAGGTATTGTTTTCATCCCTGACTAAGTACGGATCCTCTTACGCTGCCCGCTATCAGCTACACACAGGAGGGCAATGTGAGCTCATAGCGGCCTGCTTACTGACCTGGGACCAGCATCACGACTCTTTCTCAATGAGTCTCATGCTGCAGTTGATCGCTGTCTGATCGTTGCTCTACAGGTGAATAGCTCACCTCCTGCTCCACCTCCTCCCTTTCCTCTGCCTCTCTTGGATGGTCACTGGAGTCAGTTAGCGGATGGAGTCGAGTTATGCCTGAACTTTGTGCTCCTGAGGTACAACCTTTTGAAACGGAAAGAGACAAACATTCTGGATTATTCTGTTTAAATTCTGCTCGTAATCAAGGTAAAGTGTGATGTATGGTTTCATTCAATAGATGGCTCTTTAAGAGTTCTGATATGTTCAGTTCTCTGTTTTCTCAAAGTTTTTTTACTTCTGTTTTTATTATTGAGTGCTTTTTTAAAGTGGTTATTATCATTTGATTTTGTTCTGTTTGGAACACCCAGTTTGAGTCAGTTGAATATCAAATGCGGTTGTGTAGGATTTCTGACTTATAATGCTTACAAAGCGTAGACCAGCATTTCAGAAAGTAAATTGCTTTTAAAAATAAAGGTTATTCAGTTTTTCTTGGGTTTAACCTTCTAGAGAAACCTTTATCAAATTTTTGAGCTGGTTATAGAAGTTGTTGATGTTACATTTTAATGGTTCTTCGGATCAGCACCAGTATATATCAAGGTTTTGTTTTAAAGGGAAAAAAGGGGGCGGGGAAATTATTGAAAGGTTTAGTAATACATTTTTAGTAATAAATAAAATGGTTTACAAATAAAAATATTATTGTAAATTCTAGATTTTAACCTGAAGAAAATGAACCCGCATAAGACTTGCAGCTTAGTGTGCCAAAAACATCTGATTACAAGCACTAGACAATCTGCTGTGTACTTCTAAGGGAGAACTGTAATCTCCACTACACACTAGCTGGTTGCTAAGGCATTGATTTTTAGGTGGCTGCTAACTGTCAAAAGTTTTTGTTTTGTTGTCCATTTTTTATTTGCCAGGCAATTTATTTAGATTTATTTGTGTCAAGTTCTTTTTATCCTGAAGAAAATGATTAGCATTATTTTACCAGGCAAAATGTCTCTCTTATATTCTAGTCTATTCTGGTTATTTTACCAGACTTCGTCTCTAATACATTCTGGTCTTTACATATTGCTCAGGTCGCTCCTTCAGTGTCAGTCTATTGGATTATTTCTCTCATTTTCAATGTCTGCCATGCTTAAATCGTAAATTACATTGTTTACAAAAGTAATGGCACAACAAGCTGCAGAATTTGAATTATTGTTCATGTCCCTATGCGAAAACATTGCAGGAGACAAGTTGTGCGCCAGAGTTTAATACCTGATGTTTGGCATCAAGTATGAGCAATAGTAATTGTGATGGTTGTCTTAGCAGATAAATGCAGTATTGTATATGTATAGCGGTGTGTGTGTGTGTGCAGAGGCTCAGAGCTCGTGCCCTGCGGCTGTGCCTCAGATTCTCCATCTGTTTCAATTAAAGTGAGTGCAGGACTCACTGCACTGCCGGGTTTAAATGTCACAGTGAGAAAGCTCTCACCCTGCCCACAAATAACACCACTACAGAACAGAAGATCTTAGCACAATGTAGCGCACACACTCCTTAATAGCTCCCCAATAGGTGAATTGAGTAGGTGAAATATTGCACCGATTCTTGAGACATGAGACATAACAAATCCATACCTGCTGTTAGTTTCCAAAAAAGCAACATTTCCACCGAGATCTCCCACAAATGTTCTTAACAAATCCACTATTTACTTTGTTTAACACTTTACAATATGGTTTCATTTGTTAACACAGTTAACTACATTTGTTAACATGAACTAATAATGAATAATGCTTCATTTATTAATCTTACAGCTTCAACATTTGATTTTAAAAATGTGAGTAAAGTTAGATCTGTTGACATTAATGTACTGTGAGCTAACATTAACCAATATGAACAATAGTATTTTTATTAACAAATATATAGTATTAATTATATTGATGAGTTCATGTCGGCTAATGCTTAACTTTATCAATTTACATTATCATCTGTAAAATCCAGTTTTTAAATGAAGGTTGTTATTATTAAAGGCACAATATGTCATTTTTTTTATATTAAAATATCCAAAAACTACTTGCACAGTGTTATATTTCGTTCAGCTATGTACTTTCATTATCCTAAATATTTCCTAGGATTTGTAAATTTAGAGAAATTCACAATTTTAAATAGTGCCCCGTCCCTCCCTTGTCACTTGCACCTGTCAATGACGTAATATCTGCGTTATCCCTGGTTTCCGCTTGTGCTGGACAGTAACCATATCAACAGAGACGGACATCTACGTAACGTATAGCGACGTGCTGTTGTTTTTTTGTTCAAACATTATGGACCATGGCATGCAAACTTTTGGACAAAAGGATAAATAAAATGAGAATCAATATTGGCGTGGCGTTTCCGAGATGGCGAGAGCGTAGCTACAAACTTTGACTTGACAGAGACAGCGCTCTTGCACGTTATTAGACAAGGTAAGCAGATGTAGGCTACATAAGACTATGTTATATAGCTCAACACGATGAAGTGTTAGAATGTTATCGGTATTATATTTTAATGTTGATTTAGCTTACTGTTAAGTCTCATACAGCCAACAAACTAATACATAGAATAACATTACAACTTTCAACACACTCAAATGCAGTTTAGTATGATAGTGATACATTAGACCAAGTGAAACAGCGTTGTGTTATCTCACAATTTTAATTCATCAAATAAACTGACCTGTGTGAGTAGTATTTCAGCAATTGCGAGTAGTTCGGTAGAATGAAATGTCCTCATTCCTTTATCCCCGGGACTCGTGTGTGCCACTGATATCTGTCTCTCATTAGTAATCGCGCCTGCGATTCTCGGCCACGCCCAGCTTCATACAAAAAAACATGTATTCACTCATCCATAAACATTATTTCCCCATAAACATTATTAGATCTATCGGCTTGACGACAAGTTCCATGTTCCACTCATTCACTCCGTCATCAAACTACGCATTTGTTATTGTTTTGAAGAGTTTAGCAACCCCTAGCGGCGAAAAAACAAACAAGCATATTGTGCCTTTAAGGGAAAACAAAATCCAAACCTATATGGCCCTGTGCGAAAAAGTGATTGCTCCCTAAATCACCCTTAGCAGCAACAACTGCAATCAAGCATTTGCGATAACTTGCAATGAGTCTTTTACAGCGCTGTGGAAGAATTTTGGCCCACTCATCTTTGCAGAATTGTTGTAATTCAGCCAAAGAATTGTAATTTTTAAGGTCATGCCACAGCATCTCAATAGGATTCAGGTCAGGACTTTGACTAGGCCACTCCAAAGTCTTCATTTTATTTTTATTCAGCCATTCAGAGGTGGACTTGCTGGTGTGTTTTGGATCATTGTCCTGCTGCAGAACCCAAGTTTGCTTCAGTTTGAGGTCACAAACAGATTGCCTGACATTCTCTTTCAGGCTTTTTTGGTAGATAGTAGAAGTAATGGTTCTATTTATCACAGCAAGTCTTCCAGGTCCTGAAGACCATCACACTACCACCACCATATTTTACTGTTGGTATGATGTTCTTTTTCTGAAATGTGGTGTTACTTTTACGCCAGATGTAATGGGACACACACCTTCCAAATAGTTCAACTTTTGTCTCGTCAGTCCACAGAGTATTTTCCCAAAAGTCTTGGGGATCATCAAGATGTTTTCTGGTAAAAATGAGACGAGACTTAATGTTCTTTTTTCTCAGCAGTGGTTTTCGTCTTGGAACTCTTCCATGCATTTTTGCCCAGTCTCTTTCTTAGTCATGAACACTGACTTTAACTGAGGCAAGTGAGGTCAGCAGTTCTTTGGATGTTGTTGTGGGGTCTTTTGTGACCTCTTGGATGAGACGTCACTGCGTTCTTGGGGTCATTTTGGTCAGTCAGCCAATCCTCAGAGTTTTCGCCGTTTGTGGATAATGGCTCTCACTGTGGTTTGCTGGAGTACCAAAACTTTAGAATTGGCTTTATAGCATTTTCCAGACTGATCTCAAGTACTTTCTTTCTCATTTGTTTCTGAATCACGGCACGATGTCTAGCTTTTGAAGATCTTTTGGTCTTCTTAACTTTGTCAGGCAGGTCCTATTTAAATAATTTCTTGATTAAGAACAGGTGTGGCAGTAATCGGGCCTGGGTGTGGTTAGAGAAATTAAACTCGGGTGTGATAAGCCACAAGTTTTAACTGGTGGGGCAAACACTTTTTCACACAGGGCCATGTAGGTTTGGATTTTTTAATAATTTTAATAATAACAACCTTCATTTAAAAACTGCATTTTGTGTTTACTTTTGTTATCTTTGACTAATATTTACATTTCTTTGATGATCTGAAACATTTAAGTGTGACAAACATGTAAAAAAAAAAACAATAAACAGGAAGGAGGCCAACACTTTTTCACACCACTGTATATTTTTTCCTCCCATTTCATATGTATATATTTTTTACTTTGTCCCTTTAGGGGCACCATAGACACACATTGATTGACAAGCAGGGAAAAATACACATTTTGTGAGAAAATAGCAGCAGCTGGTCCAAACCTCTGAACATGTTGAACAAATTAATAAAAAATAAATCCTTAATTCTCAAGCTTTTTATTTTCCCACTTTTTTAAGAATCAGTGATTGGCTTTTATTTATAGAGTTTTCTGGCTTATGAGGGTCTGATTGATTTAGATCTATTCTTTTCCATCCTGCTGTTGTTGACTCAAACTGTTCTTGTCACTCACTGACAGAGTAAACTCAAGGACTATTTGCTGTTTGTTAATAAGTAAATTAAGTCTGCACACTGGTTAGAAAGTTTCCCATGGAAATGCATACTGTTAGCCTTCTTTGTCTTTCATGTGCATACACTCTCTCGGTCTCACTGAAGTACATCAGATACATGCTTTCATCTTCAATATCAGACAGTGCGTACATATGTTGTTATGTACGCACTTTCACTCTGGAAGTTCTAGTTTACGGTTTTCCATGGTGAGTGTTTACTCTTTTTGTATAAAAGCAGTAGAGAGCATGATGCATATGCTAAATGGTTGTTTTTCTTGATGAAAAGCCTCACTTCTTGTTCAGTTATACAGATGATTAATGTAAAACAGATACAATTCGAGTTTATTTCTCACAAAGGAAAAACAAAACTGTGAGATATAAACTCGAAATTAACATTTTTCCTTTTTTTCGTGGCTTCCACAGACTGTTACTGCAAAGCTGTCATTTTCTGCCACCAGGTAAGCTCCGCCCACAAAAAACGTCATCGCTGTTCGCTAACACAAAATAGGTCTACACACAGTTGATTGTTTACTGTTACTAGGTAGTTGCTTCCTGTCAAAAGTTTTGGTGTTTTGTCCATTTTTTTGTTGCTGTTTTTTGCAAGGCAAAATTTATGTCTGGTCCCTTATAAAAATAATAACACAACTCTCCTCAACAAGCAACAGGATTTGAGGTATAATTTTTATGCAGGAACAACGTGGGATGAGTTATGAGGTTTAATACTTAGGATTAGGGGCTTGTTCAAATCCCTAACACTCAGTATGAGCAATAATAATGGTAATGAGGTATTATCATCCATGATAATGACTAAGCAAGCAGCACTAATTATTTTAGTGTTTATCATGGTGTCCTAATGTCAGTCTTTTCACCACCTGCCTCAGGTTTGCTTTTATTTGCAGTGCAGTGCAATGGAGTCTCTGCAGCCATGGGTCATCTTTATGAGACTCACTAATCGTATTTAATGCTTATTACCTCTCTCACTTTCTCTGTTTCCGTCACACACACATACTCACAGCCTGTGGTGCTGGCTTCATTAGTACTATCTGTCAGCATTAATGTAGGAGAGGTAAATAATTGGACACAGCGCGTTTGCCGTAGATGACTTCCGCCACAGTTTTGGCTCCTTGATTAGCAGGCTAATTGCATTTTGCTGCTTTTGACGGCAATCATAGCCATTTCCAAACACTTATGAAACATCTGTCAGAATGAGGGTTAATCCGGCTTCTGCAATCATCTTACCTGTAAACGCTACCGTTTCCTATAAACGTGTCCGGAACAACCAGATGTTTACTTGCTTTTATAATTAAGAGGTTGAGGCTAAACGCATTTCTCATGCTAAATGTCTGTGAGTCAAGTCAGCCAAACAGAGTGTCAATTGTTTATTTGCCATCATGTTTATTTCAGTGGAACCTTCTTCAACGGTGATATATGTTCAATACCAAAATCGAAAGTGAGTCTCTGACTAAATAGTTCATTGTTTTCCTTGTCTGAGAGTTTAGGTTGAAATTTAAGCTTTGCTCTGGGCAAAGGAATGTGGGAAGACCTTTGACTATCTTTCCCATCAGCCCCTTTCTGTCTTTTGGTTCTTTATGTGTTCTGGGAATCTCAACACATTTGGCCACAAGCCCAAAACAAGACAATTCAAAGGAAAATGTGATACTACCGTTTCCGTGGTTTAAAGTGTTTTTCAAAATGAGGTCTGCAGAAAATTTGAGTGTTTTTTTTTTTTTTAATGCATGTCTAAGTCAACCCGTTAACTTAAAATATTTAAATAAATTCAAAACAAATTTTTTCAAACATTTTTTTAAATAATTTTTTTTCAAATTTGGTAAAACGGTTTATTTTTTATTCTCCCCAGAAATCCTAAAATTAATTTGATTCTGAATCATTTCTGACAATTTTATTGTATTGATATGTAATGTTTTTCCAATGCTTTTTACTGTTAAAAAATCGGAATATTGTCATAAAAATACGTTTTATTTTTCATTTTATTTTTCCTTATTTAAATGTTGTACAAATAATTGAGTTGAAAATATTTCTTTTGCATGTTATCTAACAGTAATTTTGGGTGGAAAAAGATTATTTTCCAGACAATAGTTTAATAATTTACTTTGGCCTCAGTACAGACACAATATAAAAGCTAATTTAATTTAGCAAACAACCTATTTCTTTCAAACTATTTTATTACAATAAAATCCAGGTCTGTATTCATAAAATTACATATCTGATTTTGTGTTTGCTAAATATTTGGGGGTCTTTGGTATGAAAAAAGTTTTAAGACTTTGATGTATAGTTTGATTATTTAGGATCATACAATGATTTTTTTTGAAAGTAAGTCAGGTTGTAGATTGTTGTGGTGTGTGCTATTATTTTCTAAGCAATCAGATTCATTGATTTTTTTTTTTTTTTTTTTAACCTGGCAGACCATAAAATGGGCAGAAAATCTAACACAAGCATAGAATATTTTCTAGATGGCTTTTCAAGTGTTAAACGTAATAATTGGTTTTAAACAAACCCCCTCCCCCCCAAGTCCAGTCTCTTTTGCTGTTGGTTTTTGATGGAAACAGATGCACAATAGAGTGAATTCAGCATGACCACCAGCTGTCCTTGTCCATGCTAATGTGTTTGTATGGAGCAAAGACTCTTTTCATCTACAGGTCACAGCTCAACCACCATTCAGTTCCAACACTGTGAACCGTGAAGATCGACGCAACACTAAAACCCACCTGTGTTCTGTTTGTTAGAAAGCTATTCCTATGCTTTCAGCTCTCTTTGCTGTGGGAGGTATATGTATATGTAGTCAGCAATACAATTGTTTAATGCATTGGGACTGATTTTTTTTTTTTCTGATCATGGTTGTAGTTCCAAAACAATACACTGTTATTATTGCCGTAGCTCCTCTTGGAGCACTAAGAGCAACACATGGATGATCGGCAGGGTTACTCATGTGCTTGGTGTATGTCTCTCAGCTATAATTATGCACATTGACTTCAACAAACATGCTTTTAATGACTTCGATGAGAGCCGCGGGGTTGGATAGAGTCATATACACATGCACGCTATATAAAAACCGGCATTTAAAATGTGAGGACGGTAACGGAGGTGCGATGGTGTAGACTGGACAGCAATGCTTTAAGCATATGTGTTGGGGTGTGGAAGTGTCTCTTGGTGGAATAGATGTTGTGTGGCTGGCTATGTTCAGAACTGCATCATACTAGTCATAATACGCCTTTTATCTCTCTTCATCTTGCTTTTCCTGCAAATTCACAATATACTTAACACAAATAAATGTTAATTGTTAATGGCTAGAACCTGTTCTCTAGAGGAGCTTAAATGTGGGTTAAACTCCCTGTCAGAGATTTTAATGAGGATTGTATTAAGCTCCCCTTTTTGTGTAAGATTCTTCTTTGGCTTTTGAAAATTAGGCTTATTTCTGAGACTACAGCCGTTTTGGTGTGTTTTAGTGTAGTGAGATTACAGACTGCTATGTGTGTCTGAAATGTAATCCAATCCTTTAAAGTGGTAATATCATAGAAATTAACTTTTGAAATAATAAAAGTTGGGTATAACTTTCTGGGGTCATATTCATAAAACATTTTAAGGCTAATCTGCCCAAAGACACCATTGAAGCAATAGCAATAGAGCCTTCGGTGCCTAGCCTTTTCATTATAAATGCATTAAATATTTTGATTTATAGATTTTAATCTGTGATGACATAACATAAAGGTTCATTTATGTACAGGCAAAATGTATTGAATGATGGAGTATAAAACATTGCGTTCAAGTTGCTAATAATATCCTATCGTCTGCACCAATAGCCTTGTGGGCAGCTCATGTGACCCCAGTTCGAATTCTGACTCGTGGACCTTTCCCGATCCTGTCCCCCTTTCTCTCTTCCACTTTGGTTCCTGTCTACTCACTTTTCTATCATAATAAACAGGCAAAAATGTCAAGAATAAATATTTGAAAATAAATGAATAAAAAAGAAAACAATGTCCGATTACATGTCAGGTGTTTTCACGAGTTCACACTTACAAATGATCGAATAGAGTAAAAGATTAAAATAAGCATATTTGGCATGCTGTCCAAGGAGAGGCTCCGAACTCGGAATTTAGCCCAAACCCAGAGTTCTCCCCCATATCCAGGGAATAGGAACCAGCCAAGAGTGAGGAGTCATGGTGAGGAGGGATTCAGGAAACTGTTGAGTTAACTGGTGAGTCGGCTGCATGTATATCGAGCTGATTAGATAGACCATTTTAACGTGCTCTGCCCGATCTTTGTTTGTAAAACATAATTTGTCTCTTGGATTCTGCTTTCTCTCGAGATGCTGAGCATATACTTGTTTAATTAGTTGCACTTAGCCTACATTTTAAAATCTTTCTTTAAATATGGAATCATGATACCTCTTTCTACAATATTTCAATGAATAAATTGCTGACAGAGACCACTCCCCTATCAGCCAATCACTGTGGGCAGAGTTAGTAAGTGTACTGAAATCCATAGCCACGAGAGAAACCCTCCCTTTCTTTTTGCTTAAGACTACTCTCTACTCCGTAGTAAAAGTTTGTCTCAGCAGCTTTGTGGATAGGTTTTAAAAGAAAAATCTTAGCTAGGAACTTTTACAGCTATTTAGGAGAACTCTTAGTGGTAAGATAAAATGTTTTGTGAATACGGCCCCAGAACTCAGAACTTCCTTCCCAGTCCATAAAGGGTATTTGTTGAAACAAAGCTACACACATGAGTCATTTGGAACTATCTGATAATTACATTAAGTACACAATTATCAGTTCGATAATACATTATCACGACTGACCACATTTACACGTACAGTGCCTGTTCAGAAATGTAGCCCGTCACAGTGAAGCAGTAATGTACAAAGTACGGTATTAATATTATTCCTAAACTCGAGAAGGAACAATATCCCTCATCATTTCAGTCTGATCAGTTTTTGCTGCATATTTCAGCTTGGATTGTTTTGTGAAGCTATCCTAATGTAGACTAGACTGAGCTCTGCCTGTAAGTGTAACAACAACAACAAAAAAGATGTTTAATTCAAATTCAAAAGTAAATTGAAAATTTTGATTACTTTTACTAACGTTATGTGGATGATAAAAATAATTCAATCCATAAAATAATTTATGCTCTACACCTTTAAGGTTTTGATGGTGTGAACCTCTGGGCATATATGTGGGTTTAAACTTTTTGTGTTCACACTAGAATTATTTAGCTTCGCTATTTGCCTCTGTCATGAATGCATTATATTTATACCTGTTCAAAATTTCAGGAAGAAAACCCTCAGAGTCAGGTGGGAAATTGATCTTTAGCATTTCTAAAAATCCATGTGATGTTTTGTGAAGCATGGATTTGGATCCTCGTGCTGAAGAAGCAGGAGAAGAGAAATGTCTCTGGGTAGTGCTATTGAGTTGTGTACTGCTAGAATAAAGATGTGAATAACTTTGAGAGTACATCTTTTATTCTCGTACCTGATGATAATTAGCATGATGCCAGGAGAATCTTTTTAACAAAGTGTGAGCCATTCAAGTCGATTACCGTTATGATTCAAGTTTGTTTTCTGCTGCAAGGCACTTGTAGGTTCACAAACACTCTGAAATGCTAAATAGTGATGTGTGAGAAACAGCAGTGCTTGAAGGATTTTGTGGAAATGTGTGAGTGTGTATATGAGTGCCTGTTGCACTGCAAAATGAACTCACTATAAAAATATATATTTTATATAAACCTCAACAGCAATAACCCCCCCCCCCCACACACACACACTCTTTTATTACAATGAGAATATTTTCTCAAATACTTTATTTTACATTTACATTTATTCATTTGGCAGACGCTTTTATACAAAGCGACTTACAAGTGAGGAATACAACAAGTGATTCATCATGAAGAGGCAAATAGACACAGGAAGTGCTCATAATACAAGTTTCAGACATTGTTAAGAATAGCATAAGCTAGAATAGGGAGGGAATAGAGGAAATGATAGTATAGTTTTTTTTTTTGTTTTGTTTTTTTTTAAAAGAAAGAGATGATATTTCAGATGTCTTTTGAATATTGCCAGGGATTCTCCTTCCGTGATGAAGGTAGGGAGATCATTCCACCAACAAGGAACAGTGGACGAGAATGTTCTGGAGAGCGATTTTGTGCCTCTCTGTGATGGTACTATGAGCCTTCACTCCTTTAGTGATCGCAGGCTTCTGGTAGGGACATAGACTTGTAACAGTGAGTGGAGGCAGGAGGGTGCAGAGCCTGTGGTGGATCTGTAAGCAACGCCTTGAACTTGATGCGAGCAGCAAGTGGTAGCCAGTGCAGAGAGATGAAGAGAGGTGTGACATGTCGTGGGCTCTTTTGGGCTCCTTAAAGACAAGACATCCTGCAGTGTTCTGGATCATTTGTAGAGGTTTGATTGCGCTTGATGGCAGTCCAGAAGAGCATTGCAGTAATCAACCCTAAATGACCAGGGAAAAATCCTGATTTTCATGATGTTGTGTAGTGCAAATCTGCATGACCGAGCTGTCTCTGCCATGTGGTCTTTGAAGGTCAGTTGGTCATCAAAGATTACTCCAAGATTTTTGATGGGGTAATTGATGATGTACCTAACTGGATGGTGAAATTGTGCTGTGGAGTGGGATTGGCAGGGAAGATGAGAAGCTCAGTCTTTGCCAGGTTGAGCTGCAGGTGATGTTCTTTCATCCATGTCGAGATGTCCTCCAGACAGCTTGGGATTCGTGCAGCTACTGTGGAATCATCTGGTTGGAATGAAAGGTAGAGCTGTGTGTCATCATCATAGCAATGGTAGGAGAAACCATGTGCCTGTATAGTGGACCCAGTGATATAGTGTAAATAGAGAACAGGAGGGGTCCAAGAACTGAATCGTGATGAACCCCAGTGAACATTTGATGAGCTTTGGATACCTCCCTTCCCCAGCAAACTTTGAAAGACCTACCTGTGAGAGAGGATTTAAACCAGTGAAGTGCCGTACCTGAGAAGTCAATGATGAGAGAGTGGACAGAAGTATTTGATGATTCACAGTGTCAAAGGCGGCAGATAGAGCCAGCAGAATGAGAACTGATGATTTGGTATCAGCTTTTGCAATCCACAGAAATTTAGGGACAAATGGTAGTGCAGTCTCGGTCGAATGGCTGCTCTTGAAACCAGATTGGTTGACGTCCAGTTGGTTGTTCTGTGAGGGGAAAGATGACACCTGGTTGAACACCACTCGTTCAAGTGTTCTTCCTATGAATGGTAGGAGAAAGACAGGTCTGTAACTGTCTACAAGTGACTTTAATGTGGGTATAATGTGTTTAATGTGGATTTTTTAAGTAATTGGGTTACCTGAGTCTGCTTGAACAGGGTAGGGAAAATGCCTTGGTGGAGAGATGTGTTGATAATGTGTGTAAGTGCTGGGAGAGAAGGCTTGTAGAAGGTGTATATATATATATATATATATATATATATATATATATATATATATATATATATATATATATATATATATATATATATATATATATATATATATATATATATATATATATATATATATATATATATATATAATAATATGGCCATATTATGGTTTTTCAAATATTAACTTTTCTTATAGTGTTCAACATAGTTGTTTGTGAATGTAAAATATCCACAAAATGTTAAAGATCACAGTGCACCACAGATGAAGTTGTTGTCTCTGAAAAGAAAGAATTGATTCTGAACTGCTGAAACAAGTCGTCAGCAATTCCAGTCTCACTTCCTGCTACACGTGTTATAATGTAACAAATTTGCATAATGCCAGCCTATGGTCTTCGTTGGCTGCCTGCAAACGATATCGGCTTTGACTGTAGATATAGCTGAGGCCTGGAAGAGTTTGGTTTGTGTTGTTGACATGTCGAGAAAATGTTGTTATCAGCACTTCGAATCCACTTGTAGTGTATGCACTAAAAGATGAGGTCTTTCGCTGAAATTGATACGGAAAAATGACGCCATTGTTCATATGACTGTGTATCAAGTTCTTAAGAAGCCTCCAGAGCTAAAATCCAGATATGGTAATAGGTATTTCATTTCCAACATGTGTGGTTAAGCGGTAGATCAGTCACAAGACTGGGCCATCTAAACAATCAGAGCAGAGTAGACCAATCACAACAGACTGGGCCATCCGACCAATAAGAGCAGAATAAGTTCATGGAAAGGAGATGGGCTCTTTGAGAAATTGAAAATGTGAGAAATTTTAAAGGATTCGCTTTAAAACTTCAGAATTAAAATTTCCTGATAATTTACTGTTTTTGGCTTTCTTTCTCCAGGCGAAAAGAAATTAAGGTTTTTGAGGGAAACATTCCAGGATTTCTCTCCATATAGTGGACTTCAGCAGTTACCAACGCGTTGAAGGTCCAAATATTTCAATATTTCCAGTTTCAATGCAGCTTCAAAGGGCTCTACACAATCCCAGATGAGGAATAAGGGTCTTAACTAGCAAAACAATGTCATTCTCAAAAAATAAAATAAAATAAAATATATATACTTTTTAACCGCATATGACTGTCTTGCACTGCTCTGCGGTGCACCACGCATTATGTAATCACTTTAGAAAGGTCACGCGTGACGAAGACAGAAGTATTGTAGTAGGGTGAAAAACTTACTCTTTGCATGTTCACTTTGTACTTGCTCGGTAGTTGCCTACATCGCGTGTGACCTTTGCAACGTGATTACGTAATGTGTGGTGCAAAGCAGAGGTAGTACAAAATGAGCAGTTGTGCTTAAAGACTATATAATTTTTATTTTGAACCCTATTGAAGTCTAATGTATGGAGAAAAATCCTGGAATGTTTTCCTTAAAAAAACATAATTTCTTTTCGACTGAAGAAAGAAAGACATAAACATCTTGGATGACATGGGGGTGAGTAAATTATCAGGAAATTTTAATTCTGAAGTGAACTAATCTTTTAAGTGTTTTTTTGACCCTGGACTCATAAAAACAAATCCAAAACAAAAATTAGGAACCTTTAAAATCTTAAAAAGATATGAATCCAGGCTTTGTTCACAAATATCGTGAGAATAGAAAAGCCATTTGACATTTCTTTAAGAGTCACACCTGTTTGTAAATATGGTTGTCAATCCGAAACATATGCCAGTGACTGTCTAGAGAGTAAGATTAAGCTCTAACAGGAGAAGTGACAACCATTTTTGCAGTGCAAACGTGGCCTTGGACACTCAACAAAGTAGCTCTGTTTCAATTAGTTACCTAACACTGATCACTGAACACAATGTACTCATTTAGCTTCATTTAAGCTAATAGGAAATTCTTCATCAGTAGTCCATCATTATTTTCTATAGCTCGCAGAACCCCTTTAATCAGCTGATTTGTATGATTATGTGCGTAATATGATGGATGGAGAATTCCATCTTGTGGGTCTTTTGAAAAATTCTCACGTTTCCTTCCTGTTTTTAGTAATGGCTTGAATCTCACAGGTCAGTGTAACTTCCTGCCAGGGTGCGTGATTGGATGTTTTGTGGTTAAAGGATGCCACGCAGGGATGATTGCTTATAATGTCATGGGCTCGACAGAGCTTCCAGAGGTGTTCATATTATATCTTTCAGATGCAATCAAGCTGTCTTTTATCTCTCACCGCAGGTGTGTGTATTTGTGTGTGTGTGTGTATGTGTGCCTGTTTGATCCATCATTTCCATCATGGAATTCAATGCTTGATAGCTGTGAGTGGACTTGCATATATTGCCTGCTGTTGAAGCCTAGGGTGAGCAATCTCTCTCTCTCTCTCTCTCTCACACACACACACACACACTCACACACAAACACACACACACTCTCTCTCTCTCTCTCTCTCAAACGATCAGTTAAACATTGATTGAGAAGAAAGTGCTGTATGCACGGATAGGGAAGTTTTGCCAGTCTTCTCAGTGTTGCTTGGATTTAAACATTATTTAAATGCTTCCCAGGGCCACTGCCACCCTATGAGACCAGATTTACCAAAACCTTCGTCTTGTGATGCTCTCATTTGACTGCATCCGATTGCAGTGTCAAGTTCAATGATTGGAGCAGATGAGACTCCTCAGAATGTTTTCGATCAGGCAAAGGTGTATTGCACAAATCCATGTAGATATTGAGTTTGTAAAAAAACAAACGTGGCCACAACCCTGGTGAGCTGCTTTGTAAAAGAGAACAATAATGTCAGAGCTAACTTCCAAAATATGTCTGCAGCTGCCTTTTTTCTTTTAAAATCCTATCATTTGATTCAGAGACCACTAAAACTACGCTCTAAAAAATGCTGGGTTAAAAGAAACCCAAGTTGGGTTGAAAATGGTTGGACATTTATTAATTTGTTTAATACATGAGCATTTATTAATAACTTTATTGAATACTAATTAAACAATAAATATACAATGTTGCCTCTAGTAATTATGTGTCTGATTTTTAATTTCCTTCCTATTTTGGGTTCATTTTAAGCCAGCCATATAGTAATTTTTAAACAATTGTTGGATTAAATAAAACTGCCCAGCACGTTGGGCAAACATTTAACCCAAGCGCTGGGGTTGTTCGTTTTCAACCCAACTTGGGCTGTTTGTAATAGATTTCCTGAGGAAAATGTGAGTGGTATTGTTAGGTGGTTGCTTGGATATTTTGGGTGGGTGAGTTATGCACTAAGGTTTAATCCTTACCTTAAAATCAAGTATTGTCTGTATGTACTGGTATGGGAAACAGTCAGGTCACATCCAACATGGTGTTACAACATTCTGTGCAATCGCAATCCGTACAGAAATACTATAGGTCATTCTGAGTTGGTGGACAGTTACATGGTTCATTGTCTTTCAATTTAGCTTAAAGCAGAAGTACTTAAAGCTACAACTGTCCAAGAGTTACTTTCACTCTTGTCGATTGAGGTGGAAACTCCGATATTCTCGTGTAATAGAGTGTTTCTCTGTGACCCTCCATTAATTAAGCCATCCAGTAGACTTAATGAGCCACATGTTAATCCAATTGATACATATGGTCATTTCATTGTTTAACCAACTTAAGTGGTGTAATGAATTTGGTTGTTGTTTTTATGAGAGAACATTTAAGGATAAACAATAAGATCCTTTAAGGCAGATTGATTTGACTGAGTAGGCCATTAAAATGAGCAATACAGGGTTTTTTTCCAGGTTGTGTTATTGTTTTAGAGGACTTATGAGTCTCTGTTTATCGTCAGTAGTGTTATTTGATTAGTATTCTCTAATTACCAATTTTGTTTGTAAATCTGAAGGCCTCGGGGGATTCATTTAGTAAATTAGAATAAAAGTTTTTTTTCCTTTTTTTGTTTACCCAAATTCTGGTTATTAAAGCAGCAAAAGGTTGATTCTGGGCTTTGTTTGCTGTAGAGGAGCATGGGTAGAACAAAGTTTAAAAAAAAAAGAGAAATGGTGGTGATTCCCATTATCCAAGTGTCTTGTTCATATGAACTAATGGGAAAACACACACACACACACACACACACACACATGGGGACATTCCATAGGCGTAATGGTTTTTATACTAAACAAACTGTGTATTCTGTCCCCCTACACTACCCCTACCCCTAAACCTACCCATCACAGAAAATGTTCTGCTATTTTAGATTTTCAAAAAAGATAATTCTGTATGATTTATAAGCTTGTTTCCACATGGGGACCAAAAAAATGTCCCCACAAGATCAAAATTTACTGGTATTACTATACCTGTGGGGACATTTGGTCCCCATAACGTAGGGAATAGCCCCCCCCCCACACACACACGCACACACACACACTCATGTCTGTATTGCTATCTTAGTGAGGACATTCCATAGACTTCCATTGATTTTTATATCAGGTCAATGATATTTTCTATCACCTAACCCACCTAACCCAACCCCTACACCTAAACCTACCCATCACAGAAACATGTGCAAAACATTACATTTAAATAAAAACCTATTTTGGCTGATTTATAAGCCTTTTAAAATAGTGAGGACCAGTCAATGTCCTCACTAGTGGGTTGAGAAAGTATTTCAAAGTATAAGTGAGGTCATTTGGTCCCCACAAGTATAGCCAAAACGAGTACACAAACACACACACACACACACAAATTGAGTTGCATTTGAATAACGGTGTGAGTTTTGCTTTATACATGAGTTGGTAAATCACTTTGAACATATCTCATGTCTCATTGGCTTAAGATTAAAATGAAATCTGCAAACAAAATGTCAATTTACTCTATATGAGAATATTCAATGGAGACAGAGACCATTGGTCAGGTGATGCAGTGAGTGACTTTATTGTCAGCCTGCTTGTGGGAACTTTTAGCAGCTCAAGGATGAATATTTTTTTTCTCTCCTTGCACCCCCCCCCCCCCCAAAAAAAGTTATTAGTTAATTTTGCCATTACATGAACCCTGCTCTCTGTGGATTCCCTCATTTAGCATTTTTAGACTTTCGACAGTTTGTAGTTTTGCAACCCGGAATAAAAACGACCTTTTCCCAACAAATGGTAACATTTGCAGTAGCGTGAACTTTTAACTGCATTATGAGAATTAATATATAACTTCAAAATGTATTTTGTTTTAATCAATTGATAAAAATAAAAAGCATGTAGTTTAATTCCAGACTTTAACATAACACACTTTTGTGAATTCTTACACTTGATGCAGCGTTGTTATGAGTGTGTCGTATGAATGGATAAAAAATGAGGCTGCTCCCGGCATTGCTGCTGGAATTACCACTGGCCTGCGGTCTGCTTTGATTAAATAATGTGGCAACTCACAGAAAATGTGAAAAAAAAAATATCTGAAAAAGATCAGGCTGGAATCGATACAAGTGCTGAGTGCTCTATGCAACATGTCTCTCCCTCGATTTCACTGAGCTGGTTTGGGATCAGAAGTTGCTGTAATGGAGAGATAGTGATTTTTTTTTTTTTTTTGAGAAAGGAAGAGGTGAATGAACAAACAGGAGAGCAGCTGCAGAGATGAGCAAAGACTTAAATGATGCCTTGAAGTGTTTATAGACTAATCATTATCAAAAAAAAAAAAAAAAATCACATACAGCAACGATCCTTTCTATTGCAAATAACTAGAATCTTCTTCAAAAGTTACACCTTCTAGCTATTACAGGCTGGTGGCTTGAGTGCTTACAGTATGTAGAGCTATTAGCGGTACAGTCTTTCAGCTTGAGCCTGTCTACACTGGATGCAACAAAGCAAAAGTTCCAAATCCATTTGTTTTTCATGTCATAACAAGTACCATGTATGGAGGACCAGGAGTGCCACATAAAAATAAAACGAAGAATCAATTAATTAATTTAATAATTAAAACAAAAAAATGTATATAAATAAATCACTTTTAATATGGGCAAATTAATAGACACATTTAAAGTTGTTTATTTAATTCCTGTTTTTAAATGTAGTTTAATAGAACAATAAAATAATAAATTTAAAAAATCTTTTTTGAATGTATAAATAAATAGACGAAATTGAAATGGGTTATTTAATACATTTTTTAAGATGTAGATTAATAAAACAACAAAAAGTACATTAGTAAATCATCTTAAATGCGCATTTAAATCGCTTTTTAAAAAAGAATTTGGCAAATGCTTTACTCTCTCCATTTACCAATTGCTTTTCTTTTTCGTTTTGCCAAATGGTTTTCTTTATCCATTTGTCAATCGAGTGCTAAAATGCCATTGGACAGTACACACGTGGGAACAACCAATCAGCTGTCTCCTCAATTTGAAGAGCCAGCCCTCTCAAGACAGATTCGAGCAACGCGATCACGCAAAATGTATGGGGAATCTGAACGTGTTTCAGATTGTGTTTGTGTTTGTGTGTGTACAGTCGTGGCCAATAGTTTTGAGAATTACATAAATATTGGGAATTGGAAAAGTTGCTGCTTAAGTTTTTATAATAGCAATTTGCATATACTCCAGAATGTTATGAAGAGTGATCAGATGAATTGCATAGTCCTTCTTTGCCATGAAAATTAACTTAATCCCAAAAAAACCTTTCCACTGCATTTCATTGTTGTCATTAAAGGACCTGCTGAGATCATTTCAGTAATCGTCTTGTTAACTCAGGTGAGAATGTTGACGAGCACAAGGCTGGAGATCATTATGTCAGGCTGATTGGGTTAGAATGGCAGACTTGACATGTTAAAAGGAGGGTGATGCTTGAAATCATTGTTCTTCCATTGTTAACCATGGTGACCTGCAAAGAAACGCGTGCAGCCATCATTGCGTTGCATAAAAATGGCTTCACAGGCAAGGATATTGTGGCTACTAAGATTGCACCTAAATCAACAATTTATAGGATCATCAGCAACTTCAAGGAAAGAGGTTCAATTCTTGTAAAGAAGGCTTCAGGGTGTCCAAGAAAGTCCAGCAAGTGCCAGGATCGTCTCCTAAAGAGGATTCAGCTGCGGGATCGGAGTGCCACCAGTGCAGAGCTTGCTCAGGAATGGCAGCAGGCAGGTGTGAGCGCATCTGCATGCACAGTGAGGCCAAGACTTTTGGAAGATGGCCTGGTGTCAAGAAGGAAGAAAAGAAGCCACTTCTCTCCAAAAAAAACATCATGGGCAGATTGATCTGGACTGCTGAGGACTGGGGCAAAGTCATATTCTCCGATGAAGCCCCTTTCCGATTGTTTGGGGCATCTGGAAAAAGGCTTGTCAGGAGAAGAAAAGGTGAGCGCTACCATCAGTCCTGTGTCATGCCAACAGTAAAGCATCCTGAGACCATTCATGTGTGGGATTGCTTCTCATCCAAGGGAGTGGGCTCACTCACAATTCTGCCCAAAAACACAGCCATGAATAAAGAATGGTACCAAAACACCCTCCAACAGCAACTTCTTCCAACAATCCAACAACAGTTTGGTGAAGAACAATGCATTTTCCAGCACGATGGAGCACCGTGCCATAAGGCAAAAGTGATAACTAAGTGGCTTGGGGACCAGAACGTTGAAATTTTGGGTCCCCAGATCTTAATCCCATTGAGAACTTGTGGTCAATCCTCAAGAGGCGGGTGGACAAACAAAAACCCACTAATTCTGACAAACTCCAAGAAGTGATTATGAAAGAATGGGTTGCTATCAATCAGGATTTGGCCCAGAAGTTGATTGAGAGCATGCCCAGTCGAATTGCAGAGGTCCTGAAAAAGAACGGCCAACACTGCAAATACTGACTCTTTGCATAAATGTCATGTAATTGTCGATAAAAGCCTTTGAAACGTATGAAGTGCTTGTAATTATATTTCAGTACATCACAGAAACAACTGAAACAAAGACCTAAAAGCAGTTTAGCAGCAAACTTTGTGAAAACTAATATTTATGTAATTCTCAAAACTTTTGGCCACGACTGTATATGTGTGTGTGTGTGTCTGTCTGTGTGTATTTTTGTGTATATATAATATAAAATACATACATACTGGGGTTGGGAGAATTCTCGATTTGTGATATCGATCCTGATATTTTCTCCCCTTCTGAGCTTAGTTTTAACAGCAGATGGTGCTCTAGGCTAGTTTTTAAGCACAACCTCAAATGCTAACGAAGTAAAATGCTGGACAGCGATTGTTCGGCTGAGTCATGTAAGTGGTAAAATATACTTGCTCCTCGGCTCATCATGCTTTTGACTCGAGATTACTGTAAACGCAGCCCACTGCAAACACCCTTGTAATTAACGTAACTTCAAGCTTTTCAAACTTTATGAGTGATTATTTTATGTTTAAGTGATGTGTGTAAAGGAATTGGAAGCAAGTAGAGTAACATTACGGGTTTCTAAAGCACATAGTGCCATCTGCTGTTAAAAACTAAGCTCAATTCACGTGAGGAAAATATTAGAATCGCTTCAGATTCTTTGTATTACGAATCGAGAATTGATGTATTGTCCCAGCCTTAATACATATGGCACCCTTGGTAAATATGAGCAAAGTGTAGGCCACAATCAACTAAAGATCTGCCTGGAAGAGGACTGGTTATTGTCTCAATGCAAGACTGGGAGGAGAGTTTGATTGGCCAAAGACTCTCCAAGGATCACTGCTTTTAGAGATTAGTTGAGTCTTGGGACAGAAAGCCTAAAAAAAAAATCAAACAACACCTACATCACCACAAGTTGTTCGGGAGGGTTTCAAGAAAAATCCTCCTCGCTCATCAATAAGCAATATTCAACCATTTTGAATAATTTACTGCTATTGTGAGAATTTGTAATAAGATGGTGAAGGGTTAACATGGTTTTGGTCTTCCCCCTATCATTTTCTTTCTTGTCAGTATTGTCACTTTCCAGGAAAAAAAAAATAACTTCAAGTACCATTTTGTCATTGATTGGTTGTCCTCTCTTTCCTTCATCTCTCCTCTCTCTTTCTGTCTCTGTAGACATTATGCATCCCATTAAATCTCATTTCACTCTGTTTGTCTGGTAGGTTTCTCTCTCTCTGTCCTCATTCTTGCTCAATGTGTCTGTGTTGTTGCCTGCAGGGCAGTGTGAGAGACAGACAAGGCCAAACTCTGTCCTGCTGCTGCTTGTGTTCAGAGACAAGACTTCTGTCTGTTTGGCTCAGTAGATATTCAAACACTGGCCACATGGCATGTGCTGAGAATTTGAGAGAAAGGAGTAGTAGAGGGAACACTTAATGCCTTTTCATTTGGGTAGCTCAATTTCAAGATGTGAGATCAGTAGATGCCAAATCTTACTTTTTCTCATTTCTCTCATTTCTCTCATTTTCTCATAGTGCTAGTGTTGGACACAATCTTGCCCTGTTACATGCTTTTCAAAAAAAAAAAAAAAAAAAAAAAAAAGGTATTTTTGTATGAACATGGTCCTCTTTGGTCAAAAATGACCGAAAAAATTTTGTTTTGATATTTTAAAATTTTTTGCTTCATCGGAATGGGATGACACTTGGTGACTTTTGTTGCATTAGCTATGTGAACACAAAAAATCATGGACATGATTTGCATATGTTAAAGGGTAAAAAAAAAAAAAATAGTCACACTTGGCTCCTTCATGGTGACCGACATAGGAAATGGAATGGGAAATACAAAAAAATATGAAAACTTAGAGAATCTTTTGGTGGTACAAACTACAAATCAGCCACTATGCAGAAAAAAGTACACAGCAATGAAGGGGTCCAAGATCAAACAAAAACTCTCTTACACACACAGAGACTCAAATAGAGGTTGAAATAAGATAAGACCCAGATTTATTAAGCTGTGATAAAACATGCCTGTTCATTTTTGTTACATTTTTATTTAATTTTGATGTTATGTTTTCCAAAATGTCCTCCTTTATGTTCAGGTTAGACTGTAGTAAAATTAATGCAAAAACTGACGCTTCAAATCAACATTTAAAAAAAAAAGTCTAAACCTTGACAAAAAGTAGTTTTGTGAGTATAAATTCAAACCCACAACTTAATAAATATAAGTATCCAGGTCTAAAATCCACTAAAGAATTTATAAGCCAGTTGATATAGAACTACATAGGAATCAAGTGGTTGCACTGTGGCATTTTTTTTACTCCCAACAGATGGCACTAATCTACCTTCAAAAAATTACAATTTAAATGCCTTGTATCTATTTTAACATGGAATTCTGATTTAATTGAAAAATAATTAAAATTGAATAAATCCCATCAAAATTTTAAATAATAATCAAAAAATATTATTGAACAAAAATGTATTACATTGGTTTTCTATAAAAAGAAAAAAGTTTTCAAGGCTTCTGTCATTTTTGACCGCGAAGGGTGACTCCTAAACGAAGAGGACCAAAGGGTTAAATATGCAAGTTCCTATATGGTTAAATCAAAGCTATCTTGTGATGTAAAGGGGCTGAATAAAATTACTTTTAATGAGTTTTATATAGACCGAAAAGGGAAACTCTCAGCTTTCAATTATAATTGTTTCTTTAACATTACTGAGATATAATTATTTAAATTAAATCTCAGTTTTTCAAACAATTTTTAAAGTATGTGGCATATTTAGAAGAGATTTATTCAAGCATTCATTGTAAGCTTAAAGATATATACATTATACGCATCCAAATAATAAATTATCCTAAATACCAGGTTGCATAAAAAATATAATGCATATATTTAATAATATATTTAAAATTGCGATACGCTCTTTTGTAGAGTTCATTTTTTTAGCTTAATATTTAGGTAACAAGTTAATTTACAAGCCATTTTATTGGTGGTTTCTGACTCAAAATGATGGATCGTGTCACACTGGGCTTGGATGTGCAGTGTGCTGTATCTGAAGAGCTTGCTGAAGTGAACAAGGCTAGAGTCAGAGTTTAAAGTCTTATCCAGCAACATCAATTACCAGAAGCATGGCTCCACAATACATTACAGCTCTTAATGAGGCCTCCAGTCATTAAACACCAGCCACCAACAGTGTGCTTCACTAAACCTACCAATAAACATCTAACAGGTTCATTGCACTTTTAGACTGTCTGTAATAATTTATTGTTAAATAGAAGACTTTCAGATGTTATTCCTGCTTTCTCTTGTCAACTACATTTTTTTAAAAAAAATTTTTTTAGCATGTTGCTAGATCTTTGCTGGGGTGTTCTGGGTAGTTGCTCGTGGTTGCTTACTGGCCCAATTTAAAAGAGCCCATATAAAAATCTGATATATTCTGATCTTTATGTTTCAGCTCCCTTCTTCCCAGGAAATGCTCTTTCTTTCTTTCTTTCTTTCTTTCTTTCTTTCTTTCTTTCTTTCTTTCTGTCTTTCTTTCTGTCTTTCTTTCTTTATTTCAATTTTAGCTTTTTACTCACTTTTTAGCCTTTTTTAAATTCACAGTTTTTACAATGAAACTTTTTAGACTTTTTTCTGTTTACTTTGTCTAATTGCTTAACGTAATGGCACACATCTCCTCAAATGGAAGCCAATATTGATCAGAAGAAACTTTATTGTAATATCAATGACGCTATCCAGTGAATAAAATGTTCTTGATAAGAAAAAAGTATAAGTGTATAAGTATACATATACTTTGAATATTGCTAATAAACTACAAGCAAGATTTTGTTTTGTGGTAAACAAGCAATAATGGGTTATATCATTCAGACGGTTTTCTGCCCTCCTCGTCATATCTCATCTTCCTCTCTGTATATCCCAAATCAAACCTCTTCATTTCCCTTATTAGGGCAAGTATTTGAAACCGTAAAGGCTCGTCATCTCACCTGGTTAGTGTTCATTCAAACTACAGCACATCCTCTGCTTCCCTCTCTCTTCTTTCTCGGCGCATTTACTCACTCTTTCTCTTTACTCAGCATGTCACCTTCCAGCCTGTTCCAATGAAAGCTGCCAGAAGCTTTAGCTCAGGCTGTTCACGCAGTCTGTCTTATTGCTGGTCCTTGTTTGCTTTTAGAAAGTTGTGAGAAGGCAATAACTTTGCATGCATCTGAAATGAATCATAATCACAATCACACCAGCCCTGCCCCGGTCCCCTCTTTTATCTCTCATGAGTGAACGGTGGGTAAATGAATGCTAACTTTTGTTTACACTGCGCTAACTATGTCCTCGCTCTACTGTGTTGTCGTTAAATAAACTTCACCCCCATGTGAGCTGGTGTACCCTTCAGTGCTGTTTTGTCTGCACCGCAGTTCTCCTCAGCTTAATAGGGTGCTTTGGTGTACGGCTAGCTAACGCTGTGTGTACGGCTAGCTAATTAATTTGATCAGCTAGTCACGCTCTGGCATGTCCAGAGGGATTGGATGGATTGTAGGGGATCAGTGACACAGATTAAAAGAGAGTAGCCACCGAATGCATTTCTCAGTTGGGTACAGACAACCCCCTGCACCACTGTGTACTTTCACTAAGCTAATGCCGCCGAGTGTCAGTGTGATAGCGGCTATTAGCAGCCAAGCTATTTCCTATCCCACTAAAAATGCTTGTCTCTCATCACAATTTAGTTTAAATAAATAGTTGTGTGGAATCCTATCTATCTCTCTATCTACCTATCTGTCTATCTGTCTATCTACCTATCTACCTATCTATCTATCTATCTATCTATCTATCTATCTATCTATCTATCTATCTATCTATCTATCTATCTGTCTGTCTGTCTGTCTGTCTGTCTGTCTGTCTGTCTATCTGTCTATCTGTCTGTCTGTCTGTCTGTCTGTCTATCTGTCTATCTGTCTGTCTGTCTGTCTGTCTGTCTGTCTGTCTGTCTGTCTCCCTGTCTGTCTGACTTTATAGATCTATCATTCTATCTGTCATTCTATCATTATTCATATCGATATCTGTTTCTCTTATTTCTATTATTCTATCTATAATATAAGATTTGATCTTAAAAAACAAGTCTTTGGTGAAAGGAAAAAGTTGATTTAAAGGGATAAAACACCCAAAAATGAAACCCACTCTCAAGTTTTTCCAATTAGACTTTTCCAATTCTTTGTTCGGCAGAACACAAAGGAAGATATTTGGAAGAATGTTTGTAACTAAGCAGATCTCGTCCCCCATTGACTACCATAGTAGGAAAAAAATACTATGGTATCAGTGGGGGGGGGGGATTTGCTTTCTTTTGTGTACAGCAGAACAAAGAATTTTATACAGGTTTGGAACAACTTCAGGGTGAGTAAATCATGACAGAAGCTTCATTTTTGGGTGAACTATCCATTTAAGATATGTTCTCTAAAACAACTTTTGCTTCCCGAGTAAATTTATCTTGTTTCAAAGATGTTTAGATATCTTGACTCAAAAACGAGACAAAAATACCGATTAGACTGACTAATCGTTTGCTTATTTACTCTTGAGAGGCCAGATGATCCGAAAATTCAATTCACAGTCCTTTCCCAGATCAAATGAGGAAAACATGTATTTTATTCCAAATCCAGAAGGATCCAGCTAGTGTCAAAAAAGTGCAAATTAAATGAAGAACAGAATGCGAGTGATCCTTTGGTGAACGCACGCCCAGGTTTTGTCTTATCTAAATCTTGTTGGGCCGTCCTGCTGTGTGCCTGGTGGCATCGTGAACAAACCAGAACAGGAAATCTGATCAGCTGGAGTAATGAGCTCCGAGCTGCTGCTTCTCCTCTTTGCATCTTTTATAGACCTCCACAAGCCTGCTCAACGCCACCTAAATTCTTAATGACCGCTCAGACTCAGCTGTATACACTCTCGTTTTTGTCTTAGCTTTCGACATACTCACGGCTCCCTCAGATCGTTTGCTTTTACCTGACGGCAGGAAACGATGTGTCTCTTTGCTGATAAGGAGAATGACCTGTTTTGGATGTAGCTTAAAGCAAAGTGTCCTAGTAATGAGAGAATAGTGCTTCGGCTCTCGTGGCGAACATGAAAGAAAAGACACAAAAAGGAGAGGAAGCTCTTGGCAGCATCTGGGAAATACTTGATATGAGGTTACCATGGCAACCTGCTAACACATTGAAATAGAGTCGTTTATTGACTGTAATGGCAATACCACGAATGTGCTGTGACGAGTTGAATCAAAACGTTTGTGCTTTTTATGTTTAACATGTAATTATGCTGAAACAGTAATAATTTAACAAGGGATGCACTGGACAATGCTGCATTTATTTTTTTTTTTCACATTTTCATAGTCAATGAACTATGTTTTTCACAGTTGAGCACTTGAGAAGTAATTTTCCTTGTGTGAGCACCATTTTGCCATTAAAGATAAAGACAAGAGTTTCATACTTTAATAAAAGGCTTTGGGTTCTCCGGATTGCTCTGATGAAACATTGTCTTAAATAATAAAAAAAAATATTTTAGAGGCCATGTTCCATTTTGGCCCCTTTTATTCCTATCCTCCTGTGTCATTCCCTTTTCATCTGTCTCACTGTCCATGTCATTGTCCCAGAGGTCACCAGTTTATCAGAGATGACATCATTTGGAGATGTGCCAGTCTGAAAGAGATGCTCTGAGCAAGATGCTCTTTTATTTATTTTTTTGTGAATACAACAATTTTTGAACAAAACCACACAGATTTGCGTTTTAAGTCAACTTGAATTAGCATTCTTAACCCTTTTAACTTCTGTCGTGCATTTTCATTTGTAACTGGATGTTCAGTGAGAAAAATATGGGGTAGACTTAATTTTAGCCATCTGGAATTGATAGGATTGTGAAAAGAGCATTACCCAACAAAATGTAACATACCATATTTGGTTAAAACAATGTTTAAACAGATAAAAATTATAATTATATATAAAAATATATATATATCAAAATTGGCCGTATTCAATTTCTCAGTACACAATTCTTGGTGTTATTGTGAACATTATTGTAACACAGTTCTTAAGAACGGGAAGAAGGAGGCGGGAACCGGCGAACATTAAACAACTTTTAATTTCCAAATAAACAAATAATAAAACGAAAGTAAAAGGGAGGCAGTCGCCGTGAGGAACTCAAACAAAATAAAACACAACATAAAATCCAGGCCTGGTCCTCTCTCGTCCTTCACTGTTGTCGCTCCTCTTTTATGCTTCCGGAGCTCCTCTGTGAGAGATACGAGACCGGTGCGCCGAGCAGCTGAAGCTCATTATCTCTCGCGTCACCGGCCTCGCGCCGTTCCCTCACAGCTCTCGCCCGCCCTGCTCGTCACAATTATCAAGTAGCCTGTGGAGTCAATGAAAAAGGAAAGTCATTTTTTTTTGTTTGGAAGAACATGTACTAATGAAACATTTACAACAACACAAGGAATATGCATTACGAAAATAAGGCCAATTTGGATTACATATTGACTACAAGACATTTTTGTCATGACAGCTCTCGTAGTGTTTGGCATGGTAATGGATACAACAATGTTGACATTGGTCTTGGTGGAAGACCTAGATCTGCTACGCTTCTGTTATTACTGCTGCTGCTGCAGAGCAAATGGGACTTACTACTGCCAAAACATACATGACACTGCTGTGAGCAACTAAGACATGCTGCTGCTGTACAATAGCATACCAAAATTACCTGTAGCAGCTCTATACAGGTGGAGCTGGGGAAGGTGGAGGGTTCCTGAAAGTGGGCTGTACAGCTATAGCAAATGCTGACCAAGTATTTGAAGGCTTATTGGCTACTGATACAGCAGGAACCAATTATCTGTGCCCTATAGAGAATGATGTGATTGCAAGCAGATTAGGACCTGTCGGCCTGTGCCATCTAGAGTTTCATGACTTTGTATTCATCAGATGTTTTATTCAGTAGGAGAAAGACAGAGAAAATCATAAGTTGGGAAAAACAACCATTAAACATCTAATGCCTTGTGAAATTTTCTAATAAAGCGAGTGTGCTGATTACTCTTCCATTCGTAACCTTGCAATTTTAAGCTGTTCTTTAGTGTTATTGAAATTAGTGAGGTGCGCAGGAGACTGCAGAAATCAGAACATGCTGCTGATACAGTAGTTAGCATTTTTACTCATATATTGCATTAACATTGCACTGAAATCTAATTCCGCATGCATCATGTTCATCATCAAGCGTAAAAACTTACAAATTTATGCATGCTTTTAGGCTAAAAGTGTTCTCACCAAATAGGCAGCAGGCAGTCAAGAGCACCTTGTGACGGTGGTTTGTCATTCTCTTGTTTAAACACTTTTTCACGCATGTCTAAGCAGCTCATGCAGGATTCATGATGACTGTCTCAATATTTAGATTTATTACAAAAATCCACCATGTTGTGTCGAACCCGTCCTATATACTTTAGTAGTACAGTAATGGTATCATATGATGATTGATAATGGTATTTAAATCAAACTCCAAGAAAATTTAAAGGATAATCTGGTCTTCCGATCACGGTAGTGTCCAAAAGAAAACAAAAACATCCTTACTGTGGTAGCATGTCCAAAAACCATGGTAATAACATGGTAGTGTTGTCAAAAGTACTGACCACGATACCAAGCCAGTAATAAATGCTGTTGAGTGAATTCGTAAACACCTCTGATTGGCCATTGTGTTCATGCACTCATCAGATATGTCTTTGACCGGGCCGCTGATAGACGCCTGCTTTCAAATGCTCCCGCTTTCAAAACGCTTTCAAATTCAAACACTTCCGTGAGCTTTCAAACACTCCCATGCGTTGATCATTGCAGCCAATCACAGACATATCTGATGAGCGTGTGAACACAATGGCCAATCAGAGGTGTTTACAAATCCACTCAACAACGCACAAAAAATGTCAGTACCGAATTGGTCTCGTACTTTTGACAATTCTATAACATGGTACAAAATTTTGAGTTTATTTACTTTTTTATTTTTGTTTTTTTACTTTTGTACTTTCATTGTTGATTCATTTCATTTATTAATTGTCTGTTTGTTTGTCCTTACATTATAATCAGGGAGTCTTAAGTATAAACCCAGAGTATGAAAACAATTCTTGGCTTTCTATTAGTTTTACATCAAATCAAGCAGTGAGTTCTTGACTGTTGCAATGAAATGTTGTTAATAATAATAATAATTCTTTACATTTATATAGTGCTTTTCTGGGTACTCAAAGCGCTTTACATAAGGGGGGAATCTTCTCAACCACCACCAATGTGCAGCATCCACCTGGATGAATATGGCCAATCAGAATATGGGGATTAGGAGGCCATAATTAACAGAGGCCAATGAGCAAATTTGGCCAGGATGTCGGGGTTACACCCCTACTCTTTTCAAAGGACATACTGGGATTTTGTAACGACCACAGAGAGTCAGGATCTCAGTTTAACGTCTCATCCGAAGGACGGTGCTTTTTGACAGTATAGTGTCTCCCCATCACTATACTGGGGCTTTAGGACCCACACAGACCACTGGTTGAGCACCCCCTGCTGGCCTCATTAACACCTCTTCCAGCAGCAACCTAGTTTTCCCAGGAGGTCTCCCATCCAGGTACTAACCAGGGTCAACCCTGCTTAGCTTCATTGGGCAACCAGTCTTGGGCTACAGGGTGATAGCTGCTGGTTAAATAATTGTCATTTGCTCACCTCAACCAAAAATACACCAAATAATTTTGTATTACACTTTGATAAATCAGAATGGTCATATGTAGCCTATTTATGTGCGTGCAGTCCTTACATGTTGGTGTGAGTGTGTGTAGCATCTGTGCACAGTCTGACATTCCCTCCTTAGATAGCTGAGTTTTTTTTCTTTTTATTCCTTTTATTCTCTTTTCTTTACTCTGTGTTTGGTTCTACCTCTGTTTCCATGGTAACTTATCAAACTACCAGGACCTCCTGTCTCCACCCAATACACTCCCCCTCCTGATTCGGTTCTAAGTCAGAGATAAAGAGAAGGGGGGAGAGAGAGAGAGAGAGAGAGAGAGAGAGCAAGTAGCCTTAAAGGTGAGTGGAGTTTCATGGCTCTTTTATGGCTCAGCTCTCTCTCTACTATTTTCAAATACACTTGGATCTCTATAGTGACCAGACCAGCAGGCCTGTCTGCTGTTTGCTTGGGTTCTGTAATGGTGAGTAGCGCACAAAACTGCCCTATTTTTCCTTGTTGCTTGAAGTAAAACAATTCTTTGTACTTCTTATAATCCATATTTTATCAGTTCAGCAATGAATCACATTGATGTCTACAGTGTGGTTGTGCCCTTGAATTACTCAGATTTTTAGTTTGGCTTAATTATTTTTGTTATGCTACTTTCTTACTTTCTCTCTGTAACTTTTTGGTCTGTAATTACCAAAACCTAGTGAGCTTCATATCTAGATAGCATTGCAATCCCAGAATGCATTGTGACATGCTCAGTGAAAAAAAAGATGATGATGATCTTCAAACCAGCTTCAAGCAGGACAGATCAAATTATGATTATTAAAAAAATGTTTTTTTCCAGCTCATCCAGTTCATTGTGGATGCAAATTCTGCAATGGAAGAAAAAAATCTGTAGAAAAAAGGTAGTGGTTATTTTCTGTCAGGACGTTATCTCTTAAATTTACGTACATTTCCTTTAACCTAATAAACACACAATGCAAAGCAATGCGTAATTCAAAATACAGGTAAAACCTTCATATTAACAGTAGATTAGGCTCAGTTGTATCTTAGCACTTATCTTAGCTAACAG
Organism: Zacco platypus; assembly: GCA_038088235.1. Taxonomy (NCBI): domain Eukaryota; kingdom Metazoa; phylum Chordata; class Actinopteri; order Cypriniformes; family Xenocyprididae; genus Zacco; species Zacco platypus. Next base: position 18,597,165 of record CM076075.1, on the reverse strand, counting down.
TAAAACAGTAGACTTAACAGTTAACACTTTTTGTAGAGTGTATAATACCCCCCCCCCCATTTGACAAGGAAATGATATATAAATCATTCTACTTAATATTCAGTGAGTTACTTCTTGTTCTTTTCTTGTTCTTTTGTCAAATTCATTAGCAAATTCGGAGTCAGAAGAATTATTTCAAAGTAAATCATACACCATTTTTTCCCCAGTATGTGATTTCTTTCATTCTCCTCCCCTTTATTTCATTGGTCGAATCTCTAGTGCACTTCTCGTAAGTAATAAAAGTGTTGTTGGTTACCTATGAAGAGTGTTCCAACTTAGTCACATGAAGTTCTGTTTGGGTTCTTATGTTATCTTGCTGTCTATGTAGGTAGCTGCCTTTTGAGCAAATCTCTCTCTTTCTCTGACTGTCTTTGTTGTAAGTAAGATTAGATGTGATCTCTACAGGTCAGACTGACACTTTGCTGAGAAGGAACTGAAGCTCTCCCGGTAATCAGTTCATAACTGACTTCCAAGACAAACCTACAGACTGGTCTTAGTCTTACTGTGACAATCAGATTGATACATGGAAACACAATCAGGCCGCTAATGGAAATGGATAATGAAGTGCTTTCAATCAGCCTCATGCAGAGTGTATTCATGAGCATAACAATTTTAATTTCTTTATTTCATTAGTGTGATACTTCTTGATATTTTGCCATAATTATATTGTGTGTCATTTATATTCGTTGTACTTTCCAAATTATGTCTTGCAGGACATCACCAGTTTGGCATGTGAATGTTCTTTGGGTAACACTTTAGTTTAGTGTCCAGTCCTCACTACTAACAATTTCTTATTAGCATGCATGTTACTAGGATATTGGCTGGTTAAAAGTACTTATAAAGCACATATTAATGGCTTGGTCTGCATGAACATATTTTAAATCCATTAATCCTACTCAATTCCTAAACTTAACAACTACCTTACAATTAATAAGCAGCAATTAGGAGTTTATTGTAGCAAAAGTCATTGTTAATAGTTAGTTAATAGTGAGAATTGCACTCTAAACTAAAGTGTGATCGTTCTCTTTATGAAGCTTGTGATTTCTTATACCCTAAGAGTCACTCGACCTTAGCAGTCTTTAGCAAATTCGCTCAAAAGGAAATATGAATAATTAATCATAACTACTTATAATTAATTATAAATATTTAGATCAGCAGCAAGAATGAACTTGTTGTTACAGAATTCATACCAGAATCAACTAAACACTCAGTGTTAATTGTTTATTAATTATAAAATAAAAAAAGGTATGGGAAATAACTTCCTTACTGTACAGTACTACTCAGAGCATGTAGCCAAAATCTGCATGATTATGGACTCCAGTGTATAAGGACAAACCACATACAACTTTACTTAGTCTAATCTAACATGTGCACACATAAAGTTTAGTGATGGAAAGAGAGCTGAAGCATAATACAGGAAAGCAAAATGTTATAGCATTGTTTGAAATTCAGAAGATCAACAGGTTTGAGCAAAACAGTTTCTTAGTTGTAATGCACCCTTCTTTAGGGGGTTACCTAATGAATCGAGTAATGAGACTAAGTTTGATACTTGCGTGTTTTGCCCATTTGAATAGAAGTGTCCTGATGCAATTTGTTGAGGCTGCAGTTGTCTTGATGAGAGTGAACCAGTTGAATGGAAAGACAAGGCCTTAACCTGGCACAAACTTAGGGGTCCTTAGAAGACTTCTAGCTCATCTTCAATTTCTCAGAATCAGCAAAGGGGAAGAAGGTACGTACTTCTTTTGAATAAGTAATTACTTTGTGACATTTTCTATATAATGTGAGTGTGTGTGTAAATTGAATGAATCTGGATGTTCTATATTTGTCATATTTTCGTTGTAATGTGACTTCAGTTCAGTTCACTGCCATTCACAATTCTTCTACCGTGGCCTCACGAAATAATAAAGTGTCCACTGGATGCACACTTCGCAGCATCTGTGGAAGTAGTAGGTTATCCGATCCTACTGTTTTTTCAGATAGGTTTTTTTTATTTTCCTACTGTATAGCAAGTATGTCTATTTGGATGCAGCCTTTGTTTATAAATTACACGCATAATGCAAGAAGAATGATTTGCAATGCAAAAGTCAGACAGCACAGATGCATGTGAGCACAGACAAATCATATAGAAGAGTCAAAACACTCATAGTAGCAATATTCATGTGAGCTTGATGCATCATGTTGCTGCTCATTTGCATGGAGTTAAACTTTTCTCAACTCTGTCGAGATTTTAGACATGCCAGTGTCGTGTTGCCAATGATCGTTGACTCTAATGTCACTGGAAATCACAGACTCTCATTGAAAATTAATGACTTTTTGTTGTTGCAAGTTGTTGTCAGTGTGAACAGGGCTCTAAATGTGCCAGATGGTTAACCAGATGGGTAAAAGTCTTGCAAACGTGACTCAGAAAAGTAAAATAGTTTTGAGAAAATGGCCTAGGATGATTTGTTTGCAGATGCCACTTGGTTTGAAGTTGTATATGTAATGCAATGACATTCAGACATTTTAAGTGTAATTTGGGGCCAACAAGTTTCAGATCTTCAGTGCTGTAAAGTGTGTAGGCGTTTTAGTCTTCGGTAGTACTAAATGGGCACATGAAACTTTGATCACATTGTACTCTACCTGGGCTGATATGCTCATTCTTTGAATAATATATTTGCAGGTGATCTCAGAACTGATGAGTCACCAAACTTTGCTGTTTCTCTCCACTGTACCACACACAGAGAACGGACAAATGTCAAATTAATTCTTATGAGGTGTCACACTGCTGTAATAAAGTGTCGTCTCCCTAAAGCAAATGTGTAAATCATTAGATTAGATTAATCATCATAAATGATTAATCTAACCTCATACAAAGTGTCCTCGCAGACCAAAATCTGATGATCCACTGCCACGATGTGCCCAAATAGGAACACGCGACATGGTCAGGACATGTGGATTCATTGCTGCGTCCAAATTCGCCTACTTATACTATGCCCGAAAAGTATGTACTGTTTTTGTGAAGAAAAAGTACATACTTTTGAGTGTGTAGCAGAAGGGTAGGTAAGCTTTGGGACATACTGCTTCATCAGAATTGCGTCTGTAACAGACAGTCGCTTTGTTACTTCCTGTTACCGTTTAAAAACTGCCTTTTCAGTCGTTAAAATCCTCCACATTCAATTTAATTTAATTTCCTATCGTTTCGGAGAGAAATGTAGTTGCACTTTGATCTGCCAGTCATGGGTCTTTCATGGGGAGAACTCTCCTCATGTGTTTTCAATTTTCATAATGATGCATTTAAAAGTTAATGACCAAACGTATCTTTACGACAGTTCACAATGCTGTTGCACATGAAATATAATGTGGATCATATATAAATATCTATACATGTTAGATACTGATAATTAATCACTCTAACCCCTTTATCTACACCTCTCTACTTTGTCCAAAGCACAATGAGTTGTGGGCAGTATAAGCCATTAGAGGGTGCACGGATCTGCACTTCAGATTCTAACTGGAAAAAGACCATTTGGAATACTCACTTCTACATACTACGATTTGGGACACACTAATTCTAATTTCGAATACTATTTAGGACGGATAGTCTGTGAATTGGTATGCAGCAAATGTCTTTGAAGTAGTTCCTAAGATACTGCACAGTATTTGTTATGTTTTTCACATTGTGAGAGTAGAATATACAGCTCTTAGTGAGACTAAAAGAGCAATTTAACTCATGGATAAAAATAAAGCATGACATAAAATGTATGGATACAACCCAATATGATGTTGAAAGTGACTGATAACGATTGTTTGTATTGTAAACCCTGCTGGTGACTAATTAGTTATGCTGAGAACAACAGCATAACTAGTCTTCATGTTCTGAAAGTTTCCCTTTTAGAATAGCCCTTCTTTTTAGCAATTGTAGACCAATTTTTGAAGAAATCTCTCACTCCTTTACTTTCAGTCATTCTTCCACTTTCGTTTGCCTTTGGGAGAATGATGTATTAGTCTTTTGTTAATCCATCTTTTTTTGTCCTTTGAAATTCAGTGTAAAGTAGCGAAATGAGAACAAAAAGATGGCAGCCATATTTCTTTCCAATGTCGTCAGTTTATTCATTCTGCGACTGATTAGCTTGAATAATATGCACATGCAGTCATTCATAATGAGAAAATGGTTGAGCGTGATTGAGACTGGTTGATTTGTGCACAGCATGTGACTAGAATGAGAGGAAACAGAGAATTGTATGTTTGAAATAATACTGGGCTGCTTTTGGTTGGAAGTCAGCCTTGGGTTGTGCGCTCTAGGTGGTCTCGCTATAACTGTAATAGCTTCAGCTGTGACTAATAAGACTGATAGAGTCTTTGCCACACAGAATTCATCTATTTCACACTGTGCAATGAAAAAAAAGTACAAATAAATGAAATTAACATTGAAATGAAGCTGGGTTACATTGAAATTGATGGCTCATTTATTTTTGTTTTTGATTAGTAAATTTTTTTATGTTATTGGGGAAAACACATCCTTATCTTAAATATAACATGAGTTTACCAGTGGAGGAGAATGGGGTAAGCTGTGCCACTTTTTCTTAAGTTGCTCTGTGGGCCAGTAGAAATGGTTTATAAGCTGGAGCATATACAGCTTGCTATAATTGTGAGGAAAACTATTTCATTTGGTAAATCAAATCAGCCCATTTGTAAAATTATTGGTGTGGAATATGTAGATGATTTGCATTTCAAAAACAAATAAGAATGTAGACGGAAACAATTTAATAACACACAATCCTTTTCAAAATTTTGCTCCACATTTAGCTTTTTCCTATTTTGCATTGAACTAGCCAAAATATTTAAGAATTGAGCCAATGACTTATTTTACTAACACCATTAAACCCCAAAGTATACTTCACTTTTTACTCATACCGAGGGTCAGCGTACAGTGCATGACACAAATTTCGTCATCAGCAGAGAATGTGTGTACTGCACATGCGCATTTAATAAGAAAAAAATAAAGTTTATCCATAAGGTGGCAACCGTGCCCTAGGGGCGTCGATTCACAAAGTAGTCAAAGAAAAACTGCATACAGAACAGACCGGAGCTCATGCAAGCTACAGCGACAATGGAGGCCTACATAGTCAAGAGATTGTGCGAAGAGGTTAGAAAGCACCCTCATTTGTACAATCCTAGCATGAAAGAATACAAAGATATTTACATGTGTTGTAACTCGTGGCGAGAGATTGCTCAAAACTACGGATGCGTTGAACGCCTATGTAAGTATGTTCAACTTCGCGTACGTTTAAAAAAACAAAGTATATCCAAGGCTTTACCCTCACATGTTTTACTCCACATTATATTTTTAGATTTATTTTAAATCTATATATATATTTTTTTTCTACCTAGCTTATCCACTAACATGTCTTACCTTGCTGTCAGACTCTAACCAGTGTAGATAAACACATGTGACACTCTCAGAAGACCTGAGCTCTACCTGTCAGGGAACAAATGTTATATTCAATCAAAATCAATCTCTACATTGGAGTTTTAAGACTGGGAAACTGGATGAAACTTCTAGGAAACACCATACACTAAGGGCTGTGTGTTCAGGTGTTCCTGTTCAATTTGCTGTGTGTAGGTCGATAACTGTGAAGGCTTCTGGTGGGAAGGATCTCAGAGGATAGTGTTCACTCTGATTGCAGAACTGTGGACAGAAATTCTTTGAGAATGTGTGTGAAAGTTTGCAGGTGGCACTCTAACTAAGTCCATGACCATGGAGGATTCTGCTGTTAAACCTAGGATTGTCTCAAGATTTTGGGACAATCTGAGGAGCTTGCTCTGTGTTACTCTATAAAGGATGTTGTAAATACTTCCCTTGCAGGAAGAATATCACTGCTTTATGGTTCCTGATCCTCAGATAATTCCCACAGACCATTGTTCAGTGCGTAATGAGTTGACTGTCCTTTTTATGCTTTATTGCTTTGCTTTGAATGCATGTGCAGGCGCTAGAAGTGTCAATACGCGTCGTGTCTAGCAACTCAGGGTCTTCCAACTTAAAGTGCAGTTATTATGTACATTAACATAATGACAAATATAATGTGATTTAATGAAAAAAAACGAACGCGTTGCGTTCTGTTCAAGATAGCAGTCCAAATTTAATCACAAAACATGGAAAGGTTCATTTCAAGAATGAACAAAGTCGCGTCAATACGTTCTGTGTTTGAAAATACAGAACTAATGGAAAGAGAAAGCACAATCTATATTATTAAGCATATAACTTTATTTAAGCCACAGAATTACAAACGTTTCCCTAAAAGATGCTCAATACACACTCTTCTTTGTAAGGTATTCCCATGATAAGATTTCAGCATTATGAAAATGTTCAGAAAGTAACATTTTTGTATAGTTTTAATTGAAAGTAAATGAAATTTTGTATATGAAACTTTTCTTGCATTTATTTCTGCAAAGAAAAAGGCTGATTTGGAAGATGGAGCGGATGTAGGCAGTAATTCTAAGCCTGTGCAAATAGTTTAGCATATAGTTCATGCAGTGATATTTGTTTAGTCTGTATTTTATATGGCAGATCTATAGGTTTGAATGTTCTATGGCATTTATTCCTGCAAAATAAAAGGCTGATAACTTGCACTTTGTGATTTAAGAAGATTTTGTGAATGTAGGTAATAGTTCTGGTGGATAAAGAGCCCCTCAAGGGCCTTTGATAGTCTTAATGCATCCCTGGAAATCTTCCTTCATATCCCAGTAACCCTACCAGATCTAAAGCTGTAATTAACCAAAGCTGATGCTTGTCTTTAAACGAAAAGCTGGTAAGGTGGTGTTGGATGTTTGACAATGATCAAGAGGTCAAAATCTGGCTGGTTACTTTTGGCTGCTGGTAGATGTTGTAACTACATCATAAGTATTTAATTTGAAAGTGATGTTTCAAGTTAAATACTTTCAGGAGGTCCTGCACCATCCAAGATACATATCATTTTCTCCAGGTATTGTAGACCTTGGTTGGAATCCAGGATCACAGATGCTTTGAAGAGTAAAAGTCATTATAAACTGGTCTATTATGACACTAATGTCCCAAAGTCATCAGTTGATGAATGATTTATTACTTTAAGCTTGACAATGGTACTCTCTGTGCTGAACAACATCCTTCATCTTGCTCAAACTCTGAACCAAGGTCCTTTGCTTCACTGATCAGTGCTCATGAAATCCTCTTTAGATCTTACACAGTGCACTTTGTTCTATCTTTTTTTTTTTTTTCTTTTGGGTCAATACTGGGTGTGAATTTGGGCTCACTATTTCGTTTTTTTTTAAAAAATTATTTATCAATAAGTTTTTTAAATATTTAAATGTTTATTATTATTAAAAAGAAACACATTGCTATGCAAACAGTGCTGTTTTATGAGTTTATTCCTGCAGAGAATTGAATAAAATACCGAATATCAGGCACAGGTGTTGCAGATGTGATAAGATTACAGGTTACATTGAGAAAGAGCAGACAAAAAGCATGAAAAAAATTGCTCCTACCTTCAGAAATGATGCACCCTAAGCCAATAATGACTCCATTGTGGATCTGCTTATTTCCGAAAGCTTCACTATCTACTGAACTTTTCCATCATCATCTCACTCTTGTCCTCCTCTTCCTCCCTTAGTACACTATTCTGCTGTCTCTTCATTTTGAAGAAGCAAGTGAGGATGCCCAAACGCCTCTGTAATGTTGTTTTCTGCATGCCGGGCTCGGTTCTGCTGAAAATGATATAATCAGGATGGTGCTGACAGAAACGTGCATTAGATAACTGCAAAATGCCCTTCAGGTCTGTCTTTTACACCTTAATGTGTTGAGCAGTCTGATCGAAGCTCAATTTTGCTGCTAACAGCAAACTAAGCTGCTCTCTTAATGGTATCAGTTTAGATTGAAGTTCTTTGTGAAATAACACAACATATTAGTATTAAGAAGCCTTTGGTAGAATGTGCTGTCACACAGCAGTTTACTAGATTTAAGGGCTAACCTTTTTTTTTTTTGTACTGGTGGTCTGAATCAGTGGCTTTAATGATGCTATTTCTCAACATCAAAAGATACACTGATACACCAAAGAGATTGAGCTTTTCTTTGTGAGGAGAAATTGCATCTCTCTTCTCTTGAATTGAACAGGTGCTCACAACATTTAAGGCAAGGTCAAGGGGGCTCTGTCCTTTTGAGCCAGGGTTTTCAAACTTTTTGATAACAAGGGCCTCCAAGTATGATTATCACTGATTATCATGATTATCATTCCCTTCATAAAATAAAAAATATTTATACATATAATATAATATTATTAATATAAATAAAAACTGATTCTATTAACATTGTACATAATTAATATGTTTCCTAAATGAAATAATAGTTTTTATATGATTTCTTTGATTTTATACTGTCACTGCACTTAAACATAAATTAATTTGTATCTGTGAAATAGAAAAAAAGTATAAATTTTGTAAATGTTTTTTTTTTTTTTTTTGTAAAATTTGTGACCCCTTGTTTAAAAGTCATTGTTTTAAAGGGACTTTTTTTTTCAATCTGTTTCCATCAATTTTTAATTTTGAAGACCCAACACTTAGTGACCGGGGATAAAACGGGTTCCATTAATGTATTTATTTTTTTAAATTAACATTGGAATGAATTTCTTAATGTTTTTGAAAGAAGTCTCTTAAATCACTTACCTTTCTCTTGCCTTGTTAGAAGAATTTCTTGAAATCGATCAAGCTTTACAACTTAAAATGGGTGTTGATTGTCCAGTAAAGTAGAATTGAGTGATGGTCAAGTTTTCTTAGATAGGTTCAACTGCTCAGGTTTAATTACAGCTCCTGGATCAGGGTCCAGACTTGAACAGAAACAAGCCATTAAAGAGGGCGCCATTGTGCATATTGTGTATATGTACTGTAGGCCTTGTCAGTGTGTCTCATACTAGTATCTCGATTTGACAGCTCCCTGTATAAGAACGCATAGAGAAGGAACTTTCATTTCCTCCACCGTACCTTCACATCACAGATGGCATACAGCAACAAATTATGAATATTTGTGCAAGTGTGTATAATTGTGCATTTGACAATGTTAGACAGTTATAGTGATCCTGTGTGTGCTCTGTCATGCCGTGATCTCTGACTTTCCTTTCAGACAAACAGACTGGAGTATTAAAAAAGGATAAAAGGCCGCTCTCCGCTCTGCCCATTATTTCCATCTTTACTTTCCTCTCTTGTGTTCCTTTGCCATTTTCTTGCTCTGTCTGGTGTCCAGTCACTCATTTTATGTATCTTATTCTCTGTACGCCTCTCTTTCTGTCTCTCTCCATCAGTCTTGGAGGTTTTAATAAGCTCCTCTACTTTTTTTATAACCTAGAATTACTCTGTAACTTCCTTTTCTTTCTTTTTCAATCTAGCTATAAAGGTCAAATGACATGTCAGCTAGGGGGTTTAATAGCCCGGGGTCAGTTATCTAATTGCTGATTGCTCATTAAGATTGTGCAGCCAATGACAATAAAGAGGTCAGAGTGTAACTGTTTTCCCATAAATGGAGTAGATGGATGGATGGATGGATGGATGGATGAATGGATGGATGGATAGCTCGATAGATAGATCGATCACCGGGCACTTTATTAGGTATGTCTGTTCAACTGCTTTTTGATTCAAATTTCTAATCTATCACATGGCAGCAACTCAATGCATTTAGGCATGTAGACATGATCAAGAAGATCTGCTGAAGTTCAAACTGGGCGTCAGAATGAGGAAGAAAGGTGATTTTGAACATGACATGGTTATTGGTGCCAGACGGCTTGTCTGAGTATTTCAGAAACTGCTGATCTACTGGGACTTTCACCCACAACCATCTCTAGGTTTTACAGAGATTGGTCCGAAAAAGAGAAAATATCCAATGAGTGGGCAAATATGCCTTGTTGCTGCTAGAGATTAAAGGAGAATGGCCAGACTGGTTTGAGCTGCAACAACTGAAAGTCACTCGATGTCTGCAGAAGAGCATCTCTGAACGCACAACATGTCAAACCTTGAAGCAGATGGGCAGCAGCAGCAGAAGACCACACCAGTGCCACTTCTGTCAGCTACGAACAGGAAACTGAGCCTACAATTCACACTGGCTCACCAAAATTGGACAATAGAAGGTTGGAAATACGTCGCCTGGTCTGATTTCTCCTGCGACATTCAGATGGTAGAGCAAGATTTTGGCATAAACAACGTGAAAGCATGGATCCATCCTGCCTTGTATCAACGGTTCAGGCTGCTGGTGGTGTAAAGGTGTGGGAAATATTTTCTTGGCACACTTTGGTCCCCTACTAACTGAGCATCGTTTAAACACCACAGCCTATCTGAGTATTGTTGCTGATCATGGCCATCCCTTTATTAGCACAATGTACTCATCTTCTTCCAGCAGGAAACACGCTATGTCACGAAGCTCAAATCATCTCAAACTGTTTCTTGAACATGACATGAGTTCACTATTCTCAAATGGCCTCCACAGTCACCAGATCTCAATCCAATGGAGCACCTTTAGGACGTGGTGGAACGGGAGATTTTCATCATGGATGTGCAGCAACTGTGTGATGCTATTGTTTCAATACCGATCAAAATCTTTGAGGAATGTTTCCAGCACCTTATTGAATCTGTGCCATGAAGAGTTAAGGCAGTCCTGAAGGCAAAAGGGAAAGGTGTACCGAATTAAGTGGCCAGAGGAGAGTATATAGAACGATTTCTGAAGGATCATGCAAAGAGTAATTGCTGCTGAAAATATTCTTTTCTTTTTCTTGAATGTTATTTTATTTTTTACATTTCATTTCATATTTCATTTTATATCTCTAACTCCTGGAATAGATCTTCATGTCACCTCTTTGTGTATCTAGCTGAGCGGCCCTTGGTTTAAACTATTGCTATGTCAAAAATAAAAGAGCACAACTTCTGTTTTAAATCTCAGGGAAGAATTTCCCAAATCCTAACAGGATATACCAGCAGAGATTATCCATCGACATGAGCCCTGGCAAATTGACCGTGTATGTGATATGGGCGGATATGAGGAGGATCTAAAGAATAATGAGATGATCTGTCAGGTAATGTCTGGGGTGTATCTACTGTACTGTTGTACTGTACTAAGATGTTTGTACAAGCTATACTTTAGTCAGCTTAATATCCTTTTAAATGTAGAACCTTGAAAAATGAAGAACCCAGTCAAGATAAATCATTCTGATTTGTTCACATTTTTGATTGCCTCATTTATTCCCTCTGTTGGTTATTGATATTTTAGAATAAAGTGGAGTTTACGAAGTGTTGCATGGTCTAAAATTAACCTTCTATGGAATGATGTTTCATAAACGAATATATAGCCAGCATCTATCACCCTGTCGCCCAAGACTGGTTGCCCACTGAAGCTAAGCAGGGTTGAGCCTGGTTAGTACCTGATGGGAGATTTAGGAAAACTAGGTTGTGCTGGAAGAGGTGTTAGTGAGACTAGCAGGGGCTGGAAAAAAGAGTAGGGGTGTAACCCTGGCATCCTGGCCAAATTTGACCAACATTGGCCTCTGTCCATTATGGGCTCCTAATCATCCCCATATACTGATCTGCTTCATTGCTCTGTCTCCTCTTCATCACTAAGCTGGTTTGTGGTGTGGCTCTTGCGCAATATGGCTGCTGTCGCTTCATCCAGGTGGATGCTGCACATTGGTGGTGTTTGAGGAGATTCCATATAAAAAGCCCTTTGAGTTCCCAGAAAAGCACTATATAAATGTAACAAATTTTCCCAACTTTCTTAATATTTAGAAAAGAAAACTACACATTGCATTGGAAAACTGTCAGTCTTAGTAATATGCTGGGTTTTTTTTAACTCGCATGACATCTGATTTTCCTCTCCACCCTGTTGCTATAAGACAGTACCACTATAAAATTAGTGTTTATAGTAACAAAATCAATCATAATTTTTTAAAAAATGTGCTGACTCTGCTAGTGATGATGACTTAAGGTGCAATATTTAAGGATAAATGGTTCACTTAGTTTGGCATATACTGACGTGTATGTGTGTGTCAAAATAAGTCTTTTTATGTATATTTATTTTATTTTACATATCTTTATTTTGGTAGCACTTCTTTTTACTGGATCCTTGTTGCATTTGTTAAATGTTATTAGTGTAGTAATAACAGTAAATTATGCCTTATTACATGCAACTACCCCTACACCAAACCCCATTCCTAACTCTAACCCTATAAGTATGTTGTTTATTAATATAAGTCAATACTAAAATCTATAATTACACTTTAACAAGGACTCCTTAAAATAAAGTGTAACCTTTATTTTGATCATATGTATTTAATGTTAACTATCTAATGGTGAAAATATTATATAATAATACATTATTATATAATATTTTAATATAATAACTTGTAAATTTTGCACACATTTTAATAAAATAATGCAAGTAATAAAAACATGCAGTTAGGAACTGGATTTCATATGCAAGTCATATTTATAACTTAATTCACTATTGGTAGGTTGCTTTTAGACCTGCTCACATTGATGGAGACTGAATCTCTGCCGCATCTTGTGGACTCGATGTGTTTGACAGCTGTGTTGATCACAGTGTGACAGTGAGTTTCATATGTGGTCTTTGAAGGGAAAAGACAAACTCTGTGTGCTTATAAGACACAAGTTGTGTGTTTGAGAAAGAGAGTGATGGGACATTGTGTGAAGGAGCTTCTTTTGGCTGTGAATTATTTAGCTTGATGCAGTCACTGCACTCTGATTGAGTTTTTCACAGCACCGTCTGTTAAACACCATGACATATTGTGATTCTTTTCTCTATTTCTAAGCTGTTAAACACAAGATAGATGGCTGGGTTGGAATCCACATGGGGAAGCATTTTTTTATTGATCATTTGAATTATTATTTGAATGCAACGCTACTGGCACTTGGTCAAAGCCATTGGGTAGCCTAACCTTTCTTAGCAGCAGTAATTACCCAGAACAGCCCATTGCTCCATTACACACAGAACAAAAGAAATGTGAAATAAGCCTGAGAAATAACCAGCAATGACTTACTATTATGGAAAATGTTGGGTTTGTGGTAAAGCTAGCCCTTTAGCTCTGCTGTTACCCCGACGCTTACAGTCGACAAGAAATAAAAAGGACACTATGTTATTGTCTTAATGTATTTCATTTCATTGATTTTATTAATAGCCAAATATCTATTTTTGGTAACTGATCCTGTCTGTTTTTTATCTTGGCATGTTTTACAATCCAATCAAAACCCAACGCATAACCCATACTGACTCTCTTTTTTTTCCTTTCTTTTTTTAATACATCACATTAGGGAAGTAAAGTAGATTTCCTGTTGTCTTTAAATGTCGAAAAGACCTTAAAGGGAACCCCTGGTATTAAGGCTTGTTATTATGTCTCTTACTGAAATACGTAGGAGAAAACGCATGAAAGATTTACGCTATTTAAAAAATCCATGACATATTTGGACAATGGGGGCCGCCTTTTGTTTTGGTGCACAGTGCGTTCTATGTCGATGACGTCAAATGGTTGCACTCTGTCAGCTACTGACGCTGATCAGCCTTTACAATTTGAGCCAGAGCACAAAATTAGTGCGGATGAAAAACATCGAATACATGCAATGTCTCTATGGCTTGACATGTAAAAATCATCTGATGCATTACACAGTTATGCATGCTAAGAGGATGCTGCTATTATATGCTGCTATTTTTTAGAAGATTTATGCTATCACAGATATCCTGTTCATCACAGCGCACACAAGCTTTGAGGCAGTCTTTCTCAATCGAGATGTGTTTATAGGCTGCCCACGACAGGTGTGGCATTTGGTTAAAGCATACACTTATATCCATTGGCGACTGTAAGTTCTTTCAGTAGTTGTGGTTGAAAAACCTCAAAGTCATCAGGGCTAAAGAGAACAAAGACACGGATCTTTAGGAAGTTTTACTTGTCCACATTCTTCACAGCTTCCCATTCTTTTCTCCTCTTATCGCTAGTAAAGCAGTGAAAACTTGCATTGCTTCTCTTGTTGCCCTCCAACTGGAAATTACAACCAAAAGCTGCACAGTGTGGCATCGTATATTATATCCCGAGCATCAGTAGCTCTCCATTTGATGTCATCGACATAGAACGCACTGTGCACCTAAACAAAGTGGTGCCCCCCATTGTTCAAATATGTCATGGATTTTTTTTTTAAGATAACGTAAATCTTTCATGGCTTTTCTACTACGTATTTCAGTAAGAGACGTAATTATGCTATTTTAAGCCATACAAGTCATAATACCAGGGGTTCCCTTTAAGCTAGGTCTGTAGCCGCACTCTGAGTATATGCAGTTCAGTTTAGTTCAGTTTGGCTCACCTATCAGTAACCCTGACCCCTGATCTTTCCTGTCGCACAGGAGATCAGTTTTAAGGCAAGGAAGTACCTGGGCTATCCCACAGTGTCCTGCAGCTGAAGTGCTATTTATAGTGTGCATCATGCTACAAGGAACAGATGGTAGGCATGATCCTATTAGCACAATTAATGTACTCAGTGAACGTGAGTACGCTGTGGTTCTCACCTATACTGTATTCTCAAGTTGCACACGGACACAGAGTGCTGTTTCTCATGCTGATATCAGGCTTTTTTTGTGCACTTATTCTCCTTGAGTCCTGCAGCAGGTATGTGGCAATGTCCTGCTCTCGCATTAGATTTTTCTTTTTGTATGCAGACACACAGACACAACATACATGTTGTTTCAGTGTTCGTTCTTTAGTGCATTCAGATTGCACTGGTGTGAGAGTGTATGTGCATGCATGCATGTGTGCTCCCATGTGGTTTCAGGTGTTTATTAAATTTAATTGAACTTTGTTGGCATTTAGTGGCGCATCTAAACATGATTAATAAGGAAGCCAATTAAAAACACTCCCCTTTCAGCTGCATAATCTCTTTTTAAATGTTCTGCACTTTCTGTTTGCAACTTTGAAACCATGTAAAACAGAGATGCCTAAGAACTTGTCAGTGTTATTATTATTTATGTTATTATAGTATTAAAGGATTAGTTCACTTTAAAATGAAAATTACCATAAGATTTACTCACCTTCAAGCCATACTAGGTGTAAATGACTTTCTTCTTTCTGATGAACGCAATCAGTTATATTAATCAATATCCTAACGCATTTAGGCTTTATAATGGCAGTGAACGGGACCAATGAGTATGAAGCTCAAGAAACATAATTAATGAAAACACTCAAGAAAGTGCATCTATCCATTATAAACGTACTCCACACAGCTCCAGGGGGTTAATACATTTTTTTTATCACTGTCTAGCAATTAGGGTTGCCGACAGTACAGACTTTGATATCAAGTCGGTGCTGAAATTTTAAAAATGTGATGATACCAGCATTTCCCCCTATAATTTTTGAGCGCTGTTGAGCAGATTCTTGAACTCCCTTTTTTAGCTATTGTGTTCAGATACACACAGGAGTGTTTGAAAGAAGGCGTCTATCAGCGGATCCGGCTATTAGCGGATATATTGGGGATCCACTGATAGACGCCTACTTTCAAACACTCTTGTGTTTATCTGTATAAGTGCTCAGGGAAGAGATGTCAACTATGTCTATTTACAACATGTTTTTTAAGCGTTGATCATTGTAGCCAATCATAGACATGTCTGTTGAGAGCATGACCACTATGGCCAATCAGAGGTGTCTAAGAAACAGCAACATTTTTTTTTTTTAAATTTCAGTACCTATTTGGTCTGCACTTTCGACAACCTTACTAGCCTACTACTAACTCTGCTAGCAGTACGTACTAACAAAGCAGTTGCTCTGCTAATTCAAAATGTATGTATTAACAGTACATGATGCGATCTGGGAAAACCTGTCAGATGTTGTGATGGAACCTTTTGAGGAAAATCAAAAAAAGGCTGAAAGTCAATTGTTTTTTTTTTGTGTGAAAAATTGGGTTTTCATTAAATTATTATTCTATAACATCTTGTCTATCATCTCTGAAAATATCTTGGCAAAATTCACTTCTTTAGCGCCGAAAAATAGCGATTTATCGTGGCAAGCTGACTGTCAAGACTGTCTTTCTCTAAAGTTAATGTTTAAGAACACACTCGGCAGAGGGGCAAAAAAATCGCAAATCGCTTTCCCTCTCTTAACACTACAAATACATTTCACCTATCAAAATAAACCACATAACATGTAGAATGAAGGTGTATTAATGCACATTTCCACCAGTCCTTTGTAAATGACAGCACGCAAAGTTTTTTTTTTTAATGCAAAGTTATCTTGTGAAGGTGGAGCACAAGAGAACAACGAGTAACATTAACTGCGCACTTAAATGATCTTGCTTGCCTCAATCCTGGCGATGTCAGTGCCCTAAACGATGTCGCAATGTATGGCAAGCCGTTTTGACTTTTATTCATTTTCAGGATATTAACTTGTGATATCAACAACTACATTTTCACTAGTTAAAATGTTAATTCTTGATATCAGGAATTAGATTTCCACTAGTAACAATGGCAATTTTTGATATCAAGAATTAGATTTCCACTAGTAACAACATTAATTCTTGATATCAACAATTCAATTTCCACTAGTATAAACAATATTCTTGATATCAAGAATTGTATTTTTACTAGTAAAATCTCGCCAAAGATTTTACTAGTAAAAATACAAAAAAAATGGACTATTTCACATCCAGAGATGAGGGATTGGATGATAGACACGTTAGTGAAGAGGAGTAGTCAACTTAGCTGTGAGGTGCTGCAAGGTGCGCTGTGCTATTCTAAATGTAAGCTACAAGATGCACTAGGAGCTGTCTAAACATACAAGGGGTGATCAAAAGTTCAGAGACTATGCCCATTATAAAAAATGCTTAATTCATTACTTACTGAGTTGCTGTCCTCTGTAGGGAAACGTTTGCTAGTCTCATGATTTTTCGTGTTCATCACTCACACGCTTCAAAATAAATGTCTGAACACGTCTTATCAGTATCACAGCAGAAAATGCTTTTCTTACTTAATATTTTTGTCTCGCTTCCAGTCCAAACATCTATAAATTATTAAATCAAGAAGCAGTTACTAGATAAGTAAAATGACATAAGATATTGTGTTGTTTTCTGAAAGAAAAATCCAAAAGCATAAAACGAGTCGCCCTTAAATAATCAGTAATGGAGCTTGGATGTTATATAGTGAAAAAGTTTGGTACTGTGCAAATCTTATTGAAAGCTAAAAAATTTGGAATGTTGATATTTTTCGCTTTGATTTTATTGCCATTTAAGCAAGACCATGATAAACATATTTTGTATTATATTATTATAAAATATAAACAATTATATTTTCAAAATTTTCATAAACTTAAACGTCTATAATTTTTTTTCTTTCACTTTCATACTTTATTTCACTTCTACAATAATCTGCCAAGTGTCTTCTTTAAAACAAGACCAACCTTAGGTTTATATTTCAAAGCATTCTTGAATTATAACCATTTAAGTTTGGATAGTACATTTTCATGTCTATGCGAAAAAAAAGGGGGGGTGACAGTTATTTAAATCTGTTTTTCTCAAAATTCCATTCCTGAAAATCATTAGCGATCAGCCGACTTAAGATAATCATAACTTTTGTTACAGACAATATATGAAAGAAATCAAAAACAGATTTGGAAAGGGCTTGAATCCAGCTCTCATATGGTATCGAAACTGTGATAGGTAAAATTTCACCATGTTATGGGTTTTCGTAGATCACATCACATTTTATAATTTTTATTTTATGTTATTTATTTTTTTAATGCTCAGGTAGAACTCCTTTTGTGTTCCACAGAAGAATGTAAGAACATAATGGCATGATAAGGTTGAGCCAATAATGAGAGAACTATACATCATATGAAGGATAAATCGCTTTGATTCATTTCGTGGCATGTGTCTAGCTGAGAGACGTTCTGCATTCATTAACAGTTCACATCATGCAGGAATTCATACACTTAGTAGCCTTCCGTCAAGTATTAGATGCTATTAATTGATAAATGGATTCTTCCGAGGCATCTAAATTGGTTGCCATGGGAGAATTTGTATATCAGCAGTGTTAAACTGAGAGAAAGGGCATTAAATGGGGCAAGACAGCATTCAGTGATGGAACGGGACTGCTTCACACCAGCCTGACAGCCAGTTCTAACAAGCCGTCGCCATGGTAATGCCATTGGACGCGTCAGGCAAACATGACCCACTTCACAACCTCTGACTCTTACTGATGGAGGCCACATGAGGGTGATGGCTATTGGTCAGGAAGCTATCAATCACAGAAGAGCCTAGAGACTCGTGAGGCAGTCCACTTCATATTCATATTCAATAGAGTTCATTATAAAAAAGGTGTAGATGTGTTTGATGAAATAACACTAGATGTGATACTAAACACAGTGCACACAATAATTGGGTAATTATCCCTTTAAAATGCTCTTTGGGTTGGCAACTGTCTAGAGTTTGGATCTGTGCTATTATGTTTCTCATAGTTTTTAGTTGATATACCTGTAGGTACAATTTGCATAATCATCTTTGTTTTATTGTCCCTCTTCCGTTCCTTTTGGGGGCTGGTCATGCCAAAGAGAAAATGGCTTTGTCCTGCCTGTTCAATTGTGTGAATTAATGCTAATAAATGGAATAGAAATAAATTGATTCGGTTCCCCCTCTGGAGCCGAGAATGGTCTTTCTGCTGTTTTAGACGTTAATGAATGCATGGCTCTGTAAGCACATTAGGACTGAGAGATGTGACCGCTCTCTGCCTCCCTCTGTGGAGCAGGATTGAGTGGTCTTTTCATGATACCTTTCAATTCACAGAATCCCAGCAGTCCGAGAGACATTCCATATGCAAAACATAAACATCCCCTGCATTCATTGAGCTGCTGGTTGGTTTTTCTTTTTTCACAAACACGCAAGTTCTTGGTCTTTTCGGATTAAGAGCTGCTTCATTATCAAAGCCATTATCTGTGGTATTACTTCCATCCATCTCAACATGACTCTATGGCATTTAAATTAAATAATTCTACCAAAGTCCAGCCTTCGTAATAGGAAAAAGAGAGATAGAAAGAGTGAGTGAGAGCGGGAAATGGAAATGTCTGTCTGTGTGCATACTTAACTATATTTTGGGGACACATTTGTACCCAGAAGTGAACTAAACATCCTCAATTGTAAAAATCATGTAATAACAAGTCTTTTATGCTCACCAAGGCTGCATTTATTTGATCAAAAACAGTAATATTGTTAAACATCATTACTGTAACTGTTTACAGTAAATTACTTGCCTATTTTAATATATTTTAAAATGGAATTTATTCCTGTGATTTCAAAGCTGAATGTTCTGCATCATTAGTATCATCAGTATCACACGATCCCTCAGAAATCATTCCAGTTAGAGGTCTGGATGTGCTTTAAAATGTAGCCAGAACCCGGCATGCACCCGAGATCATTTAACCCGACCCGACCCAACTGGTACAGTTACATTTTAAGCCCGAACCCGAATTCCGCTTCCCACAGAAAATACCTTTCTGCAATATGCTATATTTTTGGATTGCATGCAATGATCAGTAAACAAATATTTGAAAACAAACACAGTTTCATCAGGACATCGGCCCCCTCAGCAGTCAGAACACCAGAGCAAAAGAAAAAAGCACTCTTACCAATTATGAAACTTCGCTGGGTGAACAGATGTAACAGTCACATAAATTCCTCTGGAACTCAAACTTCACAACAAAGTTTTTACAGCGTTGACAGTAATAAGAAAACACTGCTGTTGTTTGTCCACCAGCCCATGTTGTTTTGCTTGTCGGCTGTTGTTTTTATCAAAAGAATGCGCTAGAGCACATGCGCAAAACTGTTTTTGTATAAATTATATATATTCAAAATGTATATATTCAAGACTGTTTTGCGTATGTGCTCTCACTTGCTCTTTCGGTCACAATACAGCAGACAGCACACAAACTTATATATATTATAATATATATATATATATATAGTTTTTCTTTAGTTACAAACTATGTAATTTATATGAAATATATTTTGAAATATTATTACAACAACTAGGCTAATATTATTAAAACAACTATTTTCTCTTATAATACATTTTAAAGTGTAATTTATTCCTGTGATGTCAAAGCTGAATTTTCAAGTCATTTAACACGTAATAGGCTTAATATTGGCCCTCACTTTGCTATAACTCTTTAATTTTCTGAAGAAAAGAAGGGAGATGGGAGTGCTGATAGAAATCAGAATGGTTTAATAACTCATCTGAACAGACTCCCCCCTAAAGACTGAGTTAAAAGCCCCGTCCCCGCAAAAGGTCCTCAGGGAGGGTGTAGTTAATAGCGTACAGGTGCAATCTCATGATTTGTCTGGACCCGAGTCTTCGAGTGAGGTTTAAACTTGTGCAATACAGAAGATTATTTTAATGTTGTGCTCTGTAACACTGTGTTGTGAATGTGTCATGACTACTGGGAGTGATTTCAACAGTCCATACCCACTGACCATTTTTACTTATTGCTCCAATGTCAGACAGATTTTAGACTTGGATTTTTGCCTCTTAAATACATATCTGGGTATATTAAAACTTAATATATTTATTCAAAGTTTTTTCAACTAACAAAACCAACATCCTAGAGGAAATTATTGCTTTGAGGTTGCCATTTCATAGCTCTGGACCCTGGAGGTTAAAGGCCCAGCATACACCAAGCTGATGGTCAGCCGTTGGCCAATGTTGGGCAGTTGGTGAGCGACGGTCAGGCTAATTTTTTGCAGTGGGTTTAGTCAAACCCGCCAACTTTAGTCTGGCCAGTTGAGAATGTTGAATCGGTGTTGGGCCATCAGGAAAAGAGATCACTCTGATTGGCTGTCCAGCTTTGTAAATCAGCTCATGAGAAGAAAAACAAAAGTGACAAAGCAAGCAAATGACGAAGACTAGAGGGACACAAAGAAGACACTTACTGTATAAATTGACCTACATTTTCATCCTTTTGGAGCATTCTAATATGCGGAGATGTTTATAACAACATGGTTGTATGTAGAGTTGCCCCCTAATAGTCAACTAAATGTTAAAAAAAAAAAAAAACGGTTACACTTTATTTTAAGGTGTCAGTATTACAGTGTAATTTTACATTTAAGTACTGCGGAATAACAATTAACTACATGTACTTAATATAGGGTTAGGGTTAGGATGAGGGTTTGGTTTAGGGTTAGTTGCATGTAATTATGCATAATTTCTTGTTATTACTACAGTAAATACATGTAACATATGTAACAATGACACTGTAAAATAAAGTGTTACCAAAAAAGCTTGTGGCAAAGTCACCGGTCTGTGGGGGACGGATCCTTAACGGCAGGTCCTTGTGGTAATTACAGAATGTCCGGCAGGAAATCCAAACTTTTGCCTATCATCCATCGACCTTATCATTTGAAAAATGTAAGTAGTAGCAACTTTACTTTATCATGCAGTTGAGGCTCTGAAGAAGTTTGACAGTTTGGAACACACAGATGAAGGTACCTTGAAGTAGAGGGCTGCATTGGGTTTGGGCTCCCGTGGGACCCGCGGGACCCAATGCAAATCTCGCGGGAGCGGGCAGTTTTAACCTTGCTGCGGGCGGGAGTGGGCGGTCAGAAAATTTAGCGGGAGACGACCCGCTGGAAACGGTGAGATTTTGGCGTGTAGTAGAAATGGAGTCACCACAAGAAGTTGAGAAGAAAATGAAAGTGGCTGTTTACTTGACAAAAGCAAAACAAGGCAAGTCAGACCTTGTTTGGAAACAATTCTCAATTGACCCTTGGCAAACAGTTTGATTGACAGGCGATCTAACCAATGATAACGCCGAATCCGCCATCTTATCCGACAAAGCCGTCAGGGAGTAGCCTATAGTAGATTAACGTTGGTTAACTTTAAAAATTGTGTGTAATCACGTCTTTCTACGGTTGAAAAAACATTCCTTCTGATGTTCATTCATGTTTATTTTATGCTATAAATGTATGAAGTACTAGTATGAAGAGATGATCGGTTTACGAGCCGCTTGAAGGAGCTACAGCGATCTGTCACGACACATTAAAGAGCCACTATACGGTATTTATTGTTTTAACTGCTTTAAAAAATTGCAATATTTTTAATATGAAACTGTTTCATATGTTGTCAGTGTCCTCTTTGCTCCGCGATGTATTTTTCACTGCGGGAGAACATGATGTGTAGCGTGAGAGAGCATGGCTTGTCAGGCATTGCAACAGCCGGGTTGCGGGTTTAAGAAAAGTCCCGCGCAGGGCTCTACCTTGAAGTGAAGGTTCACTCTCCTTAGCTTAACCTTGTTTCAAATGTCTCTGTGTGTCTTCTGTCTCTCTGGGCCAGACACTCAGAACTTGGTCAATCCGCTTTTGTCTCTCTGTAGTCGTTACTGTCTCGCTGGACTGAAACCCTGAACGCAGTGTTTGTTAATGTCTCTTTCCTCACAGGCTGGATGGCTCAGAACTTGGTCGTATCTGTCGCTGCCTCACAAGCTGTAGACTAAGATCGTGGGAGCTGTTCTTGTCTCTCTGGATGAGACAGAGGCTCAGAATGTTACAGTGTCAGTTAAAGTCTTCCCTTCGTACTCCTGAGACTCACAATGGTTATGTATCAGCTTCGCAGGCCGGGACTCAGAATGGCAATCTGTTAATGTCTTTCCCCTTACAGGATTGACTCAGAACAAGCAGTATCTGAAAGGGTACCTTTATTCCTTTCCTGCAAATTCGAAGCTTCTGCATTCGCTTGCTGTGATTGGCTGCTAGCATCAGAGGGGCATCACACAGTGAGGCCCACCCCTCTTTTCCCTGTGGAACTCATTTGCTTAAAGCACACAGTTAGAAGTCTTTAAAGTGTCTTTAAAGTTTTACCAATGCATTTCTCACTTTCCAAACCATCACCAGAATACATTTGGCAATACTCGAAAGAGATAGAGACCAAACATGATGGAAAAAGAACTGCAATGCATTTATTATTTTGTACATTAAAAGCTGAAGATGTTGCACTACAAATAGCTGTCACTGAGAATACTTATTTCTCTAAATAAGTATGAAATTGATGTGGGTAGATTACATCATTTTCAAGGTTTTCAAACATAGATATGAATGGATTTGGATGTATCATTGTGGTTTCTTTTTGTTTCACCCATGGCTGCAGAGGTCCTGAGGAATTTTTATGGCAACCACAGTCCAACCTTAGGAATTAATCTCTAGATGGGTGAAGGGCAGAAACTGCATGTGGCCGATGAGAAGTGCTGTCCTTCCCGGGCTTGGTACCAGATGTCTTCTTCTTGCCCTCTAAGAGTTGTCTGGCTTTTGTCCTAGCATCTTTATTTGATGGCAAT
Organism: Zacco platypus; assembly: GCA_038088235.1. NCBI lineage: Eukaryota > Metazoa > Chordata > Actinopteri > Cypriniformes > Xenocyprididae > Zacco > Zacco platypus. Next base: position 18,573,781 of record CM076075.1, on the reverse strand, counting down.
TGACAGTTTGTTTGTGTTAGTCCACAAAGATCCAATCAAAATTTAGCAAACATTTGTCCACTGTTGTGGACAGAGAGAGGCCCGGCCATAAACTGGGCCCTGGAATGTGCTGTTCCCTACAACTTCATCTTTGCAGCCGACTCAGAAAATGCTAGTTTATTAATAAATAATTAAAATGTCTCCTTGCTATATTTTCCTGACACATTGATAATCATTACTTTTGCTGGTGCTTTGCGGCAAGATTTATGTATGCGCTTGAGTGGGCAATAAGCTATATTACGCCTATATATTAAACGCTTATTATGGTTTGGTATTCTCAGTATATTTGAGTAATTAAATGAATATAAATGTGAGATTAGTCGACTAATGGCTTAAATGAATGACTACTAGTCGACTAGAATAATCTCTAGTCGGGGGCAGCCAAGTCGTATCATGTAGTCTAATTAATATAAGCGAAGACAAACTGATCAATGTGATTCATATTTAAAATAGTAAGCAAATGTTGCTTTGTTCACAGTTTGTATATTTTAGCTCACATTATAATTTTTTGAATGATGAATACAGACTACTGTCATCTGCTGTTGTGGACAGTTATTATCTCTCATGCAGGTGCAGAGCATACATGCTTGGTTATCGGCTGTCGTTTTTATGGTGTGTTCAAGCACAACGTTTTTTTTTTTGTCCAGACACAGCCGACATGACCCGACACCACCATCATAGGTTTGGTGTGTAAAGGCCTTATGTAATTTAAATGTCAACTTCAATGTCTCCTAATATTTCTCCTAAAATATCAGAAATATAGTTGTAAAACGAATGTGGTCTTGGGATAATTTAGAGAGTTTATATTGAGATCTCTGGCTGCTTGTTTTGCAGACTTTTGGTTATCCTGTCAAACAGTTGATTTCAAAAGCTCTTTGTTGATATCTGTTCAGACATTTCTCAAGACACGTGTGAGAGTTCTGAGAAGCAGGAAAGATAAGAAAAGTCTCTACTGGTACCTGAGAAACGGTTATTAAAAAGATCGGTTTCTCATTATCTTGATGGTACACATTCTGTTGATTATAAGTAACATTATACCAACATGTCTACCAACTCTCATTTGAGTGTTAGTAGAGTGTCAGTAGATTGGTAGGGTTAGGGTTAGAATAAGTTGACATGTAGTTGCAAAGACATTACATAGACAGTCCACTAATACTCTAATGAAAGGTAGTTGATATGTAGTTACTTATAGTCTACAGAATGTTCAAGGGACCATCAAAATAAAGTGTTCCATTTTTTCTTTAAATAATAAATTATGGCATCACTTTTTTTAAGCTTTCTTGTAAAATTTCAGCTAAGACTTACCATTTATATCTTTACTGTATTTTTGAACTAGTTGGTGTGTTATGAAAGGAAGAAGAAAGAAACATTTACTCAGTCTTTTTTTTTTTTTTTTTTTAAAGAAAATCCCTAGAGTGCCATGAAGTGAAACGTTCGGACAAAACAAGGCAAATGCCTGATTGCTTTGAAGCAATTGATCTTGATTAAAGTCCCTCCTCTGCGAAATCTCAATATCAAACACAGGAATTACACCCTCTACTCGTTAATTGTTCCAACACGGCTGCCTCAGTGGGAGATGGATTAGCATTTCTGCATAATAGAGCTGCTAGTCGCTCTTCACTGCTAATTGTGTTTTTTAGCTCTTTCTGTCAATGCTCGTTGAGAGGTGAGAGAGACGGGTGTTTGTTTTTGACATTTTAAATAAACTGGTTGCAGACGGTGCGTTTGGTAATGGTAAATGATTGGGCACTTTGTTAACTCGTGCATATAAGATGGGATGAAAAACAGGCACTTTTATAACTTAAAAGTAAAAATGAGTTCTGATTTGGATCTCCAAAAATAATTAAAAAAAACACTCAATTTATTTTTATGTTAATTTATTCCTGAGAGAAATAAATTGAACTAAAAGTACCAACTTGGTATTACAGTATTTTTCTGGACATGGGTCCATAGAAATTCCATGAATATTGCAAATGTTAATGTAGAATATATAAATATAGTAAACAGAAGTTCTCTGTCTTCTGAGTGATCTTTTTCGCATATTACTTTGTGGTTGCTAGGGGGGTCTGGGTTGTTGCTAGGGTCAAATTGTAATCCGTAGTTAAATAGATGATAATTACAGATCAGTAGGCAAATAGGCAAGAAAGAACACCAATCAGAATTCACTATGCAAATATCACAATGAAGTCATTTCTGTCAGTTTGATTTCAAATAGCACGTTAAAAAGAATAAAACATTCCAAGCCATTCTGTTAAAGTTAGTAGGACATGTTTAAATCGATTTAAGTATAGTATAAACATCTGTTTTATAGAACTTTAAGACTGAAGAAATGTACTAAACAATTTGAATGGACTTTAGGCTATAGGTTTGGCTGAATTATAGTGTTGGGGATTAAGAACAAACCCTAACCTCAATGTTTGAGGATTATCATCATTACAGTGCATGCATGCCTTGTAAAAAAGCGTACCTAACCATAAATAAGAGAAACAGTAATAGTTATGTAAGAACCATTGGCTGGTTTTAGTGCTCTGTTACGTACAAATTAGTGCACTCTTAAGTCTTTTAGACAGACAGTTGAGTATTTTGTAGCCTTATTGCTGCATTCTTCACCTCATTATATCCTTACATGTGCCTGGAGGCCATGAATCTGACATGTGAAGTTGTTCAGCTGTGGGTGAGAAGCTGATTTATTGGTCAGCAGCAGAGTTCATTAGTGTGTCAGTGTGTCTGTGCTCCTCTGGCCGCATGGTCCTGTTAGAAATCTCACCAGCATTTATGGGCATTACGGTATGAGCTGTGTGTGTGTGTGTGTGTGTGTGTCTGAGAATGTGAAGACTGAATTAAAAGTCTAAGTGAATCTGACCCTGCTACTTTTGACATTAACAGTGTGAAAAACATCTTTACTCATTTACATATTTTCAACGACTACCTTCTCCATGTGAAGCTGGGTGCATGTATATCTTTCCCCTGTTTTTTTTTTTTTTTTTTTTGTTATTTTATCTTGTCAGATTGCAAAATGTGACCTTAATGACCGGGTATGAGCTGAAACAGATGATATACGATGTGCAATATACGATATGCGATATGCAGTGCCCTCCAAAAGTTTGGATACGCAAAAAAGGTTTTTGGACAATATCAGCATAAGTCCTTATCATCCTTGTGAATTATCATTGGCATCAGCAAAACAATTAAATGAAATGTATTATGGGATTTTTGGAGGATTATTTGTTTTGAACACCTTCATAATTGATTGTCAACTGACCGACCAGAACACTGCAAAATGATTTTCAGTATTTTTGTCTTGTTTTGCAGTACAAATATATAAACATTCTTAAATCAAGAAATAGTAACTTGAGAAGCAAGTTTGTGAAAAAAAAATTGGTTCAAACAGACAAACAAAAAAGTCTGCCAGTGGGGCAAGAAAAATAAACTTAAAGGGAAAACAAGATTATTTTTCTTACCCTATTGGCCGACTTTTTTTTGGAAAAAACCCCCAAAATAATACTGAGGAAGAAAATAACAGTCTAGAGATGCTTTGTAAATCTAATATTTCATAGTACATTTTCATAATTTTGTACTTTCAAAGCCCCAAAGCAAAGTAAAATCACTAAATGATTAGAATTTATCTTAAAACCAACTTCACCTAGGGCAATCCTAAACTTTTTTTGAGGACACTGTATGTGTGCATTCGTATAATTTTAAACAGTCCGTTAAATGAAGCAGCAAGTTATCAAAATATCACTCTCGCACTTTTACCGCAGTTTTAATCATGATCCCATTATATTATTATTATAATGCATTACATTTGTACAAGTTCTGTTTGTATTTACCAGTGTGTGTATTTGTTTGTTTGAGTGAGGTTTGTACATGAGCAATTAAGTCAAAAGTCAGTTTGGTGATTAACTTCGAGAGGGAGTGAGGTTCATGAGATCGTTGGCTCTGAGAACGAGAGAGAGACAGATAAATCTTAATAATTCTGTAATTAGCTCCTGGTCTGTTCCAATGGGACACAGATACACAGCTGGTAGATCCTAACTCACCAGCAGTTCACCATCAGGACCCTGTTGTAACGAGACAGGTGAAAACAGATTCACATCTGTATTCACGCATATATTCCTATATCATCATATAATTCTTTTTAAATTAAGCTTACAGTAATACTGCAGCAAGATGCCTTATAAAAGCCATAGTTTTGATTCTAGGTTTTATTGATTTGTTATTGCAGCTCCTTTATATGTTTGTAAATGGTTGCCATGGTGTGCTCAGTCTCTTTCTGTTTGGTTGCTTATTTGTATTTGATTTTAATTATATTAAGAGATGCTTCGCTCCACCAGCCTTCTAATGCATTTCTATTGGACTGTTAAATAAATCTTGAACATTCGTTAGTCCCACTTATATCCTTGCTCATATATCATCACCGTGTTTGTGTGTGCGCATCTTTCTGCTTTCGTTTCATCCCCGCAATATGCCGGAGCAGCACCCACAAGAGGACGAGGGGGGAAATATCGTCAGAGCTCATCTGCTAATTAATGTCTGATTAAAGCAGTGTGCCTGGAAGGTCAGATTTCGTTTCTCCGCTCAGTCTGCATGAACACAACTTCCATACTAATCAACATGTCCGACTGCACTTACTTTAAGATTGGTTTAAACCGCCATTCTTCAAAGCTACGTGATATTGGTCCAAATGTTATGCAGCTCTAGAGATCATCTATATACTTTAATGAGAGATCTGATTGATGCTATATCAATATTGTTCACCGCACTTAACAATGATGGTGGTATGTCCTCATTATCACAATTGTGTTGCTAGTTCTTGAGGATATGCTAATTGGGCAAGTATCTTTTTAAGCCTGTCTGAGCCTTTCTCTGTTATGCATTCGAGTTCTGTGTTGTGTATGCTGTGCTACATTTTATCTATGTACATTGCTGTCCTTTCTCCTTATTAGCAGGTTTGGGATGAACTTATGAACTTATTCGTAAAAGTACCGGCTTTCACAAATGCATATCGCACAATCAGTGCAGTCTGATTACACGCCAAATGGCTCTAAGGATTTAGTTCTTTTTAGGGAATCAGTGAACACATGCAGTCAGACCTAAGTCCGTGTAGTGAAAGATGCTTAACATGTTTTGTCAGTAGTATTTTATGAATATTAATGAATTAAATATGTTTGAGTATTTTTGTTATTTAATATAGAGTTGTATTAGTTGTTTAATGTATAGCTAAGGCCACCTCTAAAGAGACTTTCTAAAAACTAATTTACAGTTTTTCTCAATTGATTTCTCCAACCTCAGGTGACTGTTCTCAAAACAGGTTATACAGTGATCTGAACACTTTGTAATTGTCCTAAACAGATTGTACATTTTCCTTCATTTGATGCAAATTGTAAATCAAATGTATATATTTTTTTCAAAACACTGCACAAAATTCTCAAATGTTTTCACAGTAGTTCATACAGCCAACCAAAACTTTAATATATCAGGAAAAACAAACAGCCGCAGCTCTTTTTATTTGTTTTACAAAAATCATTTGTGCACCATTTTTCCAAACACAACAAACAAAAAAACGGTTATTTGTTAAATTCTCAGTTGCACTCAATTAGCCCCAAATGAATAGCTGCTGAATTAGTAATACACACTACACAGGAAATGTACATTTTCTAATTGTTTACATGGCTTACAAAAACTGTAAAAGGGGAAAAGAAAAACGACGTTTGGGACAAAGAAGAAATGTAAGATTGAAAGGTTTTGGAGAGGATAGAGGAAGGGTGCTATTGAGAGGAAGAGGAACAGTGGAAAAGTTAGAAACAGATGAAGGGAAAGGAGTAGATGTATAGGAAGAGGAGATGGAGATGGAGCAAGAACAGTTGAAGATGAAGGAGAAGCAAGAAGAGCTGAGGATGCAGGAAGAGGAGTAGAGGGAGAAGTGGAAGGCAATGGTGTAAAAGAAAGAGAAGAAAATAGAAGACATGGGAGAGCAAGGTGTAAGAGGGGGGAGGAGAGGTAGAAGGATGGGATACAGATGGGTTTCAAATGAAATCAGAGCCACCCTAATTGACCATATCATAAATGATGGTCTTTCCTTGAGTGAAGCTGGACAGAGAGTTCAGTCCAATATAAGCATCGTGCCGCAGTCAATGTCCCTGGACACAAGTGCTGCAATCCACTGGTGTTGTGGCACACAACGCTTGTCTTGGGGCCACACAAGGTGATCAGGAGCAAAATTGTGTCACTGTTTGGGACAATGTCCAATTTCACCATTCAGCACTGGTGCAAGAGTGGTTTGAGCATCACCCACATTTCAGGATGGGGTTCCATCCAGCATATTATAATCTTGGATATATATATATAAAAGTATATAATATGATCACATCCCTTACAACCAAGTAAGTCTTCTTCATGGAAGAGCCCTGTGGAGAAGTTAAGGCACAAGGATGGATCCAGCATTCACAGCTGTTTTCCACGATGCATGACTCGTGGAAGTATATGTTGTGTTGTTGATGAAATTCATTGACCAGATGTAAATGAGAGGCAAGATCAATAAAGTTAATCAATTCAATGATTGGGTGAAAACTCATCATTGAAGAACTTTGAAGAACACGAAAAATTGTGTATTTTCATTCATGTATTTGTGTATCTACAGCTGAATTTATCAAATCAACAGGGAACAAACTTGTAGTTTTGATGTTAGTATTTATTTTTGATAAATACATTACTAGAATAAAATGCAGTGCTTCAGTGCTAAAGTGTGTGTTTAGTGCCGATTGAGTGTGTCAAAAGTAAATTCACTTTTTTTTGCAAGAATTGTTTTAAATGTACTTATTGAAATGATCTCATGTTATATTCTTTAATATTTATTCTTGAAATGTACTAAAAGAATCGTTAAAGAAGCTGGAATCGATAAGAGCAATAAGAACCGAAATCGATAAATTCCTTTCAATTCCCATTCCCATTTCAATCAGTTTGTTGTAACTAACATCTCAAATATATCACAAAAAGTCATGTTTTTTTTTTTAAAAAAAGTCGTTTATATGAATGTCATTTTTCTAACTGTGATAGTGTTCCCACTTGCCAAATAACATGTCGCTCGAGACAAACCTTGACTGATTGCGTCCCAGTTAGAGGTCTATTTCTAGTTCTGTTGAGCGTTAATTATGAGGTTTTATGTTAAATTATAGTGTTTTATTTAATGTTACCCTAGTAGAGATTAATGTTTCTTTGAAATACCTGTGTGACTCTTATTAACTGCCAAAAAAAAAGCAATTTCTGTAGAATGAAGCCTTCCTGTTGCTATTCCTGCATCCTAGTGACTTCCTATTGACCCCGTGTTACAAGTAGACAGCAACAGTTCATTCTACAGTGTAAACATCTTCTGAGAATGCTAATACATATGTTCATTGAAACCCAGTTGTTGTGCTACTTTGCCATTTTACAAATGTGAGCCCGGTCTTTGCGTACGTTCTCACCATGCCACTTTTCCAAGGTTCCTTAATGCTGAGTAATAAGCCGTTTATTTTGTTCAGTCTCTGTTGAAACTGAGCCCATGCCGACAACAATAGCCTTTCAAATTGCTTACTTGCCTAATTTCCTCCACCGGGAGCATGGAGAGGAGGAACCTCTCATTTTTCCCCTCCGCCTCTCCGTCGAGGAGCGGGTGTTAGGTCATTACGTGAGGATGAGAAGAATGAGCGCTCTGCATGGAGCCCTGTGCGGTATTGATCTGATTGACTGCCGCTAAGGACGTGACTCCGAGCTGTTATTGGTCTGTTTGGAGAAGGCAGCCGTGTCCTCTGGATTAGAGTGTGTGAATTAAGTGTGTTTGAAAGGTAGCGAATGGGCAACGCATTCTGAATTGACTGCGCCGCATGATGACTTCATTCTAGCGGCGGCGCTCGGCCGTCTCGAGTCTGCAGGCGACGGACTGTTACTTTGCAGTGAAGTAGGGCTAGTGGACGCGTTTGCAATGATTTCAGGGAAAATGAGTTAAAAAATATGAACGAGATGGTGTTTGAGATGGCAGTGGCAGTGCAGTTTTTTTTTTCCGTTTTTTTTGGCTGCTCTTTCGCAATTACATTGGCTGTTGTTTTTCACTCCTCCCTTGCTAGTCAGGACAGTCTTGTGTGAATTAGCTGAATTGAAATTTGGTCTCTAAAAGTTCATTGATTGTATAAATTGCCCTATGAAGGGACAAATAAAGAGTACTACTACTAAGTATGATCAAACATACATTCTATCTATCTATCTAACTAACTATCCAGCTATCGTTCCATCTAGCTATCGTTCCATCTATCCATCGTTCCATCTATCCATCATTCCATCTATCCATCGTTCCATCTATCTATCGTTCCATCTATCATTCTGTTGATAATTTTACTTAAGCGTAGGCTAAGAGAAAGTTGTGAGTTGACTGCAATCTTTGACTTTTTGTCAAAGATTATTCACATACTTAAAATATGAAAGGTTTATGAGCTTCAGTCTTGTAGTGTGCGCTTGGCTTTTGGCTCGGCTCTCCTCAAGAGCAAAGCCACCGGTGCTCCATTCGAGGTTGAAATCCACTCCTAATTGCTTGGCCACTTACAAAATCAATTTGGGATTTAATTGAATCCATAAATGCCTCTGTGGCTGCTTGCACTGTACATTCCCAAAGATTGTGTTATAGATTAATGGTCTTGCAAGTTAAAGGTGTTTAGGGACGCTCGAGCCAGTGCTTGTGTGGTTAAGCGAAAGGAAATTGTTTGAGATACCTAACACCTGAGATGCGTTCCAAACGGTGGATTCACTCAAATGGGGAAGTTATCAAGTCAATATGGTTGCCTAGAAGTGTACAATTAGAGTGTCAATTACTTTAGTGGTTGTTGGAAGCAATGAAAAGGAAAGTTAGATTTTCTCTGGAAGCAGTTAAGTTACTTTCTACCTTCATCAACAATGCTTGAAATCTATTTGTTCAAATTAAAGTGGAAAAATGTGAATCAAATGTGCCTTGTTCAACTAAATACAATAGCAGAAACATCCTCAAATGCCAAGAATGAAAAAAATAGAGAATTTAGGATTTTGTTCTGCAAATAGTGGTGTCAAGGCAAGTGCAAAATTCCTGAATGCGAGCTTAAACTTGAGGGGGTTCAGTTTTCTTTGATTAAAGTGCTTTGTATTTTTACAACAATTACAAATGTAATGTTTAATTTTCCAAGCATTGTTTGCCAGTTGTATTTTAGCATTCCAGCTGGTATTGTTTGGTAATGTTAACGGTAGTACTTGGTGCTTGATTAGATTAAAATGAAACTGCCAGAGAACATGCCGAGTTCACATGTTTCCTTCTGACAGGAAAAGCTGATATGGTGCATTTTTAGGGAATGACCCGGGTTCAATACAAGCTCAATAAACAACATCTGTGGCATGCTGTTGATTACCATGGACAGAAATTTCAGCTTGAAATGAAAATTGTGTTTATTATAATGCTCTTGCAATGAAAATCTAATGGGCAAGATTGTCCAGATGGGTCCAGAGGATTGTGATTTGATATTTTTGTTAAATACCTTATTGTAATAGTTCATCTAAGCAAACATTTGCTTTTTGAGTTGTAAAGTGATGAATTTAATTAATATGAGTTGAGTTTGTAAAAAGAGCATTACGCAATAACTCACAGAATAATAGCTATACTTCCAAAACTGTGTGTGTTTTAACATTTACATCAAGCAGTGGCTTCCCCGATATTCTTGCACTGTAATATAATATAATATAATATAATATAGTATAATCATTTTTATTTCTTTTTCAAACTGAGAGGCAAGTTGAAGTTATTTTCAGTGCTAATCGCTACAGATGCCACAGACGCTGTCGAAAGAGCTTAACTTATATTGAACCAAGATCGTTCCTTTAACCTTGAGATCAGAGCACATCGATATGGCACCATCTTCATACATTTGATATCAATGTGTGGAGATTTCCAGAAAACCTGGATTGGACTTGAGAACAATACTACTTTGATTTTGTGACATTCTCTGACTGCAGAAATAATTTATTCTAACCATGAACATTCTTGCAACATCTTCCTTATATTTCTTGTCATTTTGTACCGGTGCTTCATTATTAAAGTACAAAATATGAAATCATCCTGCCTAAATGCATTTTACGGCTTCATTCTCCTGGACAAAAGATTTGCGGACGCTGCAGTCTGACAGATGTTTAATTGAGTTGTACAATTGATGTAGTAGCAGTTAATAATCTGTCTTCACCTTGATGCTCCGCCCTGATCCATATCTGCAGAAACTGCAGAAGTGTTTTACAGGCCAATTTTCTATTATAGCTCTTAAACCTTGTATACTGTATATGTGTGAGAGAGAGAGAGAGAGAGAGAGTGTGCGTTACTCTTTCTGGCCTGAATGGGCTGCAGTTTATGGAGCCGTTTTTTATTTATTTATTTATTATTTTCTTTTAACAATCTCATTATGGGTACATTTTACATCTGAACCTTCTTGTGGATGTGGGAATCCAGCTAGAACCAATGCACACTCTCCTTTTTGAATCCACTGATATCTGAAGTGAAATATATTCTTCTAGTAAAAAATGGCAGCGGCTATTTGCACTATTTGGCACATTTTCTTAGATACACTAAGTGAAAATAGCAGTATATTCTATTTACACTGTGACAATAGCAGCATTTTATTGGCGATATGCTATTTACACTAGGTGAAAATAGCAATAGATTCTATTAACACCTTGTTCTTTGTAGTAAGAGTAAATCATAATTAGATATAGTACTTTTAATTGGCAGATACTAGTGTTGTAGTACTTAAAACTTGGTTTTGTCTATGTCTCAGCCACATTTTTACTCGGTCTTGTCTTGATCTCAGACAAAAAGTACTGGGCATTTTATTTCAAGACCGGTCAAGACCACAATTGCAAGGATATCGCAAAATTTGCATTGCATTGTCTGATTTCTTTGTCAACATCATTAATTTGATTGGATGTAAAACTTCCTGCTTCAAATTCAATCAATAACTTATTTCTAATTTTATTTATTTTGTTAGTGTTGTGCCGGGTCAGAAATCAACAAGGGTTTGTGTCAAAAATGTCACCGAAATTAATACAAATGCCCAAAAAATTCAAGCTATGATTGCAAAAAAAGTACTTGTACAAGATTTTGATATTTATATTATAGCATATGATATAATTAAGCAATATCACAAGAAAGAAAAACTTTTTTCACAAACAGGAGCACAATTTCAGATGTGATATAGATTGTTTTTACAAATGTTCAATAAACACAATTTCATTTAATTTCAACATTATTAATGCATTATTAAGGCAACTTCTGTTCCACCTCTAAAGATGAATTTTGTTGTTAGTGATTTCAGTTGATTGGTAACAGCTCTATATAGTGTCTTATTGTTCTAATTGTAATTACTGATTAAAAATAAGATGTTTCTCAGGCAGTACACTGAAGACATTGAATTCAGTGCGTCTTTTTTAAAACTTGAGTGGCCCAACCAGACATTGGTGCGCGGAGCTAGTGTTAATAGCATTTGCCAACAAAGGAATTTGCCAAGTTGATTATTAGGTTTATTTTAATTTACACAAGCCAGACATTAAAATACTCTCTTTCTGTGAACAAGTTTTACTTTAGATTTATAAAATGACCAGTTCCAGTCTTGGCTTCTGATTGGTCAATACATCACTCTAGCCTTGCTGAAATCCAAAAGGCTGTGCTATATAGTCAAATCTGAGGGTTTGCAGCACCCTTTAACTGTGACTATATTTAATAGGTTGCATGGTTATTTATACTTTGCTTCTCAAATCAGTGGTTCTCTTTTTTTTTTTTTTTTTGTCTTTTCATAGTCCTCTTCAAAATGAGAAAAAGTAGGCCTATTTGTGATAATCTGCTTATTAGTGGTGGTGTCAAATGCTGACATTCAATCTTTAATAATGAAAAATGAAGAATAAAAAAGCACTAGCAATTTTGCTTAGAGAGCCAATATCCTTTGTTATTATATTGTATTGTATTATATTATATTGTATTATATTATATTACATTATATTATATTATAAATGAATAGATAATAGACCAGACCAAAATTTTAATTATTTGCTATAAGTCTTCTAGGGCTAGGTATTGACACAAATTTCATTTCAATTTCATTTGATTTCAATTCACAAACTTCGATTAGATTCGATTCAGTATCTATTATTTTGGATATATTTCAGGAACAGTACATGGCAAGTTTTCTCAGGGAAAAAAATCTCAACTGATGCAGTAAACTATACATGGGAGCCAGTTTACTACATTACTCTATTGAAGGTTAAAATGAACTGATTTGTATACAAACACTTAAATTGCACTCAAAGAAGTTTTTATAATAATGAAGTTAAAATACTAAATATAGAATTATGTATTTATATTTCTATTTTTATTTAACTGTTATTTTGTTATCCCCTCTGCCATTCAAATTTGGTGATTAAAAATACAGTTAATAGCGTCTTTGTTTAGGTGCAGTGCAGTGAGTGCACGTGACCATATAAGGAGTAGAGGAGGAGACGACACTGCAAACACACATCATTGGTTCTTACTTGTATCATCAGTGCAACAGATTTGAATGTGATGAGGTGAATGAGATTGGAAAAGATGGGAAGTCTCCATGCTTTGAGAACCGCTGGCCTTTAAACATTCTTCCTGCATACTCTGTGTGTGTCCTCATGTTGATGGGTCGCTGGTGCTGTAAAAGCCAATAGTCTCTGTAGGTCTGTGATGTACTGCTTGCTTTAAAGGGGAAACCCTGAGCTCTCTGAAAGCAGACGATCTGATTGGATGAGGAAATTGGCTGCAATAATAACCATGGCTCTCATTAATATCAGTGCAGCGTCCACAGGGATCTCTTATTCATCTCTCTCTCTCCCTTTCTTCCTCTGTCTGGCTCCTACCTTTGTGAATAGCTGAATACATTGAGAATAGACAAACACTGCGTATGTAAACACTTGGTATTCTGTTTGGCTACAGGCATCTATAGTGCCTCTGGTATATGGGGTCTTATACGGGGATGCCTGAATATCACGTCACATGAAGGATGGTGCACAGTCTCACAAGGACATTCTTGTGCTATTGTACAGACTTTTCCCTCACAATCTATGATTAATTATGTTGTATTTTTCACCCTGAAGTACAGTTGATCTTTTAAAGATAGAAAACTGAAATTTAGTATGTATGTACAGTGGGGAGAACAAGTATTTGATACACTGCCGATTTTGCAGGTTTGCCCACCTACAAAGCATGTAGAAATCTGTAATTTTTATCATAGGTACTCTTCATCTGTGAGTGACAGAATCTAAAATAAAAAGTCTAGAAAATCACATTGTATGATTTTTAAGTAATTAATTTGCATTTTATTGCATGACATAAATATTTGATACATCAGAAAAGCAGAACTTAAAATTTGGTACAGAAACCTTTGTTCGCAATAACAGAGATCATATGTTTCCTGTAGTTCTTGACCAGGTTTGCACACACTGCAGTAGGGATTTTGGCCCACTCCTCCATACAGACCTTCTTTAGATCCTTCAGTTTTCGGGGCTGTTTCTGGGCAATATGGACCAATCCAATATTGGCACTCCTTAGTTGCCCTGGCTGTGTGTTTCGGGTCGTTGTCACACTGGAAGACCCAGCCACGACCCATCTTCAATACTCTTACTGAGGGAAGGAGGTTGTTGGCCAAGATCTTGCAATACATGGCCCCATCCATCCTCCCCTCAATACGGTGCAGTCGTCCTGTCCCCTTTGCAGAAAAGCATCCCCAAAGAATGATGTTTCCACCTCCATGCTTCACAGTTGGGATAGTGTTCTTGGGGTTGTACTCATCCTTCTTCCTCCAAACACGGTGAGTGGAGTTTAGACCAAAAAGCCCATTCCTCCTCTGGATCATACAGATGATCATTGGCAAACATCAGACGGGCCTGGACATGTGCTGGCTTGAGCAGGGGGACCATGCGTGCGCTGTAGGATTTTAATCCATGATGGCGTAGTGTGTTACTAATGGTTTTCTTTGAGACTGTGGTCCCAGCTCTCTTCAGGTCATTGACCAGGTCCTGCCGTATAGTTCTGGGCTGATTCCTCACCTTCCTCATGATCATTGATGCCCCACGAGGTGAGATCTTGCATGGTGCCCCAGACCGAGGGAGACTCACCGTCATCTTGAACTTCTTCCATTTTCTAATAATTGCGCCAACAGTTGTTGCCTTCTCACCAAGCTGCTTGCCTATTGTCCTGTAGCCCATCCCAGCCTTGTGCAGGTCTACAATTATATCCCTGATGTCCTTACACAGCTCTCTGGTCTTGGCCATTGTGGAGAGGTTGGAGTCTGTTTGATTGAGTGTGTGGACAGGTGTGTTTTATACAGGTAACGAGTGGAGAACAGGAGGGCTTCTTAAAGAAAAACTAACAGGTCTGTGAGAGCCGGAATTCTTACTGGTTTTCTTACTGGTATGGTCAAGCCATAAAATGCAAATTAATTATTTAAAAATCATACAATGTGATTTTCTGTTTTTTTGTTTTAGATTCCGTCACTCACAGTTGAAGAGTACCTATGATACAAAATTATAGACTTCTACATGCTTTGTAAGTGGGTAAACCTGCAAAATCGGCAATGTATCAAATACTTGTTCTCCCCACTGTATATCCAGGCAGACAGTTGCTTATATGGTTAAATCTCCCAACTTGGTTAAAGAAGAGGCAAAAACAGCACCTACTGTAGATTTGAATATTAGTTGCCAGAAATCAGACTAGACCAGTGGTAGCCAAGTTGAGACCTATAGAGCCACTGTCCTGCAGAGTTTAGCTCCAACCTTAATCAATCACACCTGAACAAGCTATTCAAGCTCTTCAGGATTACAAAGGCTATAGGCTGGTGAGGCTTTTTTTTTCAGGGTCGGCGCTAAACTCTGCAAGACAGCGGCTCTCTAGGACCAAACTTGCCTACCCCTGGACTAGACTAATTAGGATTGGATTGGTTGTGATCCACTGAAGAAGAATGTATGGATGTGCATGTTTACTTCAAATTTCTTTAAAGCTTTTTCTATTTTTACCCAAAGCAGTGTGTTGTAAGCATTAGTGAGTACACACATGTACTGTAATGTCTGTTTCATTCAAACTCATAGCCGGAGGGCACCCTCATGCAGAAAGTCCACAAGTGAGACTCATAAAGTCATAAAAATTATGACGTTCTAGGAAATCCCAGCTTTTCCTTCAAAAAACAAAAATGTAGATAGAGACATTTACAACACAGTTACAACAATATTTCGTTTATCTGTGTTCTTTAAGCCATCTCGGGTATGTTATAAGATTATATTAATATAAGAATAATGTATGATATATAATGAATGCTAATCGACAGCCTGTATCAGAGTATATTGAATTCTATAAAATAATATATTTTCTGTCTGATTCTGTGATATGAAGTCACATTGGATCAAAAAGTAAGTTATTTCAAACACTCAACTGATGTTATATAGTGAGTTTGGAGCAAAAATGCTATTATAGTGCATTTAAGTCCTTCTGGGAAGTTTGTATTTATGAGTTGGGAAGACGTGTTTACGACGTCAGGTGCTTTCAAGTCACTTTCGTTGGCAGAGTACCTTCTCTTAATTAATTACTCAAAAAACAGGTCTTTGAATGCCTTTTTTTGAGAAAATTAAGAACAAAGAATGTGCAACAGGTGTATTGCGCTGTTTTATTTTTTTAATTTCTTTATGAAGCCATGGCAAACTTTATCATATATAATATTATATTATAATGACATAATGATACATATATATATACATATACATATATATATATATATATATATATATATATATATATATATATATATATATATATATATATATATATATACATATATTTATACATATATCAGTAAATTAGCTTATTTTGTTGTACATAAGAAAGCCTTAGAATGTCACTAAATACCGATAAGTAATTCTTACAAAATCCCCAGTGTTAAGTTAACTTTGCTCAGAGAACATTCGGTCCCTCTCTAAATAGTGTTAATGTAACACTGAAGCAGCACTAAAGTTAATGAGATAATTAAGCAATTAATTAAGTGATGATTGAACATAGATGATGAACACCTGCTGTTAACAAGTAGAATCGCTGAAGAAAAGAGAAATACAAGAACTACAACTTTCTTCAGCCACACCCTTAGATGAAATCAACTGAAGATAAAAGACATTAAATCTCCCAAGATCTGATTAAAACATCGGATTCACTTATTACTAACCAGGTTGACTTTATTTCTCTCACACGTCTAAAGAAGCTCTTATTGAGAATTAACAGAGGATTAGATTTTGGTGTTTTTATGGTGGTCAGGGTTTGTTTTAGTTGGGATCTTTACCCTTTTACGGCTTTAAAACGACTTGCGTTTGAACAATTACAGTAGTGTTTCACAGCAAACACTTGCACATTGCTGAATCAAAAGACTAAAGGAGAAGATTAGCTTGAATTTTCTGCTTGAAAGTCATTTCAAGTGAGCTTCATAAAGAGGTCTGTTTCTCTTTAGTTTCTTGACTGAGATTCGGTTTTTACAAAATTGCAAAAATAAAAATTCCATTACATAAATGTCACCGTAATGCTTCAATGCTAAAAATGAGCGACTATAACTGCTCAGGCTAATACATGAAAACATAGCATACAATCCTCAACAGTGGTGACAATAATTATTCATACTGCAGTGCATAATGGGAGTTTTGTCCTAAAGTGATACCCAGCATCCATTGCAGTGTGAAGCATTTTTTTATCACCATTGTTTAGATTCATATGCTGATTCTTGATGTCTGTGTGTGATGCAGTAGTTAAAAAATGTTATGCACTGTATGGTTTTAAAAATATTCAATATATCTGTTTGCTGCAACACTTTCTGCTCATGCTGTAGTTTCACGGGGCTGTTAATGCAAAACCAAAATGTATAAACAACAAAACATATGATCAGTTGCTTTGAATGCAATCTCACAATAACTATACCATCATATAAAAGCAGTTATCATCTGCTCACAGTAAAGCAGTGATCTCACTGGTTTACAACAACACATGCATTATTGCAGAGAAAAGTTTAACATACAAAGTCAAGGGTTAAGAGCAAAACACTGATCTGCATGATGGTGGCATCATATTTTCTTTTTCTTGACTGATAAAACAACATCTAAACCTCTGTTAATTCTCAATAAGTACTTTTGTAGATGTTTGAAATAAAGTCAGTCTGGTTAGTAATAAGTGAAGCTGGTAATGCTGTTTGTGCGGTATATCTTCAGAGATTTAATGATTTTTATAATCAGTTGATTTCATATAAGGCTGTTGCTGAAGTCACTTGTAGTTCTTGTGTTTCTCTTTTCTTTACCGATTCTGCTTGTTAACAGCAGGTGTTCATCACTGATGAACACTGATCATCACTTAATTAATCACTTAATTATCTCATTAACTTTAGCTCTGCTTCAGTGTTACTTTAACACTATTTAGAGAGACCAAATATTCTCTAAGCAGCTGTGTACCAGCCATGATAAGAAAAGGTGTGGGAGTCTACTGTTACTATAGTAACGAACGCAACTCTTTCAATGTTAATATCAAGTGAACTGTGCGCATGCAATTTTAGACGGCTACATTATGTTCTTTCTCCGTCCGTGCAACAATGAACGTCCTTGAATGAGCCAAGTTTTCTATTTACTTCAACAGCTCAGTGCTCTGGTAATATAAATGGTATGACCCATTTCACGGGTGCAACATTAAAATTTAAAATAAGAATATGAGCATATCTCACTTACATTCACTAAAAATATAGAAATGTTAGCAATACTGATTCAACACGCCAGTGAGTGAACGTCAAAGCGCAGTTTGACTCTTTATCGCACTGCCCCAAAGCTGGACTGGAAATTTTGATTGTTTTTGCACCTGAGTCTGACCTGTCTGTCTGAGCAGGGCTCCACCCTATTAGTTTGAAAAGTGTCTCAAATATCACTGCGCCCCGTTGCTTTGAGGTTTTTGTACTTTTAGTGAAAGATAAATGTAGTGAAGTTGAATACTTTATTTGTACCCAAAACAAGTAAATATACCACAATTTAATTATACTCAAAAAATGACCACACAAGGGATTTCTTAGATCTGGCATGCCTCACTCACTACCCGGACCACTTTCTCTGCATCTTTTACTACACTAGCCTTAACTAGCGATTCAAGGCACGCCTGCCCGTAGAAGAGAGTTCTCCTTGAGGGAGTTTCACAGAGTAGGTAGAGTGACCTTCACAGAGACCATCGTCCTGAAAGTTCTGCTCTAGGTCTCTCTCTGGCTTCTTCCTCTGTCATCTCCTCCCTTCATTGTCTCCTCCTGGGTCTTGTTTGTTTCCGGCTCATCAGCTACTTCCGGAACCTCCTCCCTCCCTGCTTTGTTGGACTTTTGACGCAAGGACACACCGTCCAGAAGGGTTTTGTTTTCCTGTGTTCCCTCTTGTTGATGCCTGAGTTCACATTTGTTGCCATTTTCTGACACATCTGTTTCTTGTTCCATTGTTTATCATTCCCTGTGTATGTAAGCCTTCAGATCCCGTTGTTCTTTGTTCGGTGTTGTTAACGTCAATGTTAAACTGTAGTGTGTTACAAGTTCTTTGTTCCACTAAACATAAAAACATTCATGCCTGAAAATTTTGTCCTAACCCAATCCCTACTCCTAAACATAATCCTACCCATAACTTATGCCTAAAATCAGAGGGAAAGGATAGATAAATTACACTGATGTAGAAGCACCTAATCCTGGTTATATGCACTATATACTGTTTAAAAGTTTGGGGTCTGTAAGATTTTTCTTACAGTTTATAAGATTTGTCTCAGAGTTCTCACCAAGACTTCATTTATTTGATCAAAAATACAGTAAAAACTGTAATATTAGGAAATATTACAATCTTAAATAACTGTGCTCCATTTTATTATAATTTAAAATGTAATGCAATTTATGTGATGGCGAAGTTGAATTTTAAGCCATTGCTGCAATGTTCAGTGTCACATGATCCTTGATAACTCATTCTAATAGATCTGTAGCAACAATTATTAGTAACAATGTTTAAAAAAAAAAATTACTTTTCTTTTTCTTAATATTTGTTTATGGAAACAGTGATTTTTTTTTCCTGGATTCTTTAATGAATATAAAGTTCAAAAGAACTGCTTTTCTTTCATATAATGCCTCTACAGTTACTTTTGATCAATTTCATGCATCCTTGCTGAAGATTAATTTATTTAAATAATAAAAATTTGTAATAATTTATTATAAATAAATAAATAAATAATACATTTTATTCATAATAATTATTTATAATTAATAATAAAATTGTCCTATAAATTGTAATATATATTATTACATTTTTACATTTTGCCCTTTTAAAACACTAACAATATAATAGCAATGTTAAATGTAATATTTAATTTTAAACAATTGATTTAAATTTAATAAATAAATAAATAATATTCTAATGTTAATATTAAAAGAATATAATTCATATTTAGCACAGATTTGAAGGTGTGTTTATGGTGTTACTTGACGTCAGTAAATCAAGACAAAATAGCCCATACACCATTTAAATAATGAACACCTTCTTTCCACCGGAATCATGCACTCACTCACACACATATAGTCTGATACATATCTAGGAGAATGCTCAGCTCAGCTTTAGTGTGTGTCTTCTGTGCAGTGTTCATGTGTGTGTGTTTTATTCTTGGAGGACACGGTTTGGCACAACATCCAAAGAGGAAGGGGGCAGGAAGCATGAAATGAACCTGTCTGAGCTGTTGCTGTTCTTAACTCAACACACACACACACACACACACCTCCATCAGACAGTTTTCTTTCTCCAGTTGTCACTCTCTCAGATTGCTGCTTTGCTCTAGCTTGCTTGCCTTTGAAGCACAGTGAGGGCAGAGGTGAGGGCTTTTACAAATCATTTGGCAAGAATGTGCCACACTTACTGTATGAAGTGATTTGTGACTTCAAGGTGTTACACTGTGTAAAATATGTTATGAGTATGTAGTGTAACCCAGTAATTGGTTGTGGTTTTGGTAACTGCTTCTAAAAGACTATGTGAAGTGACACTTTATTTACATGATGTTTACATGTTGTCAAGTATTGGAGATGATACACATCCTTTATATTCTCAATTTGACCTGCTGCCCCTTGGGTAGCGTGTAGTATAAGGTGTTCTTCAAATCATAGTGAATTTACATATCTGCATTACATTATTTACATTATATTAATTGAAATTATTTTATTTTATGCAATTTAATTAAAGATTAAATTATTATAAGATCTTTATTGTCAATGCATGCTATAAGGACGATGCTTTGTTTACATTTGCTCTGAATTCAGAATATGGATAAACAGAATCTATTTGTATTTTTGTTTTTTTTATGTACCAACACCTTTAAAGTCCTACTTGTAATTTCCCTGTGGGAATTAATAAAATTCTAAACTAGCACACTGTCAACATTGGTATTTAAAGTCCCAATTAAATCAAAGTTTTACTGTTAACTATAAGCTAGTGTGACAAAATTCGCATTTAGAAGATATAAGCATTCAAAACTTACAGTTTCTCACTTCTGCCAATATTTTGATGACATCACACTGCACTTCGGATTCTCATCTGATCTGAGATCAAATGCTCTCTAGATTCCCCGATTGCCCCGTACATTACAAATAGATGCTGAAGCTGTGGCTGAAATAGGTCACTTGTTTATACATTTACTATTTTCTACATGATGAATGACACATATGCTTTCCATTGTGGCGAATGTGCCGAGCTGTGATATAAACAAAACGCTATTGGCTATTTAAAAAAAGGGGAGGAGCTGCTCAATATGTCCAGCCCTGTCTTCCAGTTTCAGTGGAAATTACGTCAACCCATTGAAAAATGCTGTGCATTTCAAGGCACTTCAGCTGGCCTTTAATGTATTATTTAGTTCAAAAGTTTGGACCAATGAGATTTCACTGTAGGCAGGCTACCCAGAACACAGTCAAAGTGACAAAGTCCTGGTGGTTGTCGCAGTCGTAGAGGGGTTAGGACACATGTTAGGTGGTGAGTAAACAGGACATTACCCTTGGTAGCTTACTAAGTGTTAAATAATACTATTTTGTAGTGTAATGAATCATTAAGTCCAGTAACTAGTTCTTCTTTAGAAGTGCTTGCTGTAGTAACTTGGAACATTGTAAACATGTTTCTCAGTGGGTTGATAAAGCACCCTGACACCCGGAAATTACATAAATCCAGCCAATCAGATTGGACCTTGTTTTGGGAATTTTGTCCCAGCCAGAACTGTAAATCAGCTCAGGTTTTACTGTATTCACTTTTGCTTTGAAATTATTTCCGCCATCTCCCCGAGTTTCATAGGAATGGACTTTTGGGGACATATTTATAAACGTAATTAGGTTACATTTATTGTTTTTGTTCCTGTTTGATTTGCTAGAAAATATTTGCTAGGCTTATTGTTTGTGCAAGCCCAAAGCGTGTCAGAGAGCGCAAATTTCATACTCCTTTTGAGGGGCAGAAATGTCTAGAGAAGCAATATCTCCTCACAAACTGTGGAGCCTGAATTACATTGGCAGATACTGTTTCATAAGATTGTGTGCTTCTAGAGACTATTTGCGGACTCCACAAGCACAAAACAATTTCAAAAGTCATGGCTTCCTCATCTAACTCGTTGAAGTTTCAGAGCTGTGCGGGGTGAGGTTTTCTCACTACCTGAGCCCCAAATGAAGTGATAATTCAGAACGACAGGCTGATTCCAATCAGCTTCCTTTAGAGAACAGCTGGCTCAGAGCTCACCCGGAATTCATTAAGCTTATTGGCTCTTTGTTTGATCCGATAAGAGACATCTCGTGCTCTCCTGCTCTGTCAGTGGCACTGGCCCTCTTAACTCACTCACTCTCTCTCACAACTGGTTGGTGTGTTTTTCAGGATGACTGCTCCAAATAAACCATAAGGAACTTGCGACAATGGTTTTAGACATCTATCATAGCCTATTAGTCGTTATAATAAGCAAAGTTAAGTACATTAGCATGCCCAGATTGACTGAGGCCATGCAGTGTGCAGACTCGTTCAATAATAATAATAATAATGATAATAATAATAATAATAATAATATATGTGTTATTTATTTTGGGAATTTGGAAATTCTTTTTGGTTTATAACCAATACATTTAATTATATTTTAAGCAAAAGGAAATACCTATATTTCATAATAAATCAAATAAATCAGTAGGTAAAGTACTTAATAATTTACTTTCAATATAGACTGAAATGTATATTAATGATGGTAACAATAATAATGATGGTAATAATGATAATCTCCCCTATACTGCAAGTATATACTTAAATGTAAGTACTCTACAACAATCTACAACTTGGACTCAATTGACCCTTCGCAAACAGTTTGATTGACAGGCGATCTTACCAATCATAACAGCGAATCCGCCATCTTATCCGACAAAGTCGTCAGGGAGAGTAGCCTATAGTAGATTAATATTGTTTAACTTGAAATATTTTGCATACTCACGTCTTTCCGCGGTTGAAACAACATTCCTTCTGATGTATATTCATGTTTATTTGATGCTATAAATGAACTAGTATGAAGATGATCAGTTCACGAGCCGATTGAAGGAGCTACAGCGATCTGTCACGACACATTAAAGAGCCACCACACGGTATTTAAACTGCTTTAAAAAATTACAATATTTCAAATATGAAACTGTTTCATGTGTTGTCAGTGTCCTCTTTGCTCCGCAATGTATTTTTCACTGCGGGAGAACATGATGTGTGGAGTGAGAGCGCATGGGTTGTCGGGTATAGCAACAGGGGGCGGGTTTTGTGAAGGGTCAATTTGGGGTGGGGATTCATGTAAAGTGTTTGCTTTTCGTTTGTTTAGTCTCTTTAATCTCTTTTTTTCTGGTGTTTTGTAATTCTGTAAAAAAAAAATGCATAACACTACTCATGATAACAAATTATCATAGACATGATTGTCTATTCATGAGTTATAGTGATTCTTTATTTTCCTTTGTCCTTATCCTGAGTAACTGACTTTTCTCATTGTAACTTCATTAATTTCTGGTTCTCATTGTTGTTGTGTTATGTTTGTGGTGTCTTATGAAACCCTGGAGGTATGTTTCTGTTTGTGCTGTTTGATGTTTACTCGGTATTCAGATTCTTTTTTTCCACGTCGTTTTATCCTCAGCATTACGTCTGTAAATATACAGAAGGGATAAAGGGATAAAGAAGCACATCAAGATATTTGAACTTCCCCCGAAGATCTTTCAATGCAGCTGTAAGAAAAAAAAAGAAAGGCAGCTTACATTGACAAGTTACAGCTCAGCTTACATTGATAAGTACAGCATTTTGTTGTGTAAACGGATCTACAAAGTAGGGTTTACATGGAAGATGATACATTTACATAAATAAAATGAAATTTTTATTCACTATCAAAGGAATCCAGCTGCCATTAATAAAACATTAACAATGTTATTCACACTATTTGATATCAGCAACTCTAAACTCTACAGAGACCCCCCTGAGGTCTGGATTATGGTGGTGAGAGATTTTTGAAGCTGAAGATCTAGATTTAGGTCCACATCCAGGTCTGATCCAGATCAAACCTCAAGGGATTTTTAGGGGCAGATGTTTAGTCCTGACGTTGGACATGTTCAGGCTTCGGCCAAAATAAAAATGCGCATACATTGCCCAGTATGTGCACGAAGCCTAGTGTACAGTGAGAACATGAATAATTCACTTTGTTTGACAGCGGGATTGGAAATAGGGGAATCATTGGAGACTCTATGCAGGAGCAATACACAGAGCAGCTCCGTGAATCTTATGTTGTGTAGAAACCATAGGAGGATTTGGGTAGATGCGATCTAAAACCCATAACCTCACTTAGTCTGCCAAGAAAATCATGTATTATTTCCTGTTTTGCATACAAAAGATCTTGCTCTGGAGAAATAACACATTCGCTTACACATACACTTTGGTAGCACGCAGACACTGTTTGGAAATGTTTGGAAACACTCTCTCTGTTCTGAGAATGTGTGGTTATAAAGGCTGTGATGGCTGGCTTTAGTCTATATAGTCTTTATCTTTAGCAGGGTATGATGTAATGGAGATGAAATATGTCTGACACCGCCCAACTTTTAAGCATCATTTTAACAGCCAGAGCCTCTTCGAGAAGCAAAGTATCACAGTCTCCCTCACTTTCTCGATTCACTGTTATTTTCCCTTCACCTTCATTTCTGTTCTGTCCTTGGAGACTTTTCAAACGAATGGAGTGTGTAACAGCTCTGGAATTAAACTCGTCGGCAATATAGCTTTCTGAATGTATTGCAAACTGGGAAAGATGCGCCTGTTAGAGATAGACACAAGTACCAGAGTAGCGGCAAAAGCATTGATCATGTGAACGCAGGAATAGTGGGACTTTTTTTCAGCATACAAACATTTTTTACAATAGTTTTGTCACTTATGGTGGTATGTTCTGAAGTTCTGAAGAAGAAAAAATTGTAAGACTAGTCTAAGCAGTTTATACAGGACGGGGACAGGACGCGTTCTTGCTAGGGACACACAATATATCAGTGCCATATTGATTACTTTTCAATAGATAGTATTAATAATTATTAAAATGTTATTTTAAGTTTTAATTTTTTTATAACATCCAATTAATTCATGCAATTTTTAATTAAGGGTTACTTAAATACTCAAAATTCTTCATTTAAATTAAGCAAATTGGTGAGTAAATTTTAGCGATAGTTCACTCAAAAATGCAAATGTTGTCATCATTCACTCACCCCCAAATTGTTTTAAATCTGTATGAGTTTCTTTCTTCTGCTGAGCACAAAAGATACTTTGAAGAATGTTGGCCATCACTTTAAGTACGTACATTTTTCGCTGTCCATGTAGGCTATATAATTTAATAATAATAAATTCATTAATTAATTTATAAATAATTTAATATATATGTGACATTATTAATGATATTAAAATATAAAAAAAATATTAATCAGCCAAAATTGGAAATGTATCCATCCTCATTTTAAATGTATCACCTTTGCCATCAGTTAAAGTTAATCTTTAAAGCATTATATTATACAGTTAAATTTAATATGTAGCAAATCTTAAAATAAATTACTGCTTTCCATATTGTGCATTTTAGTATTGTGATGCCTAAATTCACTTGTACCCTAGCATTTAAAATGTTTTCTTAAACTTTATTATTATTATTATTATTATTGCATTTGCTTTTGCAATCACCCTAAAAATGTCAGATTTCTTGGAAATTGTGGGTGTGTATATGAATAAACTTTCATAGGCTCCGTTTTCATAATCTGTGGCTTTATTGGCCACACATATATCAAACGGCAGCTGTACTGTAAACCCGAATAAGTTCAGCTAACTCAAACAATTTGAGGTAGTCAGTTAATCTAATTTATGTTATGATGTTCCCAAATTTAAGTAAGCAGAACTATCAGATTTTGTAGTGCTGAGTTAGCAAACTCATACATTTTGATAGCAATTAACATAAATTATTTAGTTTATTAGCTTTTTTTATTCTGAGTTCTTGCAAACCAAACAAGTTATTTATATATTACACACGGGGTGAGATATAGAGAGCCAGTGATGTCCAGGGCCTTGGGCTAGGGGAGGGCCCTGGTGATTCCGGGAAAAAATTATAGCCGCATTTGATAATGAGTTGATTGTCCCTGTAAAATTACTCTTTATTGCTTAGCTTTGAATGTATTTGCGGGCGTTTCAAGTCATGTGCGAGAAGTTTCGAAAGATACTCCGAGTTTAGCAACTCACATGTATCACACACCGGACGCATCGCTTTCAGTTCAAGAAAGCAGTCCAAAACCGTTAAATCTAAACACCAAACGGGCAAAAGTTCACTTCAGGAATGAACAAACTGGCAATGAGTTTGAAGTTTGGTGTTTGAAAAAAACAGAACAAAGAGAAAGCGCATGCAATCTATATTATTACAGCTCCCTATATGAAGCATATAGGTATAACGTCATTCAAGCCACAGAAAGACAAATGTTTTGCTAAAATATGGACATTGTACAATCTTCTAGTCTAGTCTACGTTCTAGTCTAAAATGATTTGGGACAAATATAATGTAATTTAATGGGAAACTATGTGAGTGGCGCTCTGTGGCCGGCATGATTTTGAACAGGCGTTGTGTCTACATTCATACCAAACAATGTGTTTGAATTTTAAACAAAAGTGATGTTGAACTTTTCCGACATCATAAGGGATTTTTCGTGAAGAAAGTTTTATTGCATTTATTTCTGCAAAACAAAAGGCTGATTTGGGAGCCAATAGACAGCAGTGCTGTTCAAATAGTACGGGCCATGTGCCAATATGTAATTCATGCAGTGATATTTCTATTTTATGTGATAGCTCTATAGGTTGGGCTGTTTTATGGCATTTAATTCTGCAAAATAAAAGGCTGATAACTTGCGCTTTGTGATTAAGAAGATTGAGTGAATAGGTGCATGAAGGGCCCCTCAAGAGGTAAACCCCAAGGGCCTTTGATAGTCTTAATGCTGATGTCACACATACTACGTAAATGTAAAATAAATAATAGTTGTATTTATGTAAAGTTCATCAGATGAGTGTGTCAGCATTCTGTGGGTTCTGGGCAGATGGCAGTGGTGAGATTTGCTGTGATCCGCTGTGGTGACTGGGGTTCACCGCTGATGTGTCTCATTCTCCATCTGGAAGCAGTGCACATGCTCACAGACGGCTCGAATGTGTGAGACCATTTCCTCTGCTCGCACAAGCCCGACTGATCACTGATGGATTTGCCTCAACTTTCTCAGAAAGTTGGAGTCTCAGTCATGGTATCAGTGGGGGCTTTTTGGTTTTGTTGCTGTTTTCTCAGAAAGTTGCTCCTTTTTAGCTGTCTTTTATAGACTAAAGAGACTATTTATTTGAAATACAGAAGCTGAGTTTTGCTGATATTAGCCTCACATGCCAAGCTTGTTTTATTTGTGCAGGCATGTTGTCCTCTTAAATCTGTCTTTGAGCTGTTGCCAGTCACTGAGAAATGTCTACACAAAGTCATACTGCAGATGTTATTTTTAGCCATTATTGATGAAGACATTCTTTAATGAGAGAGGAAACGACTGGGGAAAAAAGCGGGAATGGTGTTGGGAAATGACCTGAGACAGAATAAGACTTATCTGCACACAGGACACGACCAGGCTTTCATAACATACAAGCTGAGGATTATATATGTTTTCAAATGTGATATCCTATTATATATATTGATCAGTGAAAGCTACATTATGCGTTTTGCTCTTGGTTAGTTCATGTTAGCATACGCAAAAGGCACTGCATGCAGCGTGTTTAATCATCTTGACGTACTGCTCTCACATTGTGTGTGTGCATGTAGCGTTGTCTGATTTTCAGATAAAAGCTGATTGCAGCAGTGATTTAAGCAACTTATTGGCTTCCTTGACAGGGGAGGATCTAGAAAATTATTTATAGAGTGGCAAAGGGGTGGTAACACCAAAGCCAGCACTCATGCTTAGTTCTTGTGGATTTATGGTCTGACATACACATTTGTGTTCACGAATATGCAAAACAGTTGCATTACCACAAAGTAATTATGTATACTGTTTAACTCTTTGATACACAAGCTACGCAAACACCTTCTAATGCACAACATGGGTCTGAAATGACCCGTTATTTTAATCATGGCTGAGTGTTTCTTTGCTGAATCTTCGAAAGAAATGTATTTTATCATTTATTTATGCCAGGTATTCATTAAATATCTTGTTCTAGTTTTCCACAAATCATTGTTTATTTTTCCTTTCTTAATTTAGAAATGCAGTTTTTGTATTTTGTACTTTTCTATATTTGATACATGCAAGTCATATATATATATATATATTATATATTATATATTTACAACATAAAATATTTGATATAACTGGACATAATATTCAAATGTTGACCTTGAAATCCATTACTATTTTTATTCAAAAAGTAAGAAAGGAAAAATTAAAATAAGGATTTGTGATGATCAAATACTGAATAATGAAATTAATTTCTTGCAAAGATATAGAAAATTTAAAAAAAAAACTAAGTTTTTAAAAATATTTTAAAAATAGTAAAAATAAATAACAAAATGTCAATATCCAGAGCACCAAATCAAAACAGTGTATATCAAAAACATTCTAAATGTCTTGCATTTTTACACCATTAAAGGGTTAGTTCATCCAAAAATGAAAATTCTGTCATTAATTACTCACCCTCACGTCGTTCCAAATCTGTCAGACTTTTGTTCATCTTTGGAGCACAAATGAAGATATTTTTAATGAAATCTGAGTGATTTTCTGTCCCTTGGCAGCTACCTTTATGATGCTTCAAAAAGAGATCATAAAGAGATCGGAAAACTAATTCATATGAATAGAGCAGTTTAGTCCAAATTTTCAGAAGAGACTTGATCGCTTTACATGATAAACAGATTGAATTTGGGTTTTTATTCAAATATACTTTTTTGGAACAGTTATACATTTCCATCAGGGCAGCCATAGTACTTTGTGCAAGAAAAAAAACCTAAACAGTCAAGATAGTCATCATAGATGAGAATCTTAGAACCTAAGAGCCAAAGTAGTGATGTCTAAGAATTGTTACTAATATTTACCAAAAAACCCCAAGAAACGAATGATTTCTCCAAACTGTATATGAATATGACATTTTTAACATTTACCTACATGTATGGCACATAGAAGGCCTCGGCACTGAGAAAACATACTGCTCTGGGTTTACCAGAAAAGTTAAAGTAAAAATAAAGTAAAATTTTTATATTTTGCACAAAGTAACAAACTACTAAAAACAAACAACGTACGTAATTTAACAATCAAAACTCTCATCACGAGGACAAAGTTAACTAGTGACTTCAAAGTTTTTTTCTTCTCATCTCTAAATAATTATTAGCATTAATATTGTTATGAATGCTCTTAAATGCTGATTAGAAATAATACATGTATGGAAAAACTAAACGTCTAAAGGCACCACACATTAACTTGTCACAAACCTGGTTTAGTTAAAGTTCAGGTGTCTTCTGTATGACAGATGAAATAATTGTATTTGCCACATTCTTATTTTCTGTAGCGTTTTAGCAAACGGATCTATTTTACTGCTCACCATGTTTCTGCTACTGTGTTAAAATAACAGCATCATCTGCAGCTCTTAATGTGCCGCTTTACATCTTTAGCGGGAGAGAGAAACAATGGGCATGGAGCAGAAAGGGCTTGAATGAAGGTCAAGGTCAAGTTTATTTATTTACCACCTTAAAAGCTACATAAGTGTTGACAAAAGTGCTGCACAAAGACATTAAAAGCATTATTGAGACAAAAAAGCTTTTAAATACTAATAGTATAGATAAAAAGTGAAACGAAACAGAAACAAAAGGAATAATACAAAACACCACCAAATACAATAAAAAGATGATTGAACTAAAGGTGTTATTGAGTTCAGCAAAAAAAGAGAAAAGAGTGTTTGGTAACACTTTAAAATAATGTTCATTAGTTAAACTATGTATTAACTAACGTGAACTAACCAAGAGCAACACATTTGTTACTGTATTTACTAATCTTCGTTAACGTTGGCTTGTCGGACATGGCAACAGTAACTAAAGGGGGCGGGTCTTTGCAAAAGGTCAATTATGTCCCGCAGACAGGATGGAACCAAGCCAGGTCCGTCATTTGAATACCATTAATATAGATGATCCTAAAGTCTTATTTATGTGTTAGTGGCACACTATAATGCGTTCATCTGTTTTTACATCATCTGCTTGTTTGCTAATTTAACCTCCCACAGAGGCTGCACGACATAAAGCCCAGCTCTGTGTGTGATCACACTGGAAAATGACAGTTTAGAAAATAATATGCCCATGAGTGTTAACGCAAGAAAGACTTAGACACGCAATTATGCTGCCAAACAAGACAAATTGAAGGAAATATTCAGTTAATACTGTACAGGGAAAAAGAGAGAGAAAAGGAGGAACAGGATAACAAAGGAACGAGAAAGAGACGAAAGCATGTCATGGGAGCGGATGAGATTGAGATGAACTGCATATTAAAGTGGAACAATGACATGGGGTCAGTCAGATTTTAGCCCACAGAGATAAAGACGAGGGCATGTGATCAAAAGAGAGCACGAGTCAGTGGCACTGATGAAGCCAATAGCGGGTGCTCTAGCACTGTGACATCACAATGATGGGCGGGAGGGGATCCCTGTGGTGAATCCATAACTGTTTTATTCTGTGCTGATTACATGTCAGGCTTTCTTGCTTTGTTTCTTTCTTGCTTGGTTGCAAGCTGAGGGGGGAATTCACTAAGAATATAGCTGATAGTGCCATGCGTTTGTACGTATTATCTTGCAGTTATATATGTGTGTATACATAATATATGTGTGTAGTTATAGTGCTGTTTCAGTGCATTTAGCAACTGGATTGCATGGAATCACTTTTTTTTATTGTTATTATTGATTATGAGCCTGAACATGATGCAAGCAACCAAGGGTGCATTAAAAACTGATCTGAAAACCGGTAGAAGACTGTTAGCATGTGTGTTATACTATATTTGGAGCATTTATTGATGTTTTGTGATGTTATTCAGCAGCACTGCTCTAGTCATGCTGCATAGTATTCAGTCAACCTGATAAAATGTTGATTTACACACACATACACACACACACATGACAGCATGAGATGACACTCGCCGATGTGTGAACACACACCAAACTATGTCAGATAGTGTTGGTAGCTAATGCTTTGCTGTGGACTGTGAAGGCAATATTTGCTTGAAATCAATATAGCAGTTCAACAGCCTCTCTCTCTCTCTCTCTCTCTCTCTCTCGTTCTCTGCTATCTGCTGCAGTTCTTACACTGTAACTCGGCCAATTATCATGTATCAAATTTATTAGATAATTAGAATTCTCTGTATATATGTGATCATCATTTTGAATATAATATGTCTGATTGTGTGTTAAACTGGTATTAAACCCCACAGGTTTCTCTTTTCTGCTCCAAATCTCTTTCTTTTCATTTTGCACTATAATTCTGTCAATTATCAAATATGTAAACCCTGAAGAGGTTTATTTTGCAATAATGGTTTGGGTGAAAGTACATTATCCTCTTATCTAAATTACATGGCTGTTTACTGAATAAAAAATAACTAGACATTAAATATTGATTATGATTTTATTTTATTTTATTATTAAATGAGAGGAAATAGTGTGGAGTGATACAGGCAGTATGAAACTAACACAACCAATGTTCAATTAGCCTATACAGTTTATTGTCACTATATACAAAATACTGACCAATCAGAATCAAGTATTCCACAGAGCCCTGCTTTAATATATCATTAGAATTCTTTCTAATTATAATCATTCTTCTAATCATTAGAAGTGTATCTGATCTGATTGTTTTGCATTATTTAATTATTTTGTTATAATCGGTTTTATTGTTTATTCAGAAATGTGTTCAACCTGCATTATTGATCAATTTGGAGCAGACGTCACAGTTATGTCATATGCAGCTGCTCGCGCATAGTGGTGGCAGAAAAATAGCAGTAACAAGTGGAGAAAAATGGGCACAATCCACAGAATAAGAGAACATGTTTTGTTGGATGTCAGAATCGGAATGCAAAATATATAGTCTTCATTTTTATTGAATACCGTCACTGAAGATGCCCTTTGAAACTAAATGCAGATTTAGTTAAATTTATGTTGCAAGTCACAGAATGGAATGATGAAACTAGCCTATAACATTTTTATCTTGCAATTCTGACTTTTTTTTTTTGCATTTGCGTGTTAATATATCCCAGTTTGGACTTTATGACTCACAATTGCGAATTTACATCACAATTCTGAGGGAAAAGAGTCAGAATTGTGAGATATGAATATGCAATTCTAAGGAAAAAACACAAAATAACAACTATATCTCTATCTATAAACGAAAAAAGTCCAGATTGTGAGATATAAACTCGAAATTAACTTTTTTTTTTTTTCATTTTCTGCCACCAGGTAGGCACCGCCCCCAAAAAACATCATTGCTGTTTGCAAACTCAAAATAGGTCCATATCCCTCACGTTTAAATTCTTTCCTTCTTTTTCTTCTATAATTATATGTTTAAATATATTAAAAGTTTTGGTTCAGTATTTTTTTTTAAAGAAATTAATACTTTTATTCAGCAACGACACATATAATAAAAACGTTCTACTCGAAGAATACTGAAAAAAAAAAGTATCACGGTTTTCTCAAAAATATTAAGCAGCACAACTGTTTTCAACATTGCTAAAAATGTGAATTCTAATCAGGATTTTAATCACATTCTAACCAGGATATTAGAATGATTTCTAAAGGATTATGTTATTGGAGTTTAATTTTACCGTAGTGCTGTAATGATATGAGATACATGAATCTTGTAATAATAGAACATAAATTCCAGAAATGAGTAAAGAATTCCAAAGAGCTATTACAGTAAGAGATAATATCAGATCATTTGAATTGTTTTGTTTGCTAATCCGATTATTTTGCATTATTTAATGGTGTTGTTGTAATCTGTTTTATTGTACATTCAGAAATGTGTTAAACCGGCATTATAGCTACAGGATTAATGCTTAAAATGCTTGATCACAGCACATATCTAACCTCTCTCTCTCTCTCTCTCTCTCTCTCTCTCTCTCTCTCTCTCTCTCTCTCTCTCTCTCCCTCTCTCTCGCTTATCCTCTCTTGCATCTCATCTCCCCTCCCCTCACTCACTCCCTCTCTCTCCCTGTGCTTGTGCGTGTGCGTGTGTGCCAGCAGCTCCCCGTGTGTGTGTGTATGTGTGTGTGCGCGCGTATGCGTGAGAGAGGCACTATGCAGTCAGAGCTCCACACACACACAGCATGCCTGTGAGTGCGGGCTCGGGCAAACATGAGCCTTCCCAGCCCAGAGATCGTCCACAGCAGCAGCCTGAACTCCCGTCTGAGCCCCCCTCTGCCCTCCCCCTCTCTCTCCCTCTCTCGCTGCCTCTCTCTCTCCCTCTCCTCATCTACTCTCGCCCTGCGCAGCCTCTTCCCCGCCACCTCTCCAGCACCAGCCGGGGGGACAGCTCCCGCTCTCCGCACGCCGACGTTTGCCGAGCGCCGGACGGCCCCATGGAGGAACCCCAGGGCAACACACTGGTCGTCCGCATAGGCATCCCTGACCTGCAGCAAACGGTGAGTTCTGTCAGTGCTCCAAACTCTCTGTCGGTTTTTTTTTTTTTTGCCTGTCCTGTTCTCTTTCAGCGCACACATGATTGTTCTCTTTCTTTTTTACCTTTTTGTCTTCCTCTTGCGCTTTTTGCTCTTGAATGCAACCCGGGTTCATTAGTGCGTCTGCGGCGGACTTTGTAAACTGGACACTTTGAGAGAGAGAGAGAGAGAGAGACGGAAAATCAAAGGTAGATACATTGATTGTAGCTGTACTGTAATTCACAGGGACTTTTTCCCGCCTATCTCGAGGCTGTCAGACTTGTCAGTTTGGTTGCAGTGTATTGTACCGTGTCCCTAGGGCCCTCTCGAGCGACATATGGTGCTGATGGATATGAGAGAGCGTTGTTGAAGTGCAGTTACTCACCTGTTCCTATTGGACAGATACAGGTGTTACAGTTGCAGGTGGCATTTTTAATTTAATCATTTTTTCAATATTGCACACACCGCAGCCAGGATTTAGAGGGGTGCATGAACTTAAAACTTAAAGCATGGCTTTAATTGTCATGGTAAAGGTAGTTGTACGTGTTAAGGGCGTTTAAATAGCGATTTGCAGCAACAGGATGTCATTCATTTTTTTTTGTGAGAGCTGGCGATTTACTGAACATTACTGTTACCTGTTGAGATGACGAAGATTGTAGTAATATGTAACAGCTATTCGTTAACATTCACAATGCAATTATATGTAATTCATATACACTGTTGTTCGAAAAGTTTGGGGTCTGTACAGTTTTTTTTTTAAATGTTTGTGAACAGTCTTTGAGAGGCTGCATTTATTTGATCAAAAATGCAGAAAAACAATATTCTGAAATATTTCAATTTAAAATAGTTTTTTTCTGTTTGAGTATGTGTTAAAAAGTAATATTTTTGTGACGCAAAGCTGAATTTTCAGCGTCATTACTCTTCAGTGTCACATGATCCTTCAGAAACCATTCTAATATACTATAATATGCTACTCGAGAATCATCTCGTATTCTCATCAACATTGAAATCATTTGGGTGCTCAATGCCGAAATCTTTCCGTGACATTATAATTGTCTTTTTTGTCACTTTTGATGAATTTTAATGCATCATTGGTGAACAAAAGTATTAATTTCAATCAAAAATCTTACTGACGGCAAACTTAACTGGTAGCATATGTTGCTGGCAAACAAAATACTCAGAATACAATTTGAATGGATGTCAAAGGACCATCTGTGTAGTTACTGCTTCTACTGCACTAGCAGGTGCTAACTGGTCCAAGCTAACCAGCTAAAGCTTGAACCCTTGAAACTGAGGTCCAGGCTCACATGAGGGATTGTGTGATTGACAGCGGTGCAGAGCATGAGGTGAGAGCATCAAAATATGAGAAATGCTTTATAGTTATGCTTTATAACTTCATATGCTTTATGCTTTATAACATATGCTTTATGCTTTATAACTTCATGCAAATAACAATCAGCTGTCAGCCAATTGTTAGCTGTGGTTCTGGCAGTGACATCTGTCAGAAGCATTTCAAAGTCTGCCGACAGTGTTGTAGCTTCTGGTTGGTTTAATTCTTAAATCACATTTGATTTCAATTCAGATTTTAGCAAGCGACTTTCATTTTAGCAATATTGTTGGTTAACAAAAAATCCAGCGCCTGACACAAATGAATATGACTGTCGAGTAGGACAAGCGACTAGTGACAAACAGTGACAAACAGCAACTTGTTAATAATTAGTAGCTTGGAGTGGGTGAGTTTATTTATGTTGGGCTTGGGGGTTTGTTCAGGTTCCAGTCTTAATCATTTGAACTGAGATGCTGATTTTGGATTCCAAGAAAATAACCAAATATTCAAGATTGGGGGTGACCAAAGGTATAAGTTTGAGAAATTTTCATTGAAAAACCAATTTTCATTGACGGATACTCTGAATATTGTGTGAATGTAAGTGCCCAGCCATGGTAGATTTGATTGGTTGGTTGCTGCATGTTTCTCAGCCTATTTAGTTGGGTTCCTTCGCTACATTTGACGCCTATGAAGTGAGTAACTGCAGTAGAATGAGTGAGCTATAGATCAATGGCTCATTCAGAGATGTGTATGAGTGTGCATTAGTGACCATGCATGCATTAGTATGGACTTCTGGTTGCATGCAAGTATGTGTGTGGTTATGTGTCAAAGCCTCATTAAAAGCAGAAATCCATAGTGTTAACGAGTGCTGTCGTTTAGCAGGCCTAAGTCTCTATGTTAATAACGAGAGGTGAATGAGAGCAGAAAGAATATTTTAAATGCCAGATTTTCACTGGCACATCCTACTGCCACACGCCTTTCAAATGCTAACTCGCACCCGCTAAATCCTGATACTATCTTTAGGAGCATTATGATTCAAATAAAGAAAATCAGATTGCAATATTTATTCTCATATGCCAACATCCAACTCCTGAGAGCATTAGATATCACTAATGTCTTGCATATGTATTTGTTATGGTACACATGCATTTTTGAGGTAGAATGAGTCTTTGGTGTAAGTTTTGTTAGATATGGAGTTTACAAACTTCTTGATTCCATGGATGACCCCCAGCTATGATTGTCCCCTTGCAAGGGACCATATTGAGAGCATATTGACTTTTTTCTTGGCAAATTTGAGTCCCGTTTGAAACATTGTTTGAGATCTCCTGAGGAGACATGTGAGATTAATGAAAAGTTTTTCTCGGGAGATAAATCGAAAGTCTCCATTCGCTCTCCAGTTTATCTCAGGTTTTTTAGGATAAAAAAATTCGAGAATTTCCCCTATGGGTTGTGATGTGTAAAATATCCCAGTGCAGCTTGAAATTATGTTTTTCACTGACACATTTCAAAATTGAAACTTTTGCCTTCAGATTATAAATAAAAAGTGCACTTTTTGGAATCCTCAATTGACATCTAAATTCAGGTTCTTTATTCAGTATTTTGCAGAGCTGCCTTTGGCAGTGATTACAGCTGTGAGACTTGAGTAGGCTGTGAGTCTACCGGATTTGCAGAACTAGATTTGGTCAGTTTTTCCTGTCTTCTCCATGTAGGTGCTTTGTGGATCATCTGTGAACTGTAATCTCCAGGTCTCCGAACACATTTTCTATGGGGATTAAATCTTGGCTTTCACTGTGCCAATTAGAGACGTCCAGAAACCTGTCCATACGACAAGTATGGCTCATTGTCCTAGTCTAAGACTGGTGAGTTTCTTCCATTGCTGGCATCTTTGTGTTTTGCTCCATTGAATTAGCTCCTTCAAATGATCAAATCCCCCAGTTCCAGCCCATAAAAATATATCTTCCTGATATCTTGATTTAATGGTATTTGCCAAGTACGGAGTTTTCATTAGAAATGTTGGTTGGAATTCAAGCCAAAGACATCTTAGAAACCTTTTCTTCAGTCTTCTTCAAGTCCTGTAAGTGCCAGTTGGCAAAGTCTAGGTGTTGGCATAGGTTTAGTAAACAGGAGTGGCCAGGGTCCTTATTGCTCTTTTTGGGTGGACAGCCAGTTTTTGAGGCTTTCATTTGACAACGATGGTCTCCACATTGCTTTTATAAACCCCCAACGTCATGACATTTTGAACCTTAAATTATTAGAAAATAATGCACACCCAATGCGAAGCAGAGTGGACATTACACATCTGGAGCCATATTCACAAAAAAATTTTATCTTACCACCTAAGAGTTCTCCTAAATGACAGAAAAAGTTCTTAGTTAAGAGTTTTCTCTTAAAACCATTTCACAAAGCTGCTGAGACAAACTTTTACAAAGGAATAGAGAGAAGTCTTAAGCCAAGAGAAAGGGAGGGGGTTGACCTCGTTACAATTAATGATGTCAACACGCTTCCTAACTATGCCCACATTGATTGGCTGATGGGAGGAGTCTTTGACAGCGATTTCATATTGTAGAATGAGGTATCATGTTGCCATTTTTAAATAAAGGTTTTAAAATAAAAATACTTCTATATTCAAATAAAGGTTTTGAAATGTAGGCTAAGTCTCACTAATTAAACTAGTATATGTTCAGCTAACTGTCAGCCTGTTACATGTCTGCATCTCGAGAGAACGCAGAACTCATGTGACCAAAGTTTGGAAGGAGCACGTTCAAACTGTCTAGCTAATGAGCTTGAGTGGAGGCATATATATACACAGACGAGAGCCGGCTCAGCTATAGGTACCTCGACAGTTTCTCTGCATCCCTCCGCCACCCCGTTCCTCACTCTCAGCTATGGATTTGGGCTAATTTCCACGCTCGGAGCCCTTTATCCCTTGGACAGCATGACAAGTACTATTTGCTATACTATATTTTTCTACTCTATTCGATCATTTGTTAGTATGAACTCATGAAAACAACTGCCACAGGCAATCTGACATTTTATCGTAGATTCAAATCTATAAATCAAAATATGTATTGCATTTATGAAGAAAAGGCTCAGCATCCAATGCTCTATCGCTATTGCTTCAATGGTGTACAGTGCCTTTGGGTGGATTTCTGAGGCGGATTGGCAGCAACATTAGGATTAGGATTGTTTGCAATTTGGTCTTAGTGACTTAGGAGTCCTGTAAGTTTATCTGCTTCAAGAACAGCAGCGTTATTACCTTGCTAGTAAGAAATGTCTTGTAGCATTTATGTTGCTTAACTATTTTACTGATAAATTTGCCAGAGCAGCACTGACAACATATTTCTGTATGAGTGTGTGTCTGTACAGTATGTGTATGCGTTTGAGTGGGAGAGAGAGCGGGAGAAAGAGGTGTGTTTCCATGTGCTTTCCATGCATAATAAAAAATGTGATTATGTGGCAAAAACACAGAAATAATTTGTCATTTTTATTGTTTAATATATTTATTTATTTGGTCAGTGTTGTTGACTGAAATTATGCGGCAAAGTAATATGGACATGTAATGCGGTCAAGACCTGCCTGGAACTGCTTTAGCCGCGAGTTTTCCTGAAAATAATTGCAGACCCGAAAGTTTGTCAACCAATCAGATTCAAGCATTCAACAGCCGTCTAGTATAAATTTATTATACTGTGTTAACTATGCATTTTTAACATTTGTATACTTTTTCTAAAGGTTATCACAATCTTCCATTATCTTCCATTATACAGCTAGAAAAATAATTTCAGTCCTTTCTGAAATAAAATATAAGTCAAGTTGAAAAGTGTATAGGGTATCTGCCATGTATATTATGCAGATTTGTTTGGTTTAGGGGTTGGGTCTTTCGTTTTGCCACGGTTCCTCTTGAGAACGTTGTTGGCTATGTTCACTGCAGGGTGACTTCCATTAGACTATGTGTAATAATAAAAAGAGAAAGGGAAAGGTGGATAAAGAAGTGATGTGTAGAGAAGAGCGCATATCTCTGGAGGGTTTCGGTTAAAGATTTCAAAGTGTGACAAAAGCCCCTTTCCCCGACGTTAATCGCAGAGGGACACCTGTGCCGTACTTACACACAGCGCAGACTACAGGGATCTCACTGCTGGGAGAGAAATGTTACGCTTTACAGTAGATTACAGACGAAAGATTTGCTGTGTGCGTGTGGGTGTGTGCACTTTTCATCTCTGGTAAAAGGATGACTAAGGAAACAGTAGTAACTTGCTCGTATCTTGCGTGAAATATATATATATTTATATATATATATATATTTTTTTTTTCACAAAGAAATTGTGATTGTGTCTTCAACTTCTTCTTTCTAAAATATTGGTTTTGCTTAAAGGAACAGGCTAGTTCTCTCGAAAACTAAAATTCTGTAATCATTTTTTTAATCTTATGTTGTTCCAAACCCTTATGACTCTTTTTCTTCTGTAGAACACAAAAGAAGACATATTGCATAATATCTAGACTGTTCTTTTTCATAATGGGGACTGGAGCTGTTTAGCTCCAAAAAAAAAAAAAGATAAAACAAGCCACATAAAAGAAGTCCATATGATTCATGTGCCACATTTCAAGTCTTCAAAAGCCATATGACAGCTTTGTGTGAAATTTAAGTCATTATTAAATAGTTTTGTAAAGTAGTTATCAAATTTCATGAGTCAAGATTCGTTGCTTGGTTTGACATCAATGACGCCTGACATCATTGACGTCAAACTTCTTGACACGCCAGTATTTCAACTGAATGTGATTTGAGAGGTATGTTGAGAGGATTTTCAGTAAATAATTACTTACATTTTGGTCTGTTCCTCAAACATTGCAAAAATGTTTTCCCTTTGAAGCAAGTTTATTTTTCTGAACTCATTGGCAGATATTTTTCTTGTTTTAAGCATAAAATTAATTCATATTTATACATTTTTGAAAAAACAAGACTTAATATTTTAAGTCATTATGCTTATCAGATAAATGTATCCTGATTTAAGAATGTTAAGGTATTTGTACTCGAAAAAAAGATAAAATTGTTGTGTGAAAAGTTAATATAGTGCTCTACTTTTATGATGATTTTTCATAATTTTTCTAGCTTGACAATCCTCATTATGAAAAAGAGCACTCTTGACATTCTGCAATATTTTTCCTTTTGTGTTCCACAGGGGAAAGTAATTCATACATGTTTGGGATGACATGAGGGTGAGTAAATGATGACAGAATTTTCATTTCGGGTGAACTATCTCTTTATTGGTTTCTTATTGACTGTCATTCCCATTCACAGAGATGTCTGGCATGAATTCGTTCATTCAGGTTGATTACCCAGTTCAGCAGTGCTGCTGAAATACACACAGTTTGCCATTAAAGCAACAAAAACTTGATTTTATGTCTGCTTCGACAGCAACTCCCAAAAGCTGGCTGAGAAAGAATAGCCAATCACAGATCTCAGTTTTTGAGATCTGTAGAATGTATTAAAGGAACCATGTGAATGTGCTAAAAGATGTTTGGTGGCTTCATCGTCTGAGTGTGGAGATTAGTACAGTAAGTAATCAAAGTAACTTTTTTATATAATCTTCTGAAGACATACAATAGCTTTGTGTGAAGAGAAGAAGTTTATGTTGTTACTCATGTAAAATGTTTGACAAGCATGAAAGTATAACATTTAAGCAATTTTTATCAAATAACATCTTGAATGTTGGTCTTTTTGTAACAAAGCAGAAAACTTGGAACAAAGTCAAATGAACCATGTCAGAAGAGATGATTGCACATAGCTTGTTCATTTCAGTTTTAACCACTATGCCATATCACTCTTGAGTATATAGGTGAGCAGGGGTTGGAATTTTTCATGTTTTTTTCTAGAGTTTTAGATGTTTACAGGCATCATTATCTATGAAATCTTTATTGCGTTGTGTTTAGGTGGATGTCTTGGAGCCATAAAACCAAACACTACATGAAATACTGTTTTGAGATTCAATTCGATTCACATTTACTTGTATAGCCCCTTTTACCATACATATCATTTCAAAGCAGCTTTACAGAAGATTCAACATTACAATTTAGAGTGATCTGTTATCAGAGGTGACTGTGCCCAAGTTATGTAATTTCATAAACGTACAGATACAAATCACGCAGTCAGCTAACAATGTATTAATTTAAACAATGTATTAATTTAAGGCAGAAACAATGAGCTCATTGACGTAATGAATACATGTTAACAAATGATCAGGATATATAGAAAAATATATATTTGCATTGGTCCATGTTGATCCAGACTTTGCATCATTTGGAGACCTTGCAGGGCTTGGGGTCATCTCTTCACATGTGTTGAAGCATATGAAGGCTGGATCCAAACTGGAGCTGATGTACTTTCTAGTCACCTCGGGATGGGAATCCCGAGATAAAACAAAAAATCAAAGGGAAAATAATTAGCGTAACTGGTGTCCATAACATTAACCAAAGATAATTATGATGTTGCATTTGATCTGATATAACTGGAGTACAAGGTTATGAGATGCATTATGTGAATGCTTAGCAAAAGAGATGCATCTTTAATCTCGATTTAATCTAGATCTAGATCTAGAACATTGTCAGGAAGACCGGAGTTTAGGAGCCAAATTTGAAAATGCTCCTCCCTCCTGCCCTAGGTACAACCAAACGTTTTGTGATCTTAAAGAGCATGATGGATTCTATAGTGAAGATTGGTTAAATACATGGAAGCTAAACCATTTAGGGCCTTATGGGTCAGTAGAAATACTATATAACTGATATTGAGCTTAATAAGTAACTAGTGTAGAGATGACAAAATTGGTGTTATATGATCATACCTTCATACATAGTTAGAATTTGGACTAACTGTAGCTTGCTTATTGAGGATGCAGGACAACCAGCTATTAATGCATCACAGTAATCTAGTCTAGACATCATGAATGCATGAACTAACTTTTCTGTATCAGGAATAGACAACATATTTCGTAGCTTAGCAATGTATCTGAGGTGGAAGAACGCTGTTTTTGTAACATATGAAATAAGATTTTAAAAGACAAGTTACTGTCTAATATAACACCCAGGTCTTTAACTGTATAGGATGAAGTAACAGTACATTCTTCTAAATGCAAATTGTATTCTAAGAGATTCTCTGTACAGGTTTTTGGTCCAACAAGTTATACCTCAGTCTTATCTGAATTTAACAGAAGAAAAGTACTGGTCATCCAATATTTTATGTCTTTAACACAATTCCATGTTTTCTTATAATATTACCAAGTGGCAGCATATGTATTGGAAATAGCTGAGTGAGGGCCTAACACAGATCCTTGCGACACTCCATATTTTACGGGCATTGTCTTACATTTTTCTGCATTTAAATAGACAAACCACCGTAATTCCTGTCCCTGAATACCAGAGTAACTTTGTAGTCGAGTATTTTATGATCTATTGTGTCGAACTCAGCACTAAGATCAAGTAAAACTAGTATTGAGATACAGCCTTAGTCAGGAGCTAGAAGTAAGTTGATTTTTATGAAGGCTTACCATACAGAATTTTAAAACCCATTAAATGTTTCACAATTTTAGCAGTGTCCCGAGTGATTTTGTGATTGTACACACTCATAGTGCTCCGGTAATCAG
Organism: Zacco platypus; assembly: GCA_038088235.1. Lineage (NCBI taxonomy): Eukaryota > Metazoa > Chordata > Actinopteri > Cypriniformes > Xenocyprididae > Zacco > Zacco platypus. Next base: position 18,531,503 of record CM076075.1, on the reverse strand, counting down.
AGTCCTGGTCCCAGATCTTCTCTTGACAGATGGCATGCGTGGCACAGTATGGACGCAGAGCACAGTGACAGCTGTAATACACACCTTACAATCCACCTGGCCTTCCCCTATGGATGTCTAATGAGTGTTTAAAGCATGCAGTAACATTCACAGCACATTTAACTGAATGTTACTATGTCCTAACTGCTATTATGTCATGTATTTTTTAGTATGCAGTGGGAAATAATGCACGGTGGTGTAGGGCTGCATGATTAATGGAAATCACAGCTGAAATGCAAAGGCTGCAATTTATTAATCAAATTATGATTATTGATTACATTATAAGCACTGCATGTTTCAGAGTGAAGCACTGCACTGTCTTCTTTTACTCATCTCTGCATATGCTGCGAGTGTGGGTCCCTTATAACGTTCATTTGGGAACGTTATAAACTTTTCCGCCAAAATAAAACCTTGGTGGTTTAACGTTTCAAAATGAAGATATTCTTATTTTCCAGTAGTACTGTAAAACAAAATTATTAAATTATTCTAGTAATATTAATAATAATTCTTATTTTGTTCAACATTTTTTGTAAATAATAATTATATTTAATTAAATAGCACAGCAAACCTAGAGCTTTTATTTTTTCAAATTGTTTTAAATTGTCATCTCAACATTTGTATTTGATTTTTTTTTTTTTTTTTGAATAGAGAAGAAAAACTGTTTAAAGTTACATTTTTATTAATCATTTTGAATGTACTTTTTCTTTTCTTTTTGTTTTTCTTTTCCAAACCAAACCAAACCCTGCAATATCAAAACCAAATCCTAATAAATTCAAACAATGGACATTTATTAAGAAAGTATATATGATTCATTTTCATTTCATTTAATTGCATTACAGATGTCCAGTGGCATTGTTAGCAAAACCTTAGGAAACTAATGCCAGGTATTTGGAGTCAGTGTTGATGTTGTGTTCTAGAACAATATGTGATGTTATTGATGCGAGACGGCATCATCCAAGCTTAAGACAAACTGATGGGTTTGAGAATATCTCGAATACTGATGGCTGACTGCAGCTGTCCTATCTAATGCGTGTCTTAGACTCACTGTTCGAGATATGATTATTTTTGGGTTAGTGTCTTTAGCATTATTAGCATTGAGTATTGAGCATATTAGCCCCACGTCGGCTGCCCTGCTGCTTAATAAAGGCCATTAATTGAGAGCGGCTTTTGTTTGGAGCTCAGCAGAAGAGATTAGCCATTCACCTCAGCCACAGCAGGCTGTGTAAATGACATAAAGAGCTTGCTTTCCTTCGCTCACGCCATCTCAATCTTTTCTCCCCCCTTTTTTACACTGTATGCTTAAATAGAGGTGATGGATGCACTTTTAGCACCCACAGCATGCTCACTGCTGTAATGCACAGTCATGAATATGGTTTTAACATTCAACTGTGTCACTTCACTAGGATCGTCTTTTTCTTTCACACTTTCTGTTTGATTATTTAGCTTCCATTTTTTATGTTGTCAACATTGCATTGAGTCATTCCCGTCTTTCTACAAATCTCTCTGTCTGTCTCCGACAATGCTCTGTTTCTGAAGGCATCTTGCCCCCTCTTCTGGCACACACGTTCGCTTGGCACGACGTTGCCATCCATCACGGCAGAGATGGAGATTGGGGGCTTCGTTTGCGGAGGCGTCTCACGTTCTTCCGATGCTATTTTTAGCTCATTCAAACCCAACCTGCACTTGCATGTCTGCTGCGGACTCCAGCCCATCTGGACACGGTACACACGCACATTCACACAAATGAGATCTGGGTTTTTGGACTGAATGTCTAGACCTTGCTATTCAGGTGTGTCCTGCATGTGTGGCTGCTTCATCTGAGCAGGTGAAGGGAGCTGTCCCCGGTGGACTCTGGGATTGATGTGCATATGGCACTGAGAGCAGCCCTCGACTGAGATCTATGCTGCTCCCGGCATTTGCACTTTCCTTTGTTCTTTAAATGGAGTTAAAGCTTTCTTTTCCTTCTGAAGGCATGAAAGCAGGTGTGCATGAGCAATCCGAAAAGCTGCCTTAAATATAAGGTCTTTAAGAAACACTGTTCTGTTTGTGTGTGTATATATATATATATATATATATATATATATATATATATATATACATATATACAGTGGGGAGAACATGTATTTGATACATTGCCGATTTTGCAGGTTAGCCCACTTACAAAGCATGTAGAAGTCTGTAATTTTTTATGATAGGTACTCTTCAACTGTGAGTGACGAAATCTAAAACAAAAAAACAGAAAATCACATTGTCTGATTTTTAAATAATTAATTGCATTTTATGGTGTGACATAAGTATTTGATATATCAGAAAAGCAGAACTTAATATTTGGTACAGAAACCTTTGTTTGCAATTACAGAGATCATACGTTTCCTGTAGTTCTTGACCAGGTTGGTACCAGTAAGAATTCCGGCTCTCACAGAAGCCCTCCTGTTCTCCACTCATTACCTGTATTAACTGCACCTGTTTGAACTCGTTACCTGTATAAAACACACCTGTCCACACACTCAATCAAACAGACTCCAACCTCTCCACAATGGCCAAGACCAGAGAGCTGTGTAAGGACATGTTGGCGCAATTATTAGAAAATGGAAGAAGTTCAAGATGATGGTTAATCTCCCTCGGTCTTCCTCGGGCATCATGCAAGATCTCACCTCGTGGGGCATCAATGATCATGAGGAAGGTGAGGGATCAGCCCAGAACTGAAGAGAGCTGGGACCACAGTCTCAAAGAAAACCATTAGTAACACACTATGCCGTCATGGATTAAAATCCTGCAGCGCACGCAAGGTCCCCCTGCTCAAGCCAGCGCATGTTCAGGCCCGTCTGAAGTTTGCCAATGACCATCTGGATGATCCAGAGGAGGAATGGGAGAGGGTAATGTGGTCTGATCAGACAAAAATAGAGCTTTTTGGTCTAAACTCCACTCACCGTGTTTGGAGGAAGAAGGATGAGTACAACCCCAAGAACACCATCCCAACCGTGAAGCATGGAGGTGGAAACATCATTCTTTGGGGATGCTTTTCTGCAAAGGGGACAGGACGACTGCACCGTATTGAGGGGAGGATGGATGGGGCCATGTATCGCGAGATCTTGGCCAACAACCTCCTTCCCTCAGTAAGAGTATTGAAGATGGGTCGTGGCTGGGTCTACCAGCATGACAACGACACAAAACAAACAGCCAGGGCAACTAAGGAGTGGCTCCGTAAGAAACATCTCAAGGTCCTGGAGTGGACTAGCCAGTCTCCAGACCTGAACCCAATAGAAAATCTTTGGAGGGAGCTGAAAGTCCGTATTGCCCAGCGACAGCCCTGAAACCTGAGGATCTGGAGAGGGTCTGTATGGAGGAGTGGGCCAAAATCCCTGCTGCAGTGTGTGCAAACCTGGTCAAGAACTACAGGAAACGTATGATCTCTGTAGTTCCAAACAAAGGTTTCTGTACCAAATATTAAGTTCTGCTTTTCTGATATATCAAATACTTGTGTCATGCAATAAAATGCAAATTAATTACTTAAAAATCATTCAATGGGATTTTCTGGATTTTTGTTTTAGATTCCATCACTCACAGTTGAAGAGTACCTATGATAAAAATGACAGACTTCTACATGCTTTGTAAGTGGGCAAACCCACTGTCACCCAATAATCACCCATATGTGATATTTCCGTTTTTCTTTTTTAATAAATCTACAAAAATGTCAACAGTTCTGTGTTTTTCTGTCAATATGGGATGCTGTGTGTATATTAATGAGGGAAAAAAATGAACTTAAATGATTTTAGCAAATGGCTGCAATATAACAAAGAGTGAAAAATGTAAGGGGGTCTGAATACTTTCTGTACCCACTGTATATACAACAGTTTTTTTATGGTTCTTGAATCTGATTGGCTGATAGCCGTGCAATATTTAAAGAGATCATTAGGCGATAATGTAGTTCTTTATACCTCAAATATGTGACTCATATGTGAACATAGCGCCCATTTTATTTGTTTTGACGCTTTCACAGATGCAAGCTCCAGGCTTTCACCATCCGTTCAGCACTCATGTACCCGCAGAGAACAGCTTCATCTCGGCCGGTCAATCTGGAATTTGCAGCTGGCTCTGATGTAGATAGTGGTTAAAAATGTAATTCATTTGGGGTATATCAAACAGGCTTATTTATTTAATAATTGTTCCAGAGCAAAACGATTTGGGGTAAGGGGAAAATTAAGTTTCATAACTTTATATTTAGGGTGTATTTTACTTAAATACTATACTGGTGCACTACTTTTGCAAGTTTGACTGAATTGTTTGCTTGTGTTTGTTTTTTTTATAATTGCTATTGTTGTTCATTTAAATATTATTCAATAAATATTATTTATGCCATACTTGGTATTGAGAAAGTGTCCGTCATTAGGATCAGTGAAAGTTACATTATTAAATGACTCTTTATGAGTGAGTCAGAACAAGGGAGTTGTTTTAGCGCTGTGGAAACTTTTAAAAGGACAAATACAAAGATGTCGCGTTCCTCTGCAGACATTCAATCTATGTGTTTATAATGGATATTATAGACATCGACTTGAAGAATGAATGCTATATCAGATGCAGGTAGTCGTTTAGTCGATCTCTCTCTCTCATAATACCATAATACTCTACTCTAAATAATACAATAAGCTTCAATGAAGTGACTCAACGTTCCTTCGTTACTAGTTCTGAAGTGATGTTTTAGAATTAATGATGGAGCCTTGGGCTCAACTGTTTTTAGATTTAGTCTTCAATTTTAGATTTGAATCCATGACCGAAGAAAGTAGCTCCTCACAAAATAGGGGTTTTATAGACACTCTGTAGTTGTTCTTATTTATTTAAACACTTTTGCCGTCGAACTGTTGTGTAAATGCAATATCACGCTTGTAGTCAAGCGACGTGGCTGTATGGATCACAGCTGTGCTAATATACAGCCATATCGCTGGTCTACTCATGTGATATTGCTCATGTATTAAATGTATGTTTATGTTATGTCTCTTATGCTCACCAAGACTGCATTTATTTGATCAATAATAAAATAAAACAGTAATTTTGTGAAGTATTATTGCAAATGAAATTTACTCTTTTCTTTTTTATTTATTTTTTATTTGCTTCACTATTGTACTTTTATTAAGAAAGGATGCATTCAATTAATCAAGTGTACATTCTGACAATGTTACAAGTAAAAAAAAAAAAAAAAAAATATGTATAAAAATACATTTTGTAGTGTTACAAAAGATTTCAATCTCACAAAAAAACGATGAAGACTGAAGTAATGATGCTGAAAATTCAGCTATGCATCACAGGAATAAATTACATTTCAAAATATATTCAAATATAAAACGTTATTTAAAATTGTAATAATATTTCACAATATTACAGTTTTTCTGTACTTTGAGAGAGAGAGAGAGAGAGAGAGAGGATTTCCTCAGTTTTACTACAGCGTGGTACAGTCTCTTCCCTGCGGCAGTGCTTTTCCAGACGGCGTCCTCAGCCCTTTATTAATTATGTTCTTCATTCATTGATTCTTAAACTCCAGCTTATAACACCACACACACACTCACCTGAAGTAACCATTGCAGAAAGCTGCTGATTGGATCACATCGAGGTCAACACACAAGAAATGACTGGGTTTAGTATGGTTGTTTATTTAGGAGCAAACTAATCAGAGACTCTTGTTTCGGTGTTACAATTTGGGAAGTATTCTGGTATCATTTAGAGACGAGTGTGTCAAAGTAATGTCCAAATGGCAGTGATATACAGCTATAATATAGTATGTTATATAGTTAGTTCTTTATGTATTCAGTTAAGACAACATAACAAATGTGCCAGCAATTTCAACTTGTGCTTGTAATGATTACAGTATAAGGTTAATATTACAGTATTAGGATAATAATATTGAAATGTACCTCAATTATGGTTATTATACAAAGAGCTTTTTGTTTAATCGCGCTTTCTGTTTTTATTTGTTTATTTCCGATTTTCTCTGCAATATTCTGCTCTTTATCTGGCCATATCTCTCGTTTCTCTATTTAGAGTCACTGTGTTTGTGGATTCTGGGTGTTCGTACTGTTTAAGTGCCAAAGGGAGCTTCAGTGCCCAGGGCAATTTACATCCCAACACACACACAGACTTTTCTTCTGAGTTGATATAAGTGATAGTGAGCAATTGTTCTCTCACATCTCTGCGGTATGAGAGAGATCTTGAGGGAATGTGTTAGTCTGGCTTTTACCCATCTAAAACTTTTGGTGTTTGTTGTCTGTAAAATAGCCAGAGTGCTTTATGCATTCATTTCTTGTTTAATGTGTTTGTGTTTAAGTTGGAGTAACTTGGAGTACCATGTAAATGTAATGGTACATGAATATGGTATTCTTTTGGTAACATAAAAGTAGCGTGATATTGCAAATGTTTACCATGTAAATATAGCCATCACAGTGTGAATAATTAAGGCTTGTTCCCCAACAAAAGAAAGTCAAAACAAATGGCTGGTGGGTCTAAAAAAGTTCACATTACCCTACATACACTACCGTTCAAAAGTCTGGGTTTGGGAATGTTTTTTTTAATGCTTTTTGAACGAAGTCTCATCCTCTTTGAGACTGCATTTATTTTAACAAAAATATAGTAAAACAGTAATATTGTGAAATAGTTTTCAGTATCACATAGTCCTTCAGAAATCATTCTAATATGCTGATTTGGTGCTCAAGAAACATTTCTTAATGTTATTCATGTTTTTGTGACAGTAAAAACAAACAAACAAACAAACAAACAAAAAAGTTCTTTGAATTAGAAATTCTTTGTAACATTATAAATGTCTTTACTGTTACTGTTTGAACAATTTATTCAGTCCTTGCTGAATAAAAGTATGAATCATTTATTTATTTATAATTTAGTTATTTATAAATCTTACTGACCCTAAAACTTTGAACTGTTGTGTGTTACATTAGGATAATTTTAGTACCCTTAAAGTTAGATTGCATATTATCTAGTTCAAACTAACTGCTTAAGTTGTGGCCTAATGGTTAGAGTTGGACTTGAAGGTTGTGGGTTTGAGTGTCAGCAGGAAATCTCTCCACTCTCATTACCCAGAAAGCTCTCTTCCACTCTCATTACCCATAACTGAGGTGCCCTTGAGCAAGGCACCTAACCCCCAATCGCTCCCCAGGCTCTGCAGCACAAATGGCTGCCCACTGCTCAGGGTGTGTGTGTACTTGTATTCCTTACATTGTGGGGACCAAATGTCCCCACAACGTAAGTAAAACCAGTAAAACTTGACATTGTGGGGACCTTTTGTTGGTCCCCATGAGGAAACAAGCTTATAAATCATACAGAATGATCGTTTTTTAAAATCTAAAATAGCAGAAAATTTTCTGTGATGGGTAGGTTTAGGGGTAGGGGTAGTGTAGGGGACAGAATGTACAGTTTGTACAGTATAAAAACCATTACACCTATGGAAAGTCCCCACAAAACACAACGTGTGTGTGTGTGTGTGTTCAAGGGACACCATTCTTGGCTACGTGTCATGTCACTTTAATGTGCATTATTTAGCTTTTCGGTTATGGGTTTTTATATCACATTTAATTGTTACTTGATGTTAGTTGGCTTGTTTGATAGTTTATGGATTTTGTTCATGATGTCTTTTTGACAGTTGATGTTAGTTGTCTACTTATTGTAGTTTGCTAATTGTATTTTGGGCAATTTGGGTACAAGATTAACCTCAAGACATTGTGAAAAAAAACAAAACTACAGTGCGCACTTAGAATAAAAACAGAACAACATTGTGGATTGATGAGGATGCTAATGTAGTTATGTAGTTTATAGTTATCGTTGTTTGTGTGAACCGGCCTTTATGCTTAAGAGCAGCATATGTGGATATGTTATATGTGTTCATGATTGTATGAGTCTATAGCTGCAGTCTTCCATCACATAAAAAGAGAAGTGCAGCAGTCCTCTCATTTGTACAGCAGATAGAGCTGTAATGTCCTGCTGTCTACGGAGTGCCTGTGAGGGACGAAAACTTAAGGTCGTGACAC
>CM076075.1:18400937-18518437 GCA_038088235.1 Zacco platypus | reverse complement strand
GACGTAGAAATCAAATCTATTCCCTCTATGTTGGTCATCCTCACATGCCCAGCTGACACCACGCCATCCCGTCAGGATTTAACAATCTCTCAAGCACACATATTGAGGGGCATATGTCAACACCCATGAGCTTTTTGACACTTATAGTCACAGTAAATGTCATTTCCGAGAAGCTTTACGATTTTACCATTATGAGCTTTTGACGAAAATGTGTTTAAATGAAATTTAAAGCATAATGCCAATCATACGTTTATCACATTTAAAATAAATTCTACTTTCTTGACAGTGAACAAAGACTCACAAAGATTAATGGAAATTTCTATTAAAAAGCCAGAACAACTGTCTTTGGGAGAAAAAAAATATTTTATGTATTATATTACATTATTTCACAATGTCACTGTGCTTCATGCACATTTATAACATTTACAGCACTGTAACATTTATGGCTTTATCACAGTGTGCTCATATATCTTCATAATCATAATTTTTAATTTTGATATGTAATTTAAATTTTTGAGTGGTTGCTACGGTCTTCCGGATGGTTGCTAGGTGGTTGCTTTCTGTCCTGAGTTCCACCTTCAAGTTCTGATATTCTAGTCTTTAGATGTGGCTTGTGTCAGTCTTTTAATGTAAATATGGAATGTTTTTAAAATTAAAAAAAAAAAATCCTATTGTTTTCCGGACAGACAACTGTTTTACTCGTACAATTGAATGACCGATTTACTTGTCCAAAGGACAAGCACATGACAAAGCTTAATGTCGAGCCCTGTATACAATCTTAATGGGCTGTTTTGCAGTCACCATTTCATATTGTCTGACAAAAACAGAAAAATATATAGATGAAACTATTTTATTGGCAATCTGGCTGTATTAAAATACATTATGTGAGCACGAAGTGTAGCAGCAGAGAACCAAACAAATGTAAAGGGCTGACACTTGGTAGAATGAGAATGCAACAATGATGTGATGAATATTGTAATTGTCGTATGACATCATCTATTGACATTTAGTGAAATATATATGGCATTAAAAATTTAAAAAATTGTCATTAGAAAGCATTAAATTACATTTGATGAAACCTATAGAAAGCCTGAAAATATCTCTGCTGTCTATGTAAAAATCAACCGACTGAGATAAACACAGTGTGTTTTCATGCATCAGTGTCTCTTAATTAGAAAAACCTCAGCCTCAGCATGTCCTTCAGGCTCTGTGTGTGCTTGTTTTCACATGCTGAAAAAAGCTAATTGAATGACAAGTATGTCTCTCCATGAGATGTTCTTGTGTGAGTTTAGTTCCCCCAGGCATCTATTATGTGGTGGTAATAGAAAACAGCTCACCTACAGTCTTCTGAGTGTATGTAAGAGAGAAAGAGACAGGTTAAGAGTTATAGCCATGTAAGATTTCATGAATTTGACCCTTGTGAATTACTTCCAGCTACTCTTGCAGAGTCAGATGAAATCTGGTCCACTTTGCAGCCTTTTCTGAATGATTTAATAAATTAAGCATTTATATAGCGCTTTAAGCGCTTTACAGTCACATCAGGGGTCTCTCCTCACCCACCATCAGTGTACGACATCCACCTGGATGATGCGACGGCTGCCACAGTACAATGGCGCCATTGCGCTCACCACACACCAGCCATAGCTGGAGAGGAGAGAGTGATGGAGCCAATTCAATGGATGGGGTTTATTAAGATGTCATGATTGGGGCCAAAGGAGGGATTTAGTCAGGACACCGGGGTTGCACCCCTACTCTTTTTACGAGAAGTGCCATAGGATTTTTAACGACCACAAAGAGTCATGTCCCCAGTTGAACGCCATTTTCTAGTCATAAACCGTCCACTTAGACTGGAAGACACTGACTGGCTGACATATAAAATGACCAGCCACAGCTTATTTTGGTTTTATGTAACATTTAGAATCACGTAAATCTGAAAGTGATGGTTCCACAATAATTGGCCAGTGTGTGAAAATGTGTCTTGTTAAGATCATAAACTTAACTCTGAAAGCAATTAAAATGCATTATATAGCTACAAAACCTGACTGCACTGTAAATGATTTCTGTTGTTTTCATAGTAATATACAGTGTTCTCAACAGTTCCCTGCTGTAGAATCTGAGTACAGTATGTTACTGTACATTCTTTTTTACAACATTATTACTGTATTCTTAACAGTTTCAAACTGTATAAGCTGTGTACAGTATGTTACTGTAGATTTTCAATGCATTCTGGGAAATATTAGCCTACTGTAAATCTAAATACAGTTCAAAATGACCACAAAAAGCAACCACACACCTCCGGCAACTGCTCTTTGACAGACGCATGAAGATTAAAGCCCACTATGGTAGGATAACTTTTCATTTTTTTGCTTTATATAATTTATTCTGATGTTATTTGCACGATATAAACACATTAATACATTTTAGTCAATACGTTTCTGTAAAATCTGAGCAAGCGTTCATTTTCTGACCTTTTCCTGCAGCATCGTGAAGATGAAAGTCATAGGAGTACATTAAATTGGTAGGTATAGTTTAAAACAGCAGACTGCTTGGACAGTCGTGAGACAGGCGGGAAGACTCATTGTGAAGACGAAAATTCTACTTCGTAAAATTGGTAGGTCAGCTTTAAAACACGTGTAATCGCCTTTTTCCATTTTGTAAATACGTTTGAGTTAATAAATGTCCATAAGATCCCCGGAGCGGGTGCTCATTTCCCATTTAAGCCGTGCTAACTAGCATTTTCCTCCCGCAGTGGAGCTGGCAAACCGTCTGAACCATCGTGAGACAGGCGGGAAGAGTCGTTGCAATATCTTCATCTTCACAGCATTTGGTTTTAAATGTTTTAAGATGATATAAAGTGCTGGTTATTGTTGGTTGTTATTGTACTAATTAAGTACTTTAACTCTTCAAACTTTTATTTGTATATTTCCCACCGTTATTTTCCACTGTCACTGTGTGCTACTTTGTTCATTGATGAAACATGGTTAATATGCTGGTAAATCTGTATATTCTATTGAAGTTCAGCTATAAAATGTAAAAGATGAAACCTGAATAAAGCTGTTGATGTGAGGCAATAATTTGTGTTATTGAATATATAACAGTAAAATTAAATAATAATAATAATAATAATAATAATACTGTACTTTATTTAACAGTATGCTTAAAACTGCTGTAGTTATTTTTACGGTAATTTTACTGCAGTATGAAATACAGAAACTACTCGATAATTGTTACCAGTAAGTTATGGTTAATTTGACAATAAATATTTTACAGTGTGTAAATGCCATGCCGCAAATTTTGACTAGAACATGTGTCTGGTTCTTCCACCGACACATTCATTGGAGCAGCTAGGTACCTTGTAAGCACAATTTTGTTGCTCAGCAGAGCACTAAAACCTGTGCACCCAACTCCCAGAAATTACACTGCAGCCAGCCGGTAAGATTAGAGCCTTTTTGAGAAAGCGTTTTTTGCATTTTTGCTTGAATTCTGGAACCACATTTTGCAGAACCCAATGTAAAAGACAGTACAGTCTTGTACTCTGTTGGGTAAGTTAACAGAATTGTGTCAGTCCAGAAAACGGTCACCAGCTTTGGTTTTATATATATTATTTTGATTTTATATATAAAATCAACACACTGTGTAGACTGAACCTCTCCCTTTATCATGGTTCTCTGGCTGTTTGAGTTGAAAGCACTGGAAAGTTTCACACAGCCAAAATTTTAACTCCTCATGAGTGGTGTGAACTGCGTTTCAGAGCTGTATTTGTCATGTCACATAAATAAGTCAGCACTCTGTTGATTGTTGTTTGGATGAGTTCCTCTCACTCTCTGTTCTCACTCCTGTTTCCTCTGGAAATTTTTCACAGCTTGTCAACACCAGGTAGTACTGACATCCTTAAGATTTGGGCTACTTCAGAACTCATTTTCCGTGTACATGAGGGTATTTTCAGCACACATGACAGTCTGGCACAGAATCTATTGCATAATATCTATATAGATATTGTCCAGATGTGTCATGTATATATGTATATGTCATGTATATGTGATAAACTAAAACTGCACATATTCTCTAAACCCCTCGAACCTGATAATTTGTCATATTTAAAATGTTATACAGGTTTTAGGGTGAGTAAATGATGACATTGTTCATTTTTGATTGAACTAGCTCTTTAAGACCTTGAAATGCAGAGAAAGAGATTACACAGCCATCTCACAATGACTTTTTGAGAATCAGTCATTAGGTACAATAATTTCCCAGCCATTATACCATCTTATAGCAAGCTTGAACTCACATAATGTACATCAGGTTCTGCGTACTGGTTAAACCTTTCATTGCCTGTGTTTGGCAGAAAGAAACCCGCAAAGGAAACGACAAGAACGAGAGATCATCTGGCGTGTCCCTCCATTTCATTATGACTATAGAACATATGCTGATGCTACATTTAGATATTCCTCTGAGTTTTAGTATTTGTTTTTGATGACAGTGAGAAAAAAGCAGGCAAAAAAGAGAGATGACCAGTCAAGTGCATCGACATAATTACAACGAAAACAAAATGCATTCAGGCAGGAACAGGAGTTTTGTAGATGTTACACAGATTATACAAAAGGTCATTCCGTGCCAAATCAACCCAATTTCAGAAACTTCCCCAGCTCATTTTTTTTTTTTATTTTGCTAATATTGTTGAAGAAAGACAAACATAAATAGTGATGAAAGCCAAAATATTAAATATCAATATTTACTGAGTAATCCACTATTTTGTTTGGAGGGGTCAAAATGACAATTTTCACCTGAGATTTGAAGCCAGATTAAGGGGTGGCTAAAAATATGGAGGCAGTTCAAAAATGGGAAAAAACACTTTTCTTTTTTTTTTTTTTTTACCCCAAAGTTTATACCTCTGTAACTCAAGACAAATGACAGATATCTTAATATCCTTTTAGATTTTGGCTTTTAACAAACTTTTCTTTTAGTATCCAAATTTTTAAGGCCCAATATGGTTCAGTTCCAGAGATATTGGTATCTCAATATGGCTCTAAGGGCAAATTGTTAAATTCTACACATTTTCATGTCAAAACCAAAATGTGGGTCACTTTGCATATAGCTGATACTATTTTTTTTAAAATGGAATAGCTAAAGAGCAAATAATATTGAAACTAGAAATATATCTTTTTTTCTATCAAAATAATTGGATAGATCATACCAATCTGAGTGATAATCTGAGAATAAATATAGTTTTTAGTTTGTGTGTTTGTAAAAATGAGTATGATTTTAGATTCTTGTTCTTAACAAACTTTTGTAGACCTTAATTGGTTCAATCCCATATATATGGAGATCTCAATGTTGTTTCATGTTCAAATTGTTAAATTTTACGCATTTTCAATCGCATATAAATATTAAATATTGGTCACTTTGCACACAGCTGATACTGTGCTTAAAGAAGAATGTCTGAAGAACAAATAATACTGAAACTAGAAATGTACCATGTTTCCCTCTATCAAAACAATTGCTTATACAACATACTTCTCTGAGTGCCAAAAAGTTATATTTCCATAGTTTGCATGTCAATGACTCAAGAAGTGTTAAAGATCTTAATATCATTGTAAATTATTCTTCCTATGAAATCTTAATTTTTAAGACCGTTTTTTATATTTCAATCTCAGAGATATTGGAATATCAGTATGGCAGCATAGTTACGATACTGCGTATTTAAATGCTTGGCAGGTTTGGAAGCTGTTAAAATCCCTTCTTCCAAATATCGCTGAAGCTGATTCAAATATAGATTCTTATAAATACACCTTTGAGAGAAAGTTAATGTGCCTCAACTTGACCATGTCAGTGTATTTTTGGCATTCAGTCAGGGATGTTCTATGCAGTTGTTTTAATAGAGGGAAGAAAGATACATTTATAGTATCAGTGTTATTAGTTACTCAGGTATTCTTTAAACACATTAAGTATGAGCTGTTTGTAAAGTTACACACATTTGGTGTTTGACCATTAAAAATGGGTAAAATTTAACAATATGGACATGGAGTTGCATTGGGATCCCCATGTCTCTGGGATTAAACCCTATAGGGCCGTAAAATGAAGACTACAAAAGAAAAGGTTACTAAGAATGGGAATCTAGAAGGATATTAAATGCAGGTTCACCCAAAAAAGAAATTTCTGTCATTAATTGCTCACCCTCATGTCATTCCACATATTTTTTGATGAAATCCAAAAAGTTTCTGATCCCCCAGAGAAAGCAATGTAGTCACCACATTCAAGGTCCAGAAAAGTAGTAAAAATATTGTTAAAATAGTCTACGTGACTACAGTGGTTCAGTCTCATGCAGGGTTCAGACTAGACAATATTTTTGTCGGTCACGATAGTCATTGTGTCACATTATACGATTTTTGCTCCTAAAATCTTATCATGTTGTGGACAAGAAACATGTCAGACCACACGTTGCTACCCGGCCATTCATCGCGTGCCGTCTTTAACCACGTCATCGAGAACGAGGGATAGAACTGACTGAGAGAAGGTGCCGTGAACGTAAACAAACATTGGTTAGCAGGGTGTTTTGCTCTGTCTTGTTGTCAGAAAAGCCCAAAAGTGGACACACATCTGGACTGCTTGGATATTTGGGTTTCTTTCAAAGAGAAATGAGCCAACATGCGTTTTATTTACATTTTTTCTCTCTGCCGCTGTAACTTAGTCCCTCGAGGAAAGATCATAAACACAGGAGTATTGTTGCCATAGCTCCACAAACATTTTCTCCATTATAACTTCCACCTAGCAGGAAAGAGACCATTGTCTCTCTTTCGTTTTGGCTTGTTTGAAAGCATGTAGAAAGGTGCTTCTGTGCTTCTATTGGCCAGTGTCACACATGTGACAGAAAAAATTAAATATGCTTTCTGTCATGATGTCTTGAAGCATCGCAGGCATGGCATCGGTTGTCGTCCACTATGACACACGACACGAGCTGAAACGACCGAATCTTGCGTCCTGACACCCATTGTTGTTTGCGAATCCCCACGACACCCTACGTCAAGGAACTTGTGGCAAATTGGGCTATGATTGTGTAGTCTGAACCATTAATTTTATGAAGCGACGAGAATACTTTTTGGACGCAAAAACAAAACAAAAATAATGACTTTATTCAACAATTTATTGTCTTCCCTGTCAGTCTTTTTTACGTTTACAGTGCATGCCTTTAATGTAGTCTGTGTCATACTTTCTTTTACCTTGTATTGTTTTGTTCATGGTTTTTAAATCAACCTTTCTAATTAAACAGATGTGGCAGGTTTGATCTATTTTTTAAAAATTGTATAAAATAGTTTGGAGAGTGTTATATTTAAATGGTGAAAAGAAAGATAAAAACTAGTTTTAAGATTAAAGTACGAGATGTACCTGTAGCAAGAAACTGTTCAGTTTCCATCTTGTCATTGTCACATTTCTTGCTGAAGATTTCTTGTATCAAGATTGTACACGTTTGATGTGCCTCTTAAAGTCAGCACATGCTTGATATACGCCTTATAAAGAATATAAGTGGAGCTTGGGCTTGTTTTCTGTCTCTGGTGATGAAGGTGTTTCATCTTTACCATGCTCAGACAGACACAAAGAAACAGCAGCTCAGCTTGACTGTGTAATGTGAAAGCTTCTTTTTATCTGTCTCTAGATATTGCTCTTACCATTCATTTTTGTCCATCCTTCTCTCCAGTCCAAGCAGCTTAGATAAAAGCGTTTGGCTTGTTTGCTCGGGCAGAGCATGTTTCGCCACCAATATTTCGGTCAGTCTCAGATAGCATATGTATGAACTACTCAACTACTAAATTTTTCACTCTTTGTTATATTGCAGCCATTTGCTGAAATCATTTAAGTTAATTTTTTCCTCATTAATGTACACACAGCACCCCATATTGACAGAAAAACAGAAATTAATGACATTTTTGCAGATTTATTAAAAAAGAAAAACTGAAATCACGCATTTGTCGCATTTGAGTTAATTAAACTGCTTGCAAAGTGATTTAGTTTACTAGTGTTTACCGTTTAGTTTTCATCAACAACACGTTTTATGTATCCATAATCTTTTTCTGTCATATATTATTTTCATGGTTTTTTTTTTTTTTCACAATCCACTTTTTTTTTGTATTTGTTATCATCATATCATCACAAAATCCAAATACCTTTTTTAACAACCCATTTTTTTTTTCAATAATTTTGTTGACGAAATTAACAATGCCTGCTTACATGCAAAAGTGCTTAGAGCAAAATCTCAAGCTCCGGTCTGGCTTTATGCAATATCCGGAAATCTTTAATCAGTCCGCCTGGAAACAAAATTCCCATGCTGCGACTGACCGCAATTCCTTTATGGTTGTGAATCTTTAATGCAACGGTGTGAGGTTGTGAGCTTTTAAATCATTCCTGCCGTGTGTTTTCCTCGCTGTATCTGTACCACTTTAATAATTGATATTGTTGTGAAAGCATGTGCAACATGTTCACACACTAACGCACACATTAGCAAACTCACTTGGTGGTTGTGATGCGCCTCATTGGTCAATGAACCCTTGCTATGAGTGTTTGTGTAGAGATAACACCCTCTCGACTCAACGAGCTCTCGTCCTCTCACTTGGTCGAGTGTGTTTGTGTGTGTGTGAATGATCCTCATGCCGCAAGGTCTTTATACCGAGCATCGCTGAGTAAGACTTTTTCAGACCAAAGTAGCCAATCAACATGACCCTGCACTGCAGAGAGGAGAGAGTTTGTTCGTTTGACTTTTTCAAGTCTTTCTCATTAGACAGGGACCCCTGGAGACCCTTCATGTGGTTTTAGAGAGCAAGGACCCTGCCTGCTCATTTTCAGTACCTGTAAGCTCACATCATCAGAGGACCAGAGCAGATCTGCCTGCTTAGAGGCGAGAAATTGACTGAAGAAAGAAAGTTACTGTAGGATGAATGGGGATATTTATATACATTACCTGTGTCTGATATAACATTCATTCTTCATGTTGGTGTCCGTACTCTTTTATCCATTATAAAAATCCATTTTTACATCAGCTGAGAAAAGAAATCTTTGTATTTGTCCTTTTTACAGTTAAAACAACGTCCTTTGTTTACAAAAGTCTCTTGCGACTGACTCATTCACTCGTAAAGTTTGTCGCCATCTAATGGCGTATTAATGTAACTTTCTCTCAATCCATATTACGCACTAATGGACCCTTTCTTAATACCAAATACAACATATTATTTATATAAAATAATATTTATTCAACAACAATATTAAAATGAACAACAATAGCTATTATAAATGACAGTAGAAAATAAACAAAATTGTACAGTTTTGGCAAACGTACAAAAGCAGTGCTCTACAGGATGTACATTAAATATAGCCTTAATAGCCCAATTCGATTTGCTCAGGAACAGGTAATATATTAGTAAGACCAAAGATTGCCCATTTTATGTACCCAAAATGAATTGTGTCTCATGTTTAAACACTGCAAAAGCCAGCAGCAAATCCCCGAAGCACTGGCCAAGATGAAGCTGTTCTTGGCGGGTACACGAGCACTGAACTGCCACTGATGGCCTGGGGCTCGCATCTCTGAAAACTTCTAAACAATTTGTAAAATAGGCGGTGTGATTAAATATTAGTCATATATTTCAGCTCTAAACAACTACATTTGTGGTACATCAAGTGCAGTATTTGTAAAAAATACGCAGGTTTTGCTCGGCCACCATGACACTCGCTTCAAGTGGGAGTGAAACAAATGGTGAAAAGGTAGGAGTGCTGTTGTCACTATAGAATATCGCACGACTCTCAGGCAATCTGATTTTAGAACCAGATGAATTGTGTATGTATATATATGTATATATATGTGTGTGTATATATATATATATATATATATATATATATATATATATATAAAATGTGTGTGTGTGTATTTGTGTATCTTGATTCACTAATAAGGAGAGAGCGATTTGTGAGAAGGGGGACTATATCTGCATATGTTTTCCCATTCCTCTCTCTCTCTCTTTCTCTGCAGTAAATCGTGTTCAGTGAACTTATTCATTTGAGGCAGTGCAGTCTTCCTCCAATGAAACACAGCGTTGTGAAACTGCCTCACACCAGTGCATTCAGTTTATCATTGATATCCATTCACCTGTCACACAAATACACATGAAACTCACACATGTATTTTATTGGTTGTGCCACACGATTACCACAGTGGTAGTAATCTGTCTGTGTTTACTGGAAAATTGAAATTCATCATAAGTAAATGCAGCATTATCCAAATGAGTGGCAAAATGCTTTTGAATATTTAATTATGAAGGCATGAGCAAGGTATGGAGGCTAATGGGATAGCTGTCAGTTTGTAGTTGTGTTTATGGCTGTTTAGTGTTGCTCTTACTGTTTTTTGTTAAATTATCCTTGTATATTGCTCCTATGTTTACTATGACCGAAATATCTTCAACAGAACAAGTACAGATTGTGTACCAGCAGTATCTGAGAGAAAGTTACTTGATTTTAACTGTTACTTCCCCTCTGCTGTCTTTGCTAAAGACAGCAGGATTAAAGTAGGATTAAATATGAATGTCAAGATAAAAAATATTAGGTCGGTGTCACTTCCAGCTTCATATGCCTCATATTTGGGGATGTGTGCATGATTACAAATTAATTTATGTTGGATTGAAACTCAAAAAACGTTAAATGAAGAGAAGCATTGTATGCGAGCTGATGTTTTTTGATGCTAGTCCACCATGAGCCAATCCTTTCAAAGGGCTCTGGAGAGCATTAATTACCCACAGTTAATCACTTAATTTCATCACCACACTGCAGTGGACATTTTGAAATACTAATAATTGTAATGGTCATATTTTGCTGTATGTGGTCGGACTGTTTATTCATTATTTATGTGCAGAGACTGTGGCAACATTTTATTTTAAGCCTGTACATATAATAATAATAATAATAATAATAATAATAATAATAATAATTATTATTATTATTATTATTAATATTCATTTTATTATAAAGATGTTCTTAATGCACTGATGCTTACACCAGATATATTAATCTGTTGTATAATTGTAACCCCAATCATATATATATTTAAATTATTAATTGAAAGAGTTTAATGCATAAATACATAGATTTTTCTGGCACTTTAAGTGCATGTGTGCCTAACGTGATGTGTTTCTGTGCACCTGCATGTGTGTGACAGTGATGGACTGTCCCTGTCTCATTCTCCAGATGTGGTTTATATCTCTACTCCACGTTCCTCTGGAGGCCTGCTGAAAACCAGCCTGCTTACTAAAGTCCTATTGAGCAAATCCACAGTGTTTTCTAGCCAAACAGAGTCATTGTGCGCGGCTGTATGCATGCAGCTCAATCAGTGCATTGTTAGGAATCTCTCTCTCCTAAACCGATGCCAATAGAGGCCTGTTATGAATTTCCTCAGGCTAATGCTATCAGCATTAGTCCAATAGTTCAGGGAATCGCTTCAGCACTGCTGCATTGTGGGAACAGCACTGCCAATATGGGTGGGGAGTATTTGGGGTGCATGATGATTACATATAAATTTATGTTCTAATTTCTGGCTAAATTATGGAAAGGGAGACGTATGAAAAGACTTGTTTGGCTTTTGTAAAGCAATGTGTGTTTGAAGTACATAAAGCTCAAGTATTGTTCTGAAATCTAGGGAGCCCCCTACCTAGGCAGCATTTCTTCATTCAAAGGGTGTTCCAAAAATTATCTTCCCATTCAAGATAACTTATTTGGTCCATAATCTCAGTCAGGCAATCTAAGGAAGTTCTGCAGAGGCAGTCCCAGAGTGCATTGCATTAACCTCAGTGAAATGTTCAATCAATGCTAACACATATCAATAAAAACAGTCACATCTAATTAAAAATGAACTATGACACAGTCCCAAGCCCTTCACTAGTGACTATTCTGGGGTGTAAAAGTAGACAAGTAAATATATTTAATATTAATTTCTAAAGTTCAGAGAATCATTAACAACTATTAAGGAATCATTAATAATACCAGATTTTTATATACTGTGTGTGTGTGTGTGTGTGTGTGTGTGTGTATATATATATATATATATATATATATATATATATATATATAAGCTTAGATAAAAGCGTTTGGCTTGTTTGCTCGGGCAGAGCAAGTTTTGCCACCAGTATTTCAGTCAGTCTCAGATAGCATATGTATGAACTACTCACAGACCATCTTTTGACAAAAAATATTTTTTAAATTTAGTCATTATTTTCTCATGTCATTAATTAGTCAGTAGTTATAGTTAGTAAGCTGACTTAAAGGCCCTAGAAATATCAATCGGTGAAATCTTTATTGAAAAAAAGTAGAAAATTAAGTCATATATATATATATATATATATATATATATATATATATATATATATATTATATATTATATAATATAATATAATAATGCTCTATGTGTGTATATATTTTTATTTTATACACACACATACACACACACCACATATGTATGTATATATATATATATATATATATATATATATATATATATATATATATAATATGTGTGTGTGTGTTGTCACGATACCAAATTATGATTTTGATACGATACTTCACTAAAATACCTCGATAACAAGGCAAAAAACTAAAACAGTAAAACTAACTTTATAATATGACAGAACTTAAAATTAACTTAAAATTAACAAATAAAAAAACTTCACACTGTAAAGTAACTATAGGTTACACTGATTAATACATATTTTAAAGTTATTCAGTCAAGCATTGGGTAATTTTTCTATTTTCTTTGTTGTTTGATTAACAATCCCACAATATCCCTGCTGCTGTCCCTTTAAGACCTGCTCGGATTCAATATAGTGGAATAAATCCAATTTCTTTCTCAACTGTAAGTTCACTAAAGACATACCCCAACTGTATATATGTGAACTCTCTCCAGGACATACATTTTGACATGTATGTAAATGTAAATGTAAATGTAAATTGACATATCTTTCACTGTTCAAGCGCAATAATCCATGAATGAGAACTTTCTGTCTGAACGATTGCATGCTGTCTGAACGGCGGCTTTCTATGCGCACGCTTCAGGTCTGAGCTCCGGGCCGGCAGCGCGAGTGTCCCGCATTTCATTTTATCATGCGTGTTTCTTTGTTGCTTTCTTTGTCATGCGCTACGCATATATATTTTACTGGAATCAGTGTTCTGCACACACATCCTGACTCCTGCTGTCACACAGTGGAGCAAATGAAGAAATACTATTAGAACACTGTCATTCTTAAAGTACCGATACTAATAAAATTTTGTATCATACAATTTTTAATTGGGGGGTATCGCAATACTATTTGTGATACACAAATACACTTGGCCCAACCTAAATTGTAATTGATTCTTGGGTCTGCTTTTATTGACGATTTTTAGCATTTAGTTTGTGGTGTCTATCGGTTCTTGTCAGAAAGAAGACTACAACTGTGACGTGAGATTATTGTTTTATTGTATTGAAGCGTCAGTTCCATTTTCATGTTGACGATTGTCGTCTGGCAGCTGGCAGTCTGGTTTACCTCTTGTTCTGAGTTTAAATAGAGCTGAATGTGCTCTAGTTGCCTGTCAGCGTGAGCGAAGATAAACACAGAAAAGAGTGATGAAATTTAAGATTGAAAATCAAGAGGAACGACCGCGGCAGAGGCCGTTGTTATCCCCGGGAAAACAGAATGGAACGCAAGCTTACCTTCGGGGGAATTCTGCACACAATTACAAGTTTCTGAGACGCTTTTCTTTTTATGTTTGTGTGTGTGTGTGTCTGTGTGTGTTTGTGTTTCAGACTGGTGTCCTCTCTCCTCCCCATCTTTGTCTCCTTAATGCTGGGCTCTCTGGTAAAATAAATGCAGTAGACAAGAGTTCAAAGCTGCATTTGATGTTGTATTTGCTGAGAGGAGAAGCGAACAAAAGCTCTGAAAGCCTCTTGCTCCTGCTCTCTCTCTCTGTCTTGGTGGTCTGCTGGTTCTCTGCCTCTAGTAATTACAGCGTTGTGGAAAGGGCAGTGGCCGTTTGTTATTAGCAATGGTATGGAGGACAAAGACATGGGTGAGAGGCTTTTATTGATACACCGCTTGATTGGGCAGTGGGTTCATTCTAAAATCTTCATTGTTGATTTTGGGGCAAAAGCTCCTCAAAAAGGAAA
Organism: Zacco platypus; assembly: GCA_038088235.1. Taxonomy (NCBI): domain Eukaryota; kingdom Metazoa; phylum Chordata; class Actinopteri; order Cypriniformes; family Xenocyprididae; genus Zacco; species Zacco platypus. The sequence continues at coordinate 18,504,270 of CM076075.1, read as the reverse complement.
CTCTGATAGAGGATGAAAGAAAGGAAGAGGTATGAGAAAGATTTCTGGAGAGACAAGAAAGTGTTGGTAGTGCCACATGCAGACGTACCTCCAAAGACATTTCTATCATCACTATCATCAGAACAGAAAAGTTATTATATTCATCTAATAACTTTTTTTTTGGTCATATTTACAAATAAATCTAAAGGTGTCAAAAATGTATCATGGGAAACTTAAAATAAAAGCTACAATAGTTATATTTACTACTATTCACAATATAATAACAACGCAATAAGTCAAGAAAAGATATAAGCAAATCAGCATATAATGATTTCTGAATGATCATGTGACACTGAAGACTGGAGAAATGATGCTGAATATTCAGCTTTGACATCACGGGAATAAATTAAATTTGAAAATGTATTACGATATCAATCATTTATTTTAAATTGAAATAATATTTCACACTATTGCTATTTTTACTTAAATATTTTTAATTAAATAAATGCTATTTATTAAATTTACTATTTTTGATTAAATAAATGCAGCTTTGATGAGCCTAACAGACTTCTTTCAAAAATATAACATCTTACCGACCCCAAACTTTTGAACAATAGTACATTTTTTAGGGAATCAGGTTTATTATTGCATTTTTTTTTTATGACTTCCCCAGTTAATGCATGTTTGAGCTGTTTCAACTGAAAGCAACTTATAGTGACATGTCTTATAATATATAATTGCCATTGTTTTGTCTCAAGATCCACACGTTTATAAAAGCTACTTAAATGTCCTAATTGAACGAAGGCCTAATCCAGGCTTAATCTAAGCCTTGTCTGTGAAACCGGGCCTTTATGTCTGTCTTTGTGTTTCCTCTGTAGAAATGCATGAAATTTAATGTGGAGTCGCCCATCTGGTTGTCTAAACAACGAATCCTCTGCACACTCAACCAGAGCCTGAAGGATGTGCTAAACTACGGACTCTTCCAGCCTGCGTACAACGGCAAAGCCGGAAAGTTCCTGGATGAGCAGCGCACACTGAAGGATTACCCACTTCCCGACATCTCTCCTGTCCCATACCTTGAGGTGAGTGGTCTTCTCTGACCTTACTCAAAGTCTGTTGTGGCCATGTTATAAACCATTCCGCTGCATTTTCTGCTCAGTTCCTTAATTGTTCTCTTTCTGTTAGTTTTGGCATAGCTTTCTTTTACTTTCCTCTCTCATGTGATCCTTATGGTCTTGTCCTGTGATTGGCTGAGGGAATATGACACTTGTATTTGATACACGACCTGAGGCTGTGTTTTACACTTTTGCTAAGTGCTATGCACACAAACACACACATTCACAGGATTGAGAGAGAGAGAGAGCAGTATCGATTGGGAAGACAGTGTTTGACAGATGTGTAGATTAAATCCCTTCACAATTTTGACCAGTGTGCAAATTGTTTGACTTATTGTTTTGTCTTTAACAGACTGTTGGTCCATAATCTTCTGTTAGGGTTTGTGCTACTCATTGTTCTGGTGGCCCCAGCATAGTTAGCTGACTGTCAATCTTGAAAATTTTAATCAAAATAGGAAGGTATCGTTTAGTGTTGGATATGTATGTTCGTATAGATATACATTTGAGAATACTAAGTAGTTTAAGCTCTGCTTAGAGGGTCATACCCCCAAATCCTACCATAATTCACACCCTGGTGTTGAGGCTCAATATGTGCACCAATAAAATAAAAACTTGGCTTGCTTACAGTGTGTTCAGCAGATCTCATTTTGGCACCCTGCCTTCCTTAGTATATCTCCATTGTTCCATCCTCTTCTGTCAGCCTGTGTGGTCAGGAAGACTCCGATTGTCATTTCACCTGATTTATCATTCTAATTTTGACTTTTGGGGGCCTGTGGAGAAAAAATCATTTTAGAGAGAGTGCAAACAAGAGTTGGATTCTGAAAAATGGCCTCTCTATATTTCAGCTGTGAACCGATAAATGACAGAAAGAAATCATTTTCTTTATGCAGTTAGGCTCTCTCTGAATTTGTTGCTGAATTTGTAGCTACACAAAATTTATTACAAATCTCTTCTATCTTCTAGGTGCCATAAACCATGACAAGCATGAATTAACATCTCAACCTGTTTGCCATCAGTTGAAGACACATAGATTAGCCTCTAAATATGTTTGACTCTGTTATAGACGTACTGACATAACCTACACATCCTTTTTACAGTAAGGCAGCGTCTGTCTGTCTGTCTGTCTGTCTGTGTGAAGTGACTTTGAGTTGCAGCAATGCACTGTATAAAATTAACATATTTTATTAATGTGATCATTTATATATTATACATATGGTTTAATCATATTAATCATAATAATATTTCATAATACAAAATCATATTTAATAATGTAAACTTAAGTAAACTTGTCAAACTAACATCAAGTAAGTTTACAGTGTCAAGTAATCTCCAGTCCACACAAATCATAGCCGTTAAGAAAATATTTGATTAAATATTAAAATAAAAAAAGATGACTTACATTAAAATGATGTCTAGGTACAGTAGGCATCTCACTATGTATTGGAACATATGTATAGACTAACGCAGGCTAGCATAATAAAAGCTAACAGCAAGAAAGTTTAGTAATCAATGTGAGGATATTTTGGACCAATGAGATTTCTCTGTGGACGGCGCTATACAACGTGTTAGAAATAGCTGTAACTGGTAAATGTTTAACTGGTAAAAATATAAATTAATATGCAGTGTCTAAAGCCATGGTTAAAAAGTATTGGCAGTGACATAAATTCACTTTTTGCTGCTTAATTGTTGTGGTGTTGATTCACAGTGTTTCTAGATTATTGTTATCAAATGCATTTTAAATGATTGCAAAAAGTTTAATTGGGCAAAAACGGAAAAAAGAACTGTATCACAAAACCCAAATTTCAGTGTTTTTTGCCCTGATACAAAATGGCCAGCTAACATTATTCCATTAATAATATCATCAGCACATCGGAAAGTGTGAATAAGTCCGCTGAAATCACTCTATCTTCCTGATTGAATTATAAGAGCAAACTGATTGCTATAAAAGGAGGGAAGAAGTGCTTCAAATCACTGTGTTCAGGTTAACTCCAAAAAAGATGTCCAGAAATCATTGCTTTGCACCAAAATGGCCAAGCTCAACTTCTCCCAATGGCCCAGGGGCAATTTGGTGATGGTTTGTGCATTTTTCCAGCGTGATGGAGCATCATGTCACAAGGCAAGAGTGATAATATAGTGGCTCGGAGATCATTACATTAAAATTTTGGACCTTAAACCCATAGAGAACCTGTGGTCAATCCTCAAAAGGCAAGTGGACAAGCTGAAGCCCACAAATCATGATCAACACTAAGCACTAATAAAGCATGAATGGATCTCCATCAGTCAGGATTTGGTCCAGAAGCTGATATTCAACATGCTAGAGTAAATTGCAGAGGTTATGACGGATCAACAATGTAAATATTGACTCTTTACATTTATTGATTGTTTTTGCCAATAAAAGCCTTTAAAACTAATTTCCTGTATGTAGAAACACGTGGAAAAAATAATATGCACATACTAAAGCAGCAAACTTTGCGAAACACAACATTTATGTCACTGCCGATATACTTTCAGTCATGACTGAACACTTTTTGTCTGGTAAAAAGCAAAACTGTCAATCGTGAGTGATTTACCATGTGTGGAAACAGAAGGAGAGGCATTGTGTTTGTGTGTATATGCGTTTCATCATTTCCCAAAGCAACCCGCTGCACGTGAACGGTCCACGGTTGTTTATTGTGCTGTCATTGCTCCTGGCTAAGCATTGACATGCTTCATATGGCTCAGACCCGTTCCTGTAGTTCAGGCACCATAACTACATAGCAGAAGGTCCATCGACACACCAACGGGTCTATAGATCTGACACATGCTGGCCTCCCAAACTACCCTAGTGAACAGACCCCTCGTGGACTCATAGATTGAGGGATCGGGCGGTGATGCCCTGCCCTCTTCATGAGCTCGTGGGTTTGTGGGTTTGTGTACAGCATTCGCAGCATTCATGCCTGCTTCGCTGTGATGTTTTGAACTATGGTGTTGTAGTTAGTGTTGTGCTTTGGGATTGATGGCGCTGAGGTGCAGGACAGAGGAATTTTGGGTAGTGCTGAGAATTATAGTGTCTGCTCGCTTGTACACCTACTGCCCACAGCCAGAGAGATGTGTAGTGCAGCAGCGGGATCCTGTGGTGAGTTCTGAGCGTGTAAGATATATTCACTCTTGTTGTTTGTGAGCTTTCAACATGTTTTCTGTTTGATCATGACATTTTGACTTGGTTGTTCCTGAGGCGTTTGTTAATGGCCTTGAGTTTGACAGCGATATATTACTTTGAGTTTCTAGTCTGCCTCTGAGTTTCTTAAACTTTGCTTTTGTTGTCATGGTTGAAATATAGTTTTTTTTATCCTCACCTCATAACTCAAGAGGATTGATTTCTAAAAGTTATCTTGGTATTTACAGTTTTGTTTTTTTCAATTGCTAAAAAAACTTTTGTCCAATCTGTAGTCAAAATTCTAAACACAATTAGCACAACATCCGTCTGTTGTGGCCATACCATTAACACAATTCATGTTGTTTTCACACAAAATGCAGTCAATTAACACGTTTCTAAAATGCTACATATAAGTTAACCCAATCACAAAATCATGGGTCTTTCTCGTCTTATTTGGAAATGCTTAAATACAGCTAGTAAGAAATGAAGACCCAATGCTCCAATCTTTAAATATAGTATAAAACCGCTACTTTTGCAACAACAACAACAAAAAAATGTATACTGAAAACAAATACTGAGACAGTTGATAAGCATTTTTAACTGATCGCTGAAATATTAAGAAATAGCAGATTCCAGTCTTAGTTGGAGGCATAGTCGGGTGTTGAAGTTATTTTCATTACATGGACATACAGTACAATGTTTGAATTGGCTGTTCACTTTGTTCAGTGTGGATACAGAACAACACAGAGAAGCAGAGAGAGAGAGACAGAGAAAAAAATAATGTCTGGGAGAGGGAGAAGAGTAGTTGGATCAGGACAATGGAGAAGAAGAGGTATGAGAGAGGAGGAAATATGTGTGCTGCTTTGAGCATCTCTATGATTTTCCCTCTTACACAATAAATAAGGTAATTGTGACTTTTTTCTCCCAATTCCTAGTTTATATCTCACAATTCTTAGAAAAAAAAAGTCAGAATTGTGAGCTGTAAACTCACAATTACAAGGAAAAAAATAGAACTGTGAGATAAAAAGTCACAATTACCAGAAAAACCGCTTCCATAATAACCAAAGACCATGTATGTTGGATTTGTTTTTGATCAATGGCAGCAATTTCAGTTTTCATTTCATTAAAAGCTTCATATAAAGCTTTTACTACAACGATTCCAGTACCACTGTTCCATATATGCAGAATATGTGGTCTGTGTTGGGCACTAACTATCAAGGGGACACCATCTCACCCTCTATGGGGGCACCATCAACCCCATTCACCCACCCCCAGAAAAAGATTTCAACCAAGGGACAACTGAGGTTTTGCATTGGGGACCTTTTTGACCAGTAGCTGCCTTGAGCAATTCTGTTACTTTCTTCTTTTTTTCTACTGTACATTCTATAATGTAATGACTAGTTTTAGGTAGTGTGTTGCCAAGAATGCACACATTCAACACTCAACCAGAAATGCAGAATGGCTTACATGTCAGCATTCTAATTTTACTGCAGTAAAAGGAAACTGAATCATAAAAACGGATTACATATTTTTTGTTCATTCATCAGTTTTTGTAATGCCATCAACTGTTAATATTTTGACAGTCATTTGCCGCAATGATTGACTATGTTCATGTTGGATAGAAAAGTAGTGCTAGTGTTTGATTTTGAATCAGGTTTGCTATTTGATAAAATTAGTATATGTAGAAAAAGCTTTTTAGCATTTTTAAATGTAGAGTTTGTATTTATTTAACAAAATATGGTTTGGGGCAGAAAATTAACTATTTGGCTAATTGTATGATGTGGGTGTGTTGCTGTGTTAAGTGTTTAGAAAAAGTATTTTCTGTATTGGTAAACACTTGTTAGCAACTGAAAAAAAAAACTGAAATGGATAGTTCACACAAAAATGGAAATTTTCATTTTTTTACTCTCAAACCCTCAGACGGAAATTTAAGTCGTCATTCACTGCTTTCCTCAGCACATTTATGCACTGAAAAAAATTGAACACATTGAATTAAATATGAAATTTTGAAATCGAAACACAGAAATATATTTTCTTTTGTAAAACATACTCTATTGATCTTAACTTTGATTTTTTTTCTTCTTCAAATCAGTGTTTGAGTACATAAAAAAGAGCAGAATAACAAGTGAATAATGACTTGCAATTTGGTCTGTTCTTTTGGTCATTACTTCAGAAGTCATGGAAATATAGAATAAAAATTGTAAGGTCTACTACTATGGTGCCTTTACGACCTTTACGTCCTGATAACAAAATAGTCGAAGATGTTTGCAATGGCACGAGGATGTGTAAATGAAGTAAGACTTTTACATTTGTGGGTGAACTATGCCTTTAAGAGCGAAGTTTGTATTGTTAAATACAATACAAAAATACTTTCTTTTGAGGTCATGATGCAGACACAATTGTAAGTACAACATTTGTAAGTTGACTTAGTGAAAAATGTAAAAGTGGCATAGTGGGACTTTCAACTTTTCATGCAACCTTTGGCTCAGTCAATGATGTGACTTTAAAGGCTTTGTTCACCAAAATTAAAGTTTGGTCATTAATTGCTCACCCTCATGTCGTTCCAAACCTGTAAGACTTTCGTTCATCTTCGGAATCCAAATGAAGATCTTTTTGTTGAAATCTGAGAGATGTTTGTCTCTCTACAGCCTACGCAAAACTTTGTTGCTTCAAAAACTTCATAAAGAGATCTTAAAACTAATCCATATGAATTGAGTGGTTTAGTCCAAATTTTCTGAAGCAACTCGGTCACGTTTTATGATGAACAGATTTAATTTAGGCTTTTAAAGTATGTGGGTTACTTAGAAACATTTAATTAAAAAACAGTAGATTTTCTTTCAGATATTAAATTATTTTATATAATTGCATATAATTATTTTATTTCTAATTTCTGAATCTAGGATTTGTTGTTTTAATTTTAACATTGTGTTCTTTTTAAAATGGATAAATAATAGTGACCTTCATCATCTTCAAAATTTTGATCATTTTTGCATGAACTTTACACTTTCCTTCCTCTGATTAATTTCCTTAAATTAGTTTATTTGCATTATAACCTGTTGAAAAATCTAATTATATTATAATAATATTTTAAGCCAAAATTAAAACAATTTATCCATTATATTGAGATTGTAATGTTCTCTCCCGCTCGTGTTTCAAAGACCCTGTTGTCATGTTCCTCTGCAGCTCTTCTTGCTTTCAGCATGTTTTGCCTGAATATGCAGTTTGTTGATTCACAGCAGGTTTTCTGTTAGAGGACTGTGATCCTGAGTGCAGCAGTAAAGAGATGTGCAGATGTTTTAGAAACTCACAGTTTTGATTACAGCAGTTCACACTCAAACACAGAGTCTGTCTCCCTTCACTTAACAGTTTCAGCAAACATGACCATCACTGAACAATGTTAGTGAGAACTAAGATTGTGATATTAATAGTGCTTTGAGGCTAACCCATGCTTTGGTCTTTGTTTTGGCAGTTTCGCTACAAGAGGCGAGTGTACACACAGACCCACCTGGATGAAAAACAGCTTTCGAAACTTCATACTAAGGTAAGAGGAGCCTGTTCATTTTACCCACAATGCATTTCATTTTACCCACAAATCTGGCTGATCTGATTTGACTATAACCACATTTATTTTTAAGTTCAGTGGCTATTAAAGTTCCTTTAAATTCAAGTGAGGTCACATGTTACATGTTACTTTTCTCAACACTGGACCAATCAGTGATAACATGATGTGAATATTTCATCTTTGTTTAAACATTTCATCATTGCCGTAATTACAAGATGACAACCAATGACGTTCTACTTTAAGTGGAATTATGCATTTCTGTGGGAACATTATCAACGTCATAATGAAGTCAGAGCTCTCAGAAAAGTTTACAAGTTGCAATTACAACTTCTACGAGGAGGTGAATGTCCTTTACAAGTCAGAATCTCGTAAATATGGTAAATCTGACATGGTGTGACCATACCTACAATTTAGGTATTACTTAAGGTGATGGCATTTGTTTCTTTTCTCAGCACTGGTGATTACATGATGGGGATTTTTATCATTTTATGGAGAATGCTGTGACGAATTTTATTTTGTTCTTCAGGGGGAAATCATTTTAATTAATAGATTTAAATAATTATGCTTTTTAGTTTTATGAGTGTTTCAAATTTACATTTACATTTTACATTTATTAATTTGGCAGACGCTTTTATACAAAGCGACTTACAAGTGAGGAATACAACAAGCAATTAATCATGAAGAGGCAAATAGACAAGAAGTGCTCACAATACAAGTTCCAGACATTGCTCAGTGTAACATGAGCTAGAATAGGGAGGGATTACAGGAAATGGATAGTTGTTGTTTTTTTTTTTTTCTTTAAGATGAGGCTATGTGCTCACGAAAGAGATAAGTTTTCAGCTATCTTTTGAATATTGCCAGGGATTCTGCATTCTGCATGAAGGCAGGCAAATCATTCCACTAGCATGGAGCAGTGAACAAAAATGTTCTGGAGAGCAAATGTGCCTCTCTGTGATGCCACAACAAGCTTTTAGTGATCGGAGGCTTCTGGTAGGGACTTAGACTCTTAAAAGTGAGTGGAGATAGGAGGGTGGTGAGCCTGTGGTGGATCTGTAAGCAACTGTCAACGCCTTGAACTTGTTACGAGCAGCAAGTGGTAGCCAGTGCGAAGAGAGGCATGACGTGGGCTCTTTTGGGCTCGTTAAAGACAAGACGTCCTGCAGTGTTCTGGATCATTTGTAGAGGTTCGATTGCGCATGATGGCAGTTCAACCAGAAGAGCATTGCAATCGTATTGCATACTCTCTAAGAAAACACCTGATTTTTCTGATGTTGTGTAGTGCAAATCTGCATGACCAAGCTGTCTCTGCAATGTGGTCTTTGAAGGTCAGTTGATCATCAAAGATTACTCCTAGATTTTTGGCCGAATTTGATGGGGTAATTGATGATGTACCTAGCTGGATGGTGAAATTGTCCAATGGTGTAGGATTGGCAGGGAAGATGAAAAGCTCAGTCTTTGCCAGGTTGAGCTGCAGGTGATGTTCTTTCATCCATGTCGAGATGTCCTCCAGACAGCTTGAGATTTGTGTAGCTACTGTGGAATCATCTGGTAGTGTCATGTAGCATCATGTAGTGCATATGGAGAATAGGAGGGTCCAAGAACTGAACCCTGAGGAACTCCAGTGATCGGTTGATGAGCTTTGGATACCTCCCCTCTCCAGGCAACTCTGAAAGACCTACCTCTGAGATGGGATTTAAACCAGTGAAGTGCCGTACCTGTGATGTCAAGTGATGAGAGGATGGACAGAAGTATTTGATGATTCACAGTGACAAAAGCAGCAGAAAGATTCATTAGATTACATTTTTTACATTTTTTTTTTTCATCATTTAGCAGACGCTTTTATCCAAAGCGACTTACAAGGGGAGCAATTAGGGGTTAGGTGCCTTGCTCAAGGGCACTTTTAGTCAAGGTATCAAAGGTGGAGAGAGTGCTGTTTATTCACAATCCCCACTTTCAATTCCTGCCAGTGTGGGAATCGAACCAGCAACCTTCAGATTAAAGGGTTAGTTCATCCAAAAATGAAATTTATGTCATTAATTACTCACCCTCATGTTGTTAAAAACCTGTAAGACTTTCGTTTATCGTCGGAACACAAATTAAGATATCATTGATGAAATCCAAGAGGTTTTATTATGCTCAATAGAAAGCAACGAATTCATCATTTTCAAGGTCCAGAAAAGTAGTTAAAACATTAAGATATTCAATGTGACTACAGTGGTTCAGTGTTATGAAGTGACAAAAATACAAAAATAACAACTTTATTCAACAGTTTCATATCTCCCTAGTCATTCTCCTACACTTTAAACATTGCAGCGCATCCAGGTTCTACATCAGAACGCTGACTCAGTATTGGCAGACGCTGTTCATGTGAGCAGCACGACACATGTGTGTGATGCTGACGCACGAGCCAGCCTATACTGACCCAGCTTTCGGACGTAAACACAGAAATACTGAACGGCGTTCACTGCATCAACTGCGTACAAAACTGACAGGGGAGAGACACGTTTTTTGAATGAAGTCGTTATTTTTGTTTTGTTTTTGCACACAAATAGTGTTCTCATCGCTTCATAACATTAAGGTGAACCACTGTAGTCATGTTGACTTTTAACAATGTTTTTACTACTTTTTTGTACCTTGAATGTGGTAATTTTTTTGCTTTCTATTGAGAATTAAAAGTCCTCCTGGATGTCATCAAAAATGTGTTCCAAAGATGAACGAAGGTCTTACGGGTTTGGAACGACATGAGGGTGAGTATGACAGAAATTTCATTATTGGGTGAACTAACCCTTTAAACATCTAGAGATGAAAATAAATACCCTATGGAGGATTTGGCTTTCTGGGCCACCAAGTGGCCTGTAGAGGAAGTTTGTGTCTCATAGAAAATGGTTATTAGCTAGTCACATCTGCTGCCCAATGGTTCCTGAAATGCTGAAGGTGTTGAGGTGTCATTGAGCTGTATATATAGATGATGATGACATTGATGATGGCAGTAATCATAAGTAGCATGAACGTTTACATAACCGTAACCTCCTCTGCTCTTCACAGATCAACAACACTTCTCATAAACACACCGTAATGCACCACAATTACCAGCCAGTCCAATCAACTCCCCTCTCATCATGTTAATGCTGCTGTTTTTGGCCCGTCTGGCCTCGACGAACGAAATCTCTTCTCATCTCTCCAAGAGAGTCAGAGTTATGGCCTAAATCAAAATGAGCCATTAGTGCAATAAATGAAAATCAATGTTGGCTTCGTACCAATTTCGGCATCATCATGTCAGTTTTAGTCCTCTATTCCATCCAATTAGACGAGAGCCTTTCTTTAGATGATACTGATAATACTACATGGCTGACAGTGTCACCCTGAGTGACCGTATTACTGCACTGATTGAAATGAAAAAGTCATAATCAATGAATAATCCACACTAGTGCTTATTAAAGGGTTAGTTCCCTGAACAATTCTAATTCTGTCACCATTTGCTCACAGTTATGGCATTCTAATGATTTTCTTTCTTCAGTGGAACACAAGTGAACATTTTTAGCACAATATTCATGCTGCTTTTTAGCATATAAAGTTTATGTTGATTTATACTGAGGGCTGTAACCATCATTGGAATTGAGGGGACATATGCCACTCAGTATTCAGATTAGCGCTCAAACAACATGTAGCAAATTAGCTCAAAGGGGAAATATTAATAATTATTCATAACTCAGTATGATTATTCATTATAATTAATTATGAAAATTTGAATCAGTTAATCAGATTAACTTGATGTAGCTACATTAAAATTACAATCAATCAATCAGTTCATCCTCTGAACACTCAGTATTGATTATTAATTAATTAAAGGAGAAGGTTAGTTTTCATGGCCATAGAAAAATAATTCTTTCTTAGCATTTACAACGCTTTAAGAGCGTGTAACCAGATCAATCATTTAAGTGACAACTTATTGACAGACAGGGAGTCAGAACCAAATATGTGCAATTGTGCACAAGTTTTATTAACTAAATCAAAAACACATAACTAAACTAACAAACATACATACACTCAAATCACTCATACATAGGTAAAATGGGAAGTGAGAGTGAAACCGGAAGTGGGAACAAGAAATGGAGCAATAGAGCAAAGTCAACAACCCTGAAGGAGTCATCAGTATTCATTACAAAGCTCCCCTATTAACTAACTAGCAGCAATTTAGTATATCGTATGATACTTGCATTCTGCCTCAGAGATTGAAGAGCGTCGGAATATACGGTTTCAGTCGAAAGTCCTGAGAGTTCGTTCCGACGGTGCTGAAGTTGCAATCAATGTCTTCTGTGTTGAATGTGTTGACTTGCATAGTTAGTTTATACTCAGTGGGGTTAGCACATGGTAGTGTGCCACAGATGCATTGTCGGTCTGAGCAGGCAAGAGAGAGAGAGGAGACTGTGCGCTGGCTTATGAACCTGAGGTGCTGGCCTATCCTCCTCTGGGTCAGTGGGCCATTCATACACAAGCTTCCGAAAGCAAAGTTTACGATCCTTTGTCTTGAGCAGATCATTTGCATATGTAACTGGATTGTTACAGATGGAGAAGAAATTATCAAAGATTCTTGTAATACTAATATGTCACTTTGTTAGCAACATGTAAAATAAATTACCAAATGGAAAACGAAAGTTGGAGTCCATCGATACCAAACATACTACCCATGTGATTTAAGTTAACCATACAGTAATTTGCAACTCTGAAACATTAATACAAAGGAGTTCAAATTAATACATAGGCCAAACCATATAAAAGTAAAATCATGAGAGGAAAAAAATTGGTTACACGTTTATACATTTCTCACGTGGTTATATATAGAATATATATGATTATATACTGTATATATTTGTCCTGTCTGGAACTGTGAATGGAAAACTCAAAACAAGACAACAAAAGATAAACAGGAACAAAAACTAGAGAGAAAATTCTGAGTTTGACAAAACACAAGCAGCGCAAACAACGCACGCAACAAACAAGCAGTGACATGAGGCAAAGGAGGACAATATAAATGGAGCAAAGCACATGAGGAACAGGTGAACACACTCAAGCCAACAAGGACTAGACAAGGACTAAACAAGGGGGTGTGGTAAAAGCAAACAAGGAGGCAGGACAAGAGGAGCACATGACAAACATAAACAAAGACAAAGCCATGTGCTGACATACAACACACAAGTAGAAACATGAAACAAAGACAACACAGACAAGGCTGCCAGGGCAGAACCCTGACACCTTCTCAACAAGAATTAAGTCAGAGTCCTAAGTATCTCCAATTTCTTTCTGATCGTAAATCTTATCGGTCTTCCTGTGTCCTGTAACCAGAGTCTCGGTGAAAACTACATTTACTGCGGTTTTTGGGGGGTGGTTCACAGACATTTATTGAGAGAGTTGAGTTTATTCATTGAATGGATTATTCATTGAGTATAATGAATAATTTGGGTGTGTCTGATTGGTTCAGTTGCTACAAACATGAGTTATCTAATTCTTATAAGTTTATCTTGAATATTTGTTTACATTTTTAAGCTCCAAAAATTACAAATAAGCATGATAAAAGTTCCAAGTGTTTCAAATAATTATATTCTTCTGAAGTCATATGATTTTCTATGAGGATCTAGTCTCACATAGCCAGACCTTCAGAAAGGTAGATGGTCTGGACTCTTCCGCAGCTTTCATTGGCCTGCTCAAGAGGACGTTTTACTGACATTTAACACAGCTTAGTTCCATGTCATGTTTAGGGGCGTGAAAGTCCATGTCCCTCCAATAAGAGACCAGCATCATCTAATGAATTATTTATTCAAGAATGTTATGCAAGTTTACTGAAAAAATGGAGCAAACTTCACATACTTTTGAAAATCGAGCATTTAGTTGATCTTGGTAAGTGCTCATTGTCACAGTTGCACGACGGCTTTCTTCTTCCACGAGGGGGTTTGGCATCATAGCATTTGTTTCCAGGCGGAATGTTTAAGATTGCGACAAACACTTCTTCTGGACATCCTGTAGTATTCAAACAACCAGATAAGTGTGCCATATGCATCAGACTTTCAGCCAACAGTCCGTGGGAGTGACGTCTGAGGCTGCGACTAATGAGGATCAGACCAGAATTTAAGTTGTTATTCACTGATTATCTTTCCCTTAAAGCTTGACCTGGATTTAGTTATTGGAATCATGAGGAAATCTGATTCATTTTAGCAAATCGATTCATTTTGGATGGTTCATTTCATGGAACCTGTTCAAATTCTTTGATTCAGTTATTTTTTTGTGAATTATCTTTTAAGACTGAGTCTGCATGCGACATTTTATACTTTGTTTTTATTGTAAAACATTTTTGATTTCCAATTATTGTCTAAGACTTTTTCAACTGTCGTGAGAATGAAGCATTTGACATAAATGGATTGTAGCTGTATGGTTTTATGTTAGAAACATTATCCTCATTAAGCTAAAAAACAAAAACTCATCTCAAGTGGTCCAATAGAGGTTGCTTGACCTCTATGTATTTGTATTGCAAAACCACTTTGTTTTTTTTTTCTTGGTTTAACCACAGCAGCCATCTTACTGTGCTTTTGCTAAACTAATACCTGGACGTAATCCAAAAAAAAAAAAAAAGGCAACCAACTTTTGAACCTCTTGAGATAGGCCGACTTATAGACAAATATTTCTCTTTAATATAAAATAAGTTACAAATGCTTTGTGAGTCTGTTCAACTGAATTACTAAAGAGATTCTGTTCAAAAGAGTGGCATGTTTCGGCATGAATCGGACATCACTAGTTGCTAGAGTTTTTAATTGTCCTGTATGGCACACTAATGTTTGAGGATTGAAATAGTGTGTTTGTGTGTGTATATGTGTGTGTGTGTGTGTGTGTGTGAGTGAGAGAGAGAGAGAGAGAGAGAGAGGGAGAGAGAGAGAGAGAGGCATATTCTCTGGCACTCTTAAGTGCTGCCTACGCTGATTTGTCTTCCAATTCAGCAGGGCCAACGTAGTTCACGGTTGCTTTTCTGTCATTGTGGTTTTGAAGTTGTGAAATTGTGGGTGCCATTTAGCTGCCAGACTGCGCCATCTCCTGCTTGCTCAGAGGGGCTGATGGGGGCCGTAATCCACTTATATACTGACATTGTTTAATTTGTTGACCTCTCCTGCTGGGTGAACACACAGATGATCAAACATCCACAAATGCACGTGTGTGCACATGCTCTCAGATGAATGCAAACTCATGCACATGTGAACTGTCAATTTGTGGCACAGCCATGTGTGCAGTGGTGTGTGTTCAGGTCAAGCATTAGCCTAGTTTTAAGTCATTCACTCTGGTTTTACCAAGCCAGGATGTAACCTAATGCACTGTGTATGTTTAGAAGAGCCTGGAGGCCAGAGATGGTCATATGACAGACGGTAGAAAGACGTCTTTCTTAAGCAGAGACAACAGACTCTCAGTGCTGAAGCAGCTGATGATAATGTGGAACTGAGAAGTTATCATTGCATTACTGCGCTCATAAAGATGCATGCAGCTTGACCCCAGCCAACCCCATCACAATCTCACCTGAGCTGCATTACAGAGCTGGCAGGACACTCTGCGGGCCCAGCTGTGTGTTAGCAAGTTCTGCTCTCCAGAGAATGAGAGCAGAGGAAGAGAACTAGAGCGTGTAGTCAACAGTCTTCGCTGATACACACACTTCACATTGGATTTGCATTAACATTGTAGGCTTTTAAAGTACATGTTGCGACTTGTTTCGATATGGACACCAGTGGTGTATAAAGTACTTGAAAGCCATACTTGAGTAAAAGTAGAGATTTCTTACCAGAAAATGACTTTGGTAGAAGTAAAAGTCACTGTTTAGAATATACTTGAGTAAAAGTTTTAAAGTATGTGATATTTTTTGTACTTAAGTATGAAAAGTATTTTTTTATATATATTAATACTTAATTATTGAAAGTAAAAGTACAAGTAAATCCAAATACAAAAGGAGCAGAAAATATTATTAAAAATTGTTCTATACACAGTTTGAGTAGTAAGATTGTTTTAACTATATTTCTTACATTTGGTTTGCTTTGAATTAAAAAAATGGCAAAATGTTTATTCTAAGTGTTAAATATAAAAAAAAACAAATATATTAATTATACATTGATCATTCATGTTAATTCATAGTGCATTATAATTAATGTAAGAGGCAATTTTAAAATGTTAAATAAAATTAGCAATGAACAACACTTTCATTAACCTTTAATTTTACCAATGGACTCTTATTATAAGTGTTACCATTTTATATAACTCCAAACAATCATGCTTAACAATGGCAATCTTTGCACAAAGGCATATTATATGTATACTTTGACTCGTTATTTGCTTCTATTTTAGAACACTTGATAATTATCTAATCAAAATAAGTGTTAAAGTGCAGATAAAAATAACTGAAATTGAATACATTTCTGATTTATGTTTCTGTCGGCTGCAGGATTAGGATACAATTTAAATATGCAACTTCGTTCGATAACAAATGCATAGAATCGAATAAATGGATATAAACTAATGCAAATAGAGGCTAACAATCTTGACATTAAACAGTTGGTGTTTTAACCGCTTGAGGTAACATTATAGCGTACTAATGTTAGCATCTTCTCAGCCTTGACGGCAAACATACTGCTGTTCTCCACTAATGCATCATCTAGTCAACAAATTAATTACTTTAGTGTTATGAAAACATATACTGTAGTGTGCTGTATAGCATACCGCTTTGTTGTCTGTTTTAAATCCGTTTTTGAAGCATCTTCTGTGCAGCTCGCAGCCGCACGTCACGTGTCAAAACAATGTCTACAAGGCATCTGTGATAGTTTTATGTTGCCTCTAGAGGTCGCTCTGGTGCCGCACTCTTCTCAGCCGCTCCAGCAACGGAGCGAAGTATTATTACTTCGTTACATTACACCTCTGATGGACACCGTTATGAACATATCCATTTGCTGTCACACATAGATATAAATTGCAAGGATTTTTTTTGTGAAATTTTTCTGTATCGATACTTCAAATGTTGCAAAAATTAGTCTGGAAACACTTTTTGTCAAGAAAAACGCAAGTAAATGTGGATATTTGAGTTAACAAGTTAAATCCAGGAAAGTTATTCTAACGCATTTTTTAACGCATATTAGTTGTGAATTGTGATCAGTTTTACAGTGAAAAAATTTGGAATAGGCAGTTTCGCACAATTAAAAATAATAGGCCTGTACCATTCTTTTCAATCTACAATTGAATAAAAGTTTGTCAAAAAATAACTAACTCTGTTACTGAATATTGCTTGATCAAGTATTGTTGTAACAATAGTCAGCTGAAGTGCCCGAAACAACCTCAAGAGGGCACTTCACTTTGGACTAGACACCACACACTTACACTGTCTCTCTCGCACTCACTCACTCACCCAGACTACATTTCCCAGAAGTCCTGTACCCAGTCACTGATCACCGCGACCAGCTGCAACACATCACCCTGTCACTGATTACCCCAGCCAGCTGTAGCACATTATCTGTCATTATTTAAGCACACTGCACACATACTTCACTGCGAGGTCTTGATCTTCTATATAGTTATCATTTCTGAGCATTATTCCCTGTCTTGTTTTCCTGTTTTCTGATTGTTCCCTGCCTGCTGATTGTTCCCTGCCTGCCATTTTGGACTTATTGCCTTTGATTATTGGACTGGTGATTGTTTGCTGCCTACCTCGATCTGCTTTGCCTGTCTAACATTTACGACTCTGCCTACCCTCTGACATTCCTGTTTGCTGTTGATTTTACCTTTGTCTGTTTGACCACATTGCTTATTAAAGCCTGCATTTGGATCTCATCCGCTGACTCATCATTACACTTATATTGATCTAAATAGTCTATATAAGGAAATACAAAAAAAAAACACACACAAACACAAACATGACCCTTGTAAATAAAATAATTTTATAAATACAATTTATTAATATGTCATATAATTTTATCTCAAACAAATTAGGAAAATAAAGTTGAATCCAAAAAGCTCTGACCGAATTTTAGAATAGTAATGTGAGAACAAACATCAGTTAAGCTAATCTAGACTATTTAAAACATTAAATACAGAAATAAAATGTTTAGGTTACAGCTGCATCTGTCTCCAAAAAAAATAATTATATAATTATATAAAGCAATTTTTATGCTTTTGATTGATTGAACTTTGAAGCCAGAGTAAATAACTGTTTTGTTTTGAATGATTTGAATAAGCGTTCTTGGCCACGTCTCATCACGACTGGCTTGACTGCATGTTAAAGGGTACGTTAAAGTTTTATGTGCAAAGACATTTTATTATACCAATCTTTTAATAGCATACAGGACAATATAAAGTGAGTGACCCTGTGTCCAAACCACTGGCTTCATAGCACACAGGCAGTTATGAGTCCTGTCAGACAAGTGTTCCATTTTACCATTGTCTTCTAATATTTCCTAATATTTCCTAATTTAATAATATTAAAGTAGCCTATTTATGAAAATAACAACTGGCCCGTTTTAATTGTCTCATTACTTTCTACATTTTACAAATATTTGGCATGCGACATATACAATATAGTTTGCGATATACAGTCAAACCAAAAATTATTAATATATAGTTTCACTAGTGTGTGTAGGACACTATATTTAATGTATGTAAGTCAGGATAGCAAAATAAACTAAATTGTGACTTAGTATACCCAAAACAAAAACTCTTCATACAGTGGACTACCAGTAAAATTGATAAAAAATTGGGACCAAAAATTATTCAGACACTTTGACCTGACCATGTTTTGCTTAAGTGTTATCTGACATTATCAAGATATTTAAACTGCTTTTTTTTAACATTTTCACTCTGTTGATAACAAAAACTGTTTATCCACCCATCCATCCACCCATCTATACACCCATCTATCCACTCATCTATCCACCCATCCATTCATCCATCCATCCATCCATCCATCTATCTATCCACCCACCCACCCATCCATCCATCCTCCTATCTATCCATCCATCCATCCTTTCTTCCCTCCTTCCTTCCTTCCTTTCACAGGCTCACAGGCTGTGAACTGAAGGATATTGTACAGGCTAGTGTGTTGAATGTTAAAATCTGATATTTGAACTGCTTCGTTCTGTTTCGTTGACATTCACCCCATTCCTCTCAGACAGTCTGTATGTAGTGTGTGAGAGAGATTCAGAAGACTCTGATCCACACTGATCTAGTACAGGTTTGGAGCTGCTTGTTTGGAGAAACGTGTTCTGGCTACTAACTTGTGTCAGTGTACAGGGCCAGTGTGTCTGTGTGTGTGTGCGCACTTGCACGTACACCCCCTTTTTAAGTTAATAGTAAATGTGGCATGTTTGACTAGTGACCTCTGCCTTACCTTTCTGCAATTCAACCTCTCAATCTCGCTCTACACATCAATCCTTCATCCCTGATCTCCAGTCATCTTCCCTTTGGCGTCCACCTTCCTCCCCTCCTGCCACACCTGAGGAAGCTCATTACTGACAGTCAGCCTCCAGTGCGGAACACCCCTCTGACTCATACCTCCATCAGAGAGAGAGAGAGAGAGAGAGAGAGAGAGAGAGAGAGAGAGAATAAAGCAGCTAAAAAAGGCACCCAATGTGAGAGTCTTGTGTATATTGTGTTTGTCCTCTTAGTCCATCAGAATACCATGTGTGCTACATATTTTGTTTGTATTGTGGCATCTAAATCAGATTATATTTCTGAACCAGTGGTTCTCATCTGGTGGATTATGACCCAAAGTTTGCTAAATGCAAAAAATTACCTGCTGACTAACCATATCATTGTCCATTTATAGGATAACACAGTAAATGGTCCTATCACCTTTTAAATGGGCTGAAAAACCACTTCCCATATATTTTGTAGTAAATATAAAAAGTTGTGCCTTGGACCTTGGTTTTCCCATTCATATTTCCCATAGGGATTTTTAAGAAGTCTGCAGTTATAGACTTATAAACAATGAACCAAACCAACCAGCTTTGAGAATAAGTGCAGGTTGATGGCTTTAACAAAAGGATATCCTTTAAAACAGGTTTAGACACTGTAAGAATAGAAGGTAATACTTTAGTTCAGGGTCCAATTCTCACTATTAACTAGTTGCTTATTAGCATGCATATTATAGGAAATTGGCTGTTTATTAGTACTTATAAAGCACATATTAATGCCTTATACTGCATGACCAAATTCTACATCAGATTCCTATATCCTACCCAACCTATACTTAATAACTACCTTACTAACTATTAATAAGCAGTTTATTGAGGCAAAAGTTGTAGTTAATAGTTAGTTAGTAAGAATTGGTGTGACCGAATAAACATGGTTTATGCAAACCATAATTTTTCTATGACCACAAAATTCAAGTGATGTTTAGATACCAAAAATGTCATATTATGTTCAATCTCTGTCATAGTGTTGTAAAAATGTTTGCATATTGTTGGGCCTATTCAGTTCTTAGTAATCTTATCCCATTTTACTGTTTGATATTAAGGGAATTTTGGTTTACTTTAGTATGATACCTGGTTGAGCTAAACAGGTTTAGAATCCCTGTGCAGTTATAATTATTAACATTAATCCCTGTCACTTCATGCACTGATTCAGATGGCAGATGTGAACGTATAATGTTTTAATGCAGACATTTTTGCAGTGTTTTTGACTCTCTTTATTGATTTAATTTTCAGATATTTAAATGTCAAATGAGATGTCAACCGTGTGTTATCCACCGAATTTTATGTTCGGTCAACAAGGTTTAAATCCACAATGCAGGTGCACCAGACAGTCAGAAGACACACAATGAGAAATTTAACTTTCATTACAGAATAGATGATGAGTTTGTGAAATGACAGACATTTCTATCTAGGCATGATTAGATTTCTCAGAGGAAGCATGAGTTAACCGCAAAAGGTTGGTCATTTGTTATTTACACAGGCATGTTCGATTCAAACAGGATTGAAATTACAAGATGCTGTACGTCTGTGAAACTCAAATTAACAAACTTGAGGAAACTAGACTTGTTTTGAGTTATAGTTCATTTGTTCATAGTTCATTTCAAACTTGAAGCATATTTATACTGGGTTTAAATGATATTACAGACCTATTAAGAGCAGTGAGAAAAAAAACTGCCACCACTAAGCGCTCTCTCTCTGTTTCTGTCTGGATGTTTTTTGTGTCTTCATTTTTATAAACACACCTTGACTGCAGTCTGTGTATGTGTAAGAGTAAAGCAAACTGCAGCAAATGCCTGACACTGTATGAGTTCATTATATTGGTTCAAATTGGTAGCACTGCAGTGGTCTGGACTAGTGTCTGAAGAAGCATGCTTAGTTATTTTATCTATTAGTGCTGCTAACTTTCTTTCTTTTGTTCTTTCTTCCTTCCTTCTTTCCTTCCTTCCTTCCTTTTTTTCTTTGCTGTCATACACATTATATTACTAAATTATGTATTTATTTTAAATTATATTTAGGGTTGTCAAAAGTGCCGACTTCAGCGAACCGTCTATTAGCGAATCGATATATCAGCGGATATATCTGGGATCTGCTGATAGACGCCTGTTTTCAAACGCTCCCGTGTGTATCTGTGCTCATTGTAGCCAATCACAGACATATCTGTTGAGCCTGTGAACACAATGGACAATCAGAGTTTTTTAAGAATCCGGGAAATGCTGGTATCGTCACGTTTTCAGAATTTCAGTACTGACTTGTTACTGAAGTCAGTACTTTTGAAACCCTAATTTTATTACATATTTCACTACAGCAGTGGTTCTCAACCAGAAGGCCAGGATTACTTAAAATTATTCTAATGAATATTATTACAGTTCATATTAATTATTATAAATGTTAGTATTAATATAATGTCTGTGTTTGTTTGAAATGTTATATTATCCATTGAAAATGCTGTCGGTAGAGCATGAAAATGACCGGATGGGAAGGAAAGCCATTCTGGTAATAGACCAGTAATCTCGAAATGGCCAAATGTCATCCAATTTGAGCACCTAGAATGTGTTTGCGAAAGTGCAGTTTGGTCATTTGGTCATGATCCGTTGATTACGAGAATTTCAGACAGGCCAGTTTAGATGTGCTTTTGAAAGTCCAATTGTGCAGTATTTCAAACTGAATTTCTTTTTCTTCTCTTCTCTTCTCTTCTCTTCTCTTCTCTTCTCTTCTCTTCTCTTCTCTTCTCTTCTCTTCTCTTCTCTTCTCTTCTCTTCTCTTCTCTTCTCTTCTCTTCTCTTCTCTTCTCTTCTCTTCTCTTCTCTTCTCTTCTCCTCTCTCCTCCTCTCCCCTCCTCTCCTCTCCTCTCCTCTCCTCTCCTCTCCTCGATTATCGCAAATTCCAATTCATGCAGACTTTAAAATGCACCTCACACATTCATATCCGTCAGGCGGTCCATCAGGACTTTCCCTAGCATTTAGACATCCTAGCCGATATATCGGTCTATCAGTACTGTTTCCAAGCAGTCTGAATACACAATCATTTAATCAACCAACCACAAGTCCCGCCTCAGACATCAAAGTGAGAGAGAGGGAAAAGCATACCATTCTGGTTTGCCTCCAACCAATCCCATCAAGCAGGAGGCGGGGCTTAATGTAGTCGCAGTCGTATCTGTTCTGGTCAATAAGCATGCTGCAGTCGGCTGCATAGTGAGTGTGTTGTCAGAATGTGGAGCTGTTTCATCACTGCTATCTATGGGACACACACTGTCAGCGTCAACGAATGAGTGTGAATGAGTAAGCGTGAGCTTTTTCCTTACTGGCTCAACCCCAAATCGTCTCCCCCTCCCTTCCTCAAAACTACCGCCACATCTCCCCCTCTTCCTCCTTTTCTCCTCCCTCTCTCCCTCCCTTACCCTCCCCGTGTCTGCATCCAACAAAATCACCCCTTCATCACACGCCGGACGGTAGCGTGTGTGCGCGCATGTGAGAGAGAGTGTGAGCGGGCAGCACTCTGGCGAGACGTGAGTGTGTGGAGAGTGAGAGAGAGAGAGGGGACGAGGAGGAGAAGACAGGGCGATAGGTGAGAGGGCATGTGGCGGATGAGTGTGTGATGAGAGGAGATGGGGGGAGCGCTCGGACGGAGAGACGGCAGAGAGCGGAGGACCAGGAAGCCCCGCAAGGACGCCAAGAAGTCCAAAATCAACAGTAAGGTATCCCGTTCTCTCTCTGACACTTCTCTATGTGTCTGTCTCGTGCAAGAGTGTGTGCGTATGTGTGTTTGTTGCAGTGCATTCCATCAGACTGTGTATGTGGCTTTATAGCAGAGTAACTTCCTTTTGAATGTGTTAGACAGTTTGTTACAGGGACAGACAGACAGAACTGGCCACAGGCTCAACAATTTTTTTGCTGTCATTGTTCATTTAATGGTAAGATTTCATTACAAAAAAGCTGTGCTGTAACTTCAGATTGGAGTAAATTCATACACAGGGTGAAATATAACTGCTGATTCACCTTTTTAAACCCATTTGAACTCATCCTTTTGATGTCTTAAACTGTGCTAATCTATGAGATAATGTTAACAAATCCAATTCAGTTTTGTAGTATACATAATTTAAATATATTTTCTGCTCCAACATTGGTACTAATTCACCATTTCTCAACAGACTCATCTAACAGATCTCAACTATTAATTTAAAAGCAATTATTTTTGTTTAAAAAGAGCCGATGATCGGGTCGATTCGGGTCCTGTCAATCAAAAGGGGACGTAAAAATGTTTCAGACTGTTACTCGCACGACTTACCGAAATGTATCATGTATCATGTAATTGCTCAATCAGTGTTTCAACCACAGAAAGATGGAAAGAACCATGTTAAAAATGTAAAAAAATTGTTAAAAAAAAAAAAAACAGGTTGTGAACAATGTCACTTAATGTTGCATTACCTCAGGAATTAATTAATATTAATATTTGTTATTAATGATATATGTATGTTTGAATAAACTGGCCCTGAATAAATAGTAAGTGTTTATGGAAACTATCTTTTATACTGAGTTATACGAACATTTCCATTTTTATTTGAGTGTAATTATTATATCCAAAAATAAATAGCTGTTGCGTATAATAGCTCTGTTGTTATTTTTAACCTCTAATATTACAGTGATGTGCCAAGACAAAACAAATTTTCGGTATTTCAGAATAATCGGTTATCAGTATCTGTGCATTTCTAATAATTTGTTATCTGCCATAACATGAAAATAAACATCAGCTTGCAATCATTAATTTTCATCAGTGTTTTATTATTATGACTAATTATTAGTGGAATTTATATACTATTATAGTATTTATTATTATTTTGATTTTGCTTTAATTTTTATATTTTAAATTTATATTTTGATTTTAGTAATATGCTTTTGTCATTCTTATTATTAGTCATAGTAGTTTCTTTTTTAGATTTCTTATTTCAATAAATGTTTTTACATTTTGTTTCAGTTTTATTTTTAGTAATTTTAGTACTTCAACGTAAATATTTCAATTAGTTGCCTGTAATTTCAGCTTTATTTCAATGAATTAAAAATATTTCATTGTTTTAGTTTTAATTCATAATAACAGCACTGCAGCATATTGACCAGAATTTATGATTTACTTATATCGGTCCATACAAATACATTTGGTTCAGATATATCACAAATGTAGTGATGTCTAAATGTTTACATGATGTAAAAACCTCGGTATATATGATCAATGAACACAATATTGGACATTTTTTATCTGCAGGCCTTAAGCTTACTCTGGCTGCACCCTTACTGTTTAGCCTTAGGCTGATGGGAGAGAAAGACCATCCATGTCTTTCTTCAGCTGAAGTTCAGGCAGTCTGCACACACACAGTCTCATATTCGAGCTCCACTGCTGTTCTGACATTCTACGCTACACTGAACACATACTGATGAGAGTGTGTGTGTTTAAGGTGTGAACAAGAACAATTCAAGCATTAATGTTTACCACATTAAGCATTTTCAGTGTATTTCCCCATTTTCTGCCGTTTTCACTCTTTCTTGCTCTTTTGAATGCAATGCCTGGATCTTGTGCTACCTGCGCATGGATTTGGCAGCATGCTGATCCGCGGTCTTGACGGAGATGACACTGGCTGTGATGCGTAATCTCTTGATCCTGTAAAGTGACTGATGGGAGATTTAACGAGAGCTTGGAGTGGCAGCCGTTTTCCCGATCGGCACGATCAGACAGAATGTGGAGGTGTAGTCAGTCACAGCGATGACAAGTTTGGGAAAACAGTTTTGGAATATCTGGGAGACTTTGGGAGACTATACTTTAGGGACTCGTGAGAGTACATGAGGTGAATGAGGGCTTCTTCCTTCTCTTGTCAAACAGTTGGTTCCATACAGGACTAAAATGGATTTAAAGGATTTAAATGAAGAGTCATTTTCACACATGAATTGGCATCTCTGAATCCAAACCTTAAATTCACTGAAAGTCTTTGGGATGTTCTGGAGTAGACTTTACAGAGTGCTCAACTCTGCATTGCCAATAAACCATCTTGACCAAAAGTTGATGCACCTCTTCATGGAAAAAATAACACCACATTATTTAATATCTTCAAGAGGTTCATACATTTTTGAACATATAATTATATTCACCCAAAAATAAAATATCTGTCATTAATTACTCACCCTCGTGTTGTTCCAAACCCGTAAGACCTTTGTTCATTTTCATAACACAAATTAAGATATTTTTGATGAAATCCAAGATGTATCTCAATCACTTATAGGCAACAAACATCATTACACCTTTGAAGGCCCAGAAAGATACTAAAGACATCGTTAAAATAGTTCATGTGACTACAGCGGTTCAACCTTAATGTTATGAAACGACAAGGATACATTTTGAGTGCAAAAACAAAACAAAAATAACGACTTAATTCAATAATTTTGTCTCTTCTCTGTCATTCTACTACGCTGTTTACATTGTAGATGTAGTGCAGCGCTTCCAGGTTCTAGGTCAGAACGCAGACTCATTGTTGGCCGGCTCCTGCGTCAGCATCACTCACATGCGTCGTGGTGATCACATGTACAACATCGGTAAAAAGTTCAAAAGAACATTTATTTGAAACAGATGTTTTTTAGCATTTATAAAGGTTTTGTTTTTTTTACTTGCGCTGTCTTTGATCAATTTAGTGCACCGTTGTTAAATTTCTGTATTAATTTATTTTTTTAAACATCGTAATGACCCCAAACTTTTGACATGATGACAGTTTATAAAGATTTAAAGGACTTAAGTCATGGACAACTAACAAGTAAGAGTTTAGCTGGCACTGCAAGCTCTAGAGGAGACAAATGTGAGATTACTAGGGCTAGGTTTTAATTTGAGAAGCAGTTGATTTTGGTAAAAGTCTCAGTTTGTGCTCGCTTTAATCTCATAGCTGTCATAGAAAAACAAATTTTACACCACTTTTTCTAAGCTGTAGAGTTATATATGTCTGTATATATGCATGTCTTAGTGTGTTAACAAGCACAGTATATCTACTCCACATGAGAGTTGAAACTAACAGAGCATGAACTAGTTTGCTCCATATCTGCCAGCTGTGACCTCATCCAGTGATGTTACATTCCACTGTGTAACGTAGTTTGTTTGATGGGTTTTGATCTTTGACTAAATTTGTTTTGAGTTTTAAATTGTTTTCCTGTGGTTATATGGTAGTTTAATCATGTGGTGGTTAATGCTGAAAGGTTGCAGGTTCATACCGGAATTTAGCCCTTGAGCAAGACACTCAGGTTACTCCAGGAGAACTGACCCTGTTATACACCAGCTTTAATGAAATCCTCTGCTAAATGGCTACTTAATCATTTATAAGGTAGGTTTTTGAAATGAATGTCAGGTCTTCAAGAGAGGGTACATATTAATGTTATATATTAGAGGTTATATACTGGTGAATTTCTGATGAATTCTTTTGAATGCTTTTTCAGTACCATGCATGTGAGATTGGAGAGAGATCATAAAGCTGTGAATAGTGTCCCGTCCACTGAACTGTCCCGGGACTCTTTTATCGGCCCTGCCCTGAGGCTGACCATTACACGACCTAATTAAACCAGAGCGAGATCCAGTACAGCCAGAGAGTACTTACACGTCAGCTACTCATAACTCACACACATGGTTTTATTTCATCAGGAATAGTTTAGAATCATTCATACAATGTTGCACACTGACATGTACAAGCACTGATAAAGCATCCATCCATTTTCAACCTCAAACAAATTAAGGATACATTCTGGATACATCTGACAGTGTTTAAGGGAAAACACTTCATATATTAATTAAAGGGGTCACACTAACTTTTGTTTGAGCATAAACAACATAAAGTTACCATGCTCAAAGTTCAATTTAAAGGGAGATATTTTCTTTTACACAAATCGCTTTTTAAGGACTACAACAAATTGCTGGAAGGGACTACAACAAGCATTTTCCTGGGTTGGCGACATCACAAACCCCAAAATTTACATAAAATTTGGGCTGCTTTAGAGAAGAGAAAGAGTTGTTGTAGTGGAGGGTTGTTACCATGCCTTCATTTTATGCCGGACTGCTTCACAAATGAGGGTCAATTCAACACTGGATTTGCACAAAAGTTTAACATTACTGCACATTGTAGTCGATGAGTTGAATCAAGTCCACAGCAACTACATTAATTTATCCACTATCCATTCAGAGAGTCCTAAAAGTTGAAACTTCTTCCTGACTCTATCAGTATCCGACTCTGGTTTGAACAATGTAAGGCTGAACACTGTAACTGACAATCTTCATTTTGGCTGCATGAGATTCTCCAGCTTTGTTGTTGTTGAGCAACAGAAGTGCGAGCTGTTAAAACTCCACCCTCTTCTGGAAAGGGCCGGGAGCAGCAGCTCATTTACATTTAAAGGGACAAACACAAAAACACTGTGCTTTTGGGCTCACAGCCAAATTTGGCAAATTTGACAAGCTGTAATAAATTATTTGTGAGGTATTTTAGCTGAAATTTCACAGACTTCTGAGAATTCTGGGGACACCAGAGACATATTACATCTTGTAAAAGGGGTATAATAGGTACTTATTACAGATGAATATGAGCAGCACTAAACATTCAGAGCACATAATAGCAGGTTCTATTGCTGCAGTTTGGCGATTGTTTAAGGCAGGAGCAACCTTTTTGTCATGAAATGCCATTTGTAAGTTTCCTAGTTAATCGCTCTGTTTTGCTCATGGGCCAGTAATTTCCCCATCCATCCATCCATCCGTCGTTCTATCTGTCTGTCGTTCTACATATATCCACATTATGTTCATTACAGTCTCATGCTGACAGTAATCAGTAATTTCATAATTGCTATTTTTTGAGATCACAAGTCCTCATAATGATGATTGTGTAACTAACAGTCCAGTGTCCTGCTCATATGTTTGTCCATTTTGTGAAACAGATGGATATGAGCCAGTGGGCACGACATGTATTCCGCTTTATTTTTCTGTTTACTTTACTGCGAGTCACTTTTGATGCACCATGCAAATGGAATGTTCACATTGCAGGAAACATTATCTAATGTTAATATGAAATCAAAACCGCAGGCAGGGTGTATGATAGTCCTTGATGCATTCTTAAAGAGAGTGCATACTGTGGCCTAAAATCATACATACTGTATAGCACCCCCCCACCCACCCACCCAACATGGTTGCTTTTATATCTTCAGCCACAAATGCATCATGTGCACACATTTTCTGCCTTTCTCTACGGTTTAGATGGCAAGAATTGATGTGTAAGACTCACTACTGTAAATTAAGGTCATGTGTGCTGTGTTGAGAGTAACTGGGGAATACAGCTGTTATTTATGCATTAGCAACTTGTTCACCATGTTGTTTTGGCCTGCGTTTCACAAAATGTTATCATAGGCCATCAGAAGACTGAATGTAGTGTATGAATGGCTTAGGTTTATGATTCTTTTATGGTATTTTTTGAAGTTTGAAAGCTTCAGTCCCTGTTGTAATGTCATGGAAAGCGGCGATCAGTACCGTGTTCAGAATTTCCCCTTTTGTAGAAAGAAAGTCATAGAGGTTTGGAACAACACGAGGGTGAGTAAATGATGACAGAATTCACTTTCAGTCCAACTATATCCCTTTGAACATCAGTCCTGTAGTTACTTATTGAATTGACTCAAACCAGTACATAAGAGCACCATCTTTCTTTCTCAGTGCACCAGTCACAGGTTAATGGACCAGTTGTTCATCCATAAACCGCACCTATGAGAGCTTAAACTACTCTTCTTCTCACCTGTGGACAGAGAGACAAATTATGTGGAGTCTGAGAGAGATTGTAAGTTTGTCACCATTTTTTGTTACCAAGAGGACTCGCTCCTGAAGTCCCATTAAGACAAATGGATCTCTCAAGAAGCCGTCTGTCAGGCGTGAAGTGAGACGCTCTGCTGGAAAGCGGGGCAATAACTCAACACTAACTCACTGTGGGATAGGGAACTGACAGCTCACCACCGGCCTGCCAATCTCTCGGTCAGTGTAACGGACATCACATATGTCATTTACATGTCACATTAACACTGGTGTGTCGCCGGTCGGTTTCGCAATGTGTGCCGTTAATCCAAATGGCATGCATTATGAGCAGTGCTAAAATGCATCATGGGAAGATAGTATCAGATGTGTTAGAAGATTTGGGGCGGATTGTTATGGAATATGCCGGCAGTGATGGTTGCTTAATGAGTATCGATGGGAATGTTATGCTAATGTTTTACAAATAGTAGTGGTTTATGTGCTGTTTCTCCATTGTTGGATATGCTATGAATTCTGCAGGCTATATTATGGGATATGGGGTATAATGTGCTGTTTTAAGAGTATTCACATTCATTTAGCAGACACTTTTATTCAAACTACATATTCCTAGTGTATTTTCTGAGGAATGTGGTGAATATGATCAGGGGAATTATGGATACTGATCTTAATGGATGATAATGTTATATGTTACACATAGATGGCACATTTAACGTCATTTTGAATCATGAGTTAAATGAGTTTATAGTTTATAATGTGTAGAATATTGTGGATAGTGGTGGATATAATGTACTGATGTAAATTATGGGAAGCAAATGGGGGTTCTTTTGGATATATTATGTGACAAAGGTCATTATAGATTTATGAGTATGAATGCCGTGGGAAGTCATTTTTTAGATTATTATCTTGATAACATATCCATATGTATGTATAATGAATGTTATGAGGTGCCTTTGTGGCTCATTACAAGTAATGATAGATATAATATGGGGAAAGTTTTGAGAATATTATGGATCGTGTTGGATATAAATAGTGGAATATAATGGAGGTTTTGAGTATGTAAGGATTTTATATATTTATTCTTTTGTCCATATTATCAAAGTATGCTCTGAATACTATTATTAGATGCATTTTTCATGTCCATAATTAAAATAAGTCTAATATAATGTTATTAATAGTGTTGGATGTAAATTGGGCAAGCTGAAATACTATACATTATACGAGTTTTATGAATTTTATGACAATGTTGTGTACACTACTGTTCAAAAGTTTGGGGTCAGTAAGGTTTTTAAATGTTTTTTTTAAAGAAGTCATTCATGCTCACCAAGATTTATTTGACTAAACCATACAATAAGACAGTAATATTGTGAAATATTATTGTGATTTAAAATAATTGTTTTCTATTCAAATATATTTCTGCTTAATGTGTCTTTCCTTTCATGAATATAAAGCTCAGAAAAACAGCATTTCTTTGTGAAGAAATCTTTTGTAACATAATAAATGCCTTACTGTCACTTTTAATCAAATGAATGCATCCTTTTGTACAGTAAAGTAGTGTATGTTTTGGGCATAGTGAAGTATATAATGGGAAACATAGGAAGTAAGATGGACAGTGTTCAATATATATTGGTAGGATGAAGTACAGTTTATACTATGGGAGGCGTAAGGAATGTTATGGACTGTGTTTTGCACATATTGGTTAGATAATGAATGTTATAAGAAGTGTAGTGAGTTTTATGGAATGTGTTGGATATATATTTAAGCAAAGGCGGATGTATTGTGGAAGTGTGTGGTGTATTTTGGGCTGTGCCATGCTCCGATGGTCAGGGCTGTCAGAGGCACATGGATGGCAATGCTGACTCAAGCTTTTCTCTTTCTGTTGGTCTGTCCATGATCTGATGATGGAAGGCATTCCTCACGTTCCTTTACACACACACACACACACAATATTCATGTTTGTGTATATTGGATGCTAAAGTCAGCAGTATGTGGACTGGAGTGACTGTGCTCAGCTTTATGACTGCGGTGAATAGCTTCATATTTATAAATCACATCAATGCCATGGCCGAGGGTATAAACAGACCCTGTTTACACAGTCCCACTTTCATTGCCGTAACACCCCGTAAACCTGTGGAACCCGTCAACACCTGTTTATCACCTCACCTTTAACTCTGACAATTTAACAAACACAAGAGCCAGTAATTAGAGCCATACACAACTGTCACCAAGTCATTGCCTGGGAATTGTTGCCTTTTTGAAATCACATGATCAAGTCACCTTTATTTATATATAGCGCTTTATACAATACAGATTGTTTCAAAACAATTTTACAGTGACAACAAAATCAATTATGCAAACTCGGCTGTAAAGGAGCTCTAAAAAGCCAATAGAGTCATAATTCAGCTGAAGTCAGTTCAGTGTTGATTCAGTTCAGATCAATAACTGTAAAGTTATGAAATTAGTTCAATTAAGGTATAAGCAGTTCTACAGAAGACAATAATGTCATTATTCAGCTTTAGTCAGTTCAGTGTTGATTCATTTCAGTTCAATAACAGTGTCTATGTCAATTATGAAACAAAGTTGAATCAGCCATAAAACGGCTCTGCAGAAAACGGTGTCATCATCCAGCTCAATTTAGTTCAAGTTTTGTTCTAATCTGATTGTGTCAGTACAGTCAAATCAATAAAATTACTGAATATTAAGTGTACCATGCTCAGTCGGTTGGGCAAGCTCTCCTGTATTATGGGTAATGTAGTCATAATATAGTACCCAAATTTGAATTATGGTAATAGGTTAAGCATTCTTGTTGCTCAAACAGTAGAGCAGGCTGCTTGTAATGTCAATGTCATGGGTTTGATTCCCAGAAATGGCATGAACTGATAAAATGTTTGAAATATGTCACTTTGCTTTAGAATAAAAGTGTCTACAAAATGCATAAATGTTAATAGGTGGCATATACACTGTACCTATAAAATAACTGTATTGGCATCAATACCTTTAATACCTTTTACCTCAGAACCTTTAACCATTCCACAAAAGATGAAAAGGTGAGGTAAAAGTTCTTTAGGTTTTTAAAAATGTTCATTACACTAAGAAAAAAAGATTCTTTTAAGAAATGTTCACTAAAATGTTCTTTGGGGAACCAAACATGGTTCTTCAATGGCATCACCTTTATTTATAAAAGCGTATGTAAAAAAAAGAAAAAACAGATATTTCCAAGTTATAAGTAAAAGGACATTATTGAAGCATGAATTTCATAATAATAATAATAATAATAATAATAATTTCAGTATTTCTACGTCAAAATTTCACTCTTAATTCAATGTATTAATTCTTTGTAATTGTTTGTGATATTTACTAGCAAATTCTGAGTGTTTCATAGTTTTCACTATTTTTGTTCAGTGTAGTTGCACGTTAAGTAACAGGTGTGTGTGTGTGTGTGTGTGTGTGTGTGGGAGGGGCTGGCGTGGTCATCCAGGGTGTGTATCTCTCAGTGGTCAGTTAGTTGGTCAGCAGGGTTTCAGCAGCAGTATGTTGTGTCCTGTGGCAGAGCGCTGGGGATATCTAACAAAATGCTGAGAGTAGAAAAAGAGAAAACCACCCGCTATCCAGCCATCGAGGTCAGAATGCCACATTTAAATGATTTCTTAGTTTTCCTTGTAGTCGAACCTGTATACGCACCTGTTCAGAAAAGATTAGACATCACAAAAGACATGAAAACACAGCTGATAGAGGTTTTTAAGTGGCAGTAGTTTAATTAGCGGTAGTGGCAGTTTAAGTTTAATTTATTGTGAGATTTGGCTACATGCGTTTAAGTGTGCTTCAGAAGTCATGCAGTCTCTTGGTAAAATCTGTTGTTTTGGTTCTGGCTGCTGTTCTGGATTTCTTAAAGAGATAGTTCACCAAAAAAATCTGTCATTTACATGTTTTTTCAAACCTGTATGAAGGACAAATATGCTCTTATAAGGGCTGATCACAGACAATTAGTTTTTTTCCATTCTTCTGTGCTACTTTTCCATTGTTTTTCTATGTAAACACACTAGACACACTGTGGACGTGTTTTTTTTTCATTCCACTGATCTGCATCTCGGGTTTTTGAACCGCAAAAAAAGAAGAAGCTCTGTTTCAATGGCCCCTTAATGTGTATTCTACTGTAACTGGACACGAAGTGCCACATTTGAAAAACTTTATGAAAGATTAGCCTCTGAGTCAAGAGAAACTCTTAAGATTTCTGAAAACATATTTTCACATAGTTTATTAGAAACCTAATCTAGCTTTCTAATAAGCCTGGCATTGTATAGTATGAATATTGTGATGAATCCCTTATGTTCATTGTATGTCGCTTTGGATAAAAGTGTCTGCTAAATGAAGAAAACATGCAAATGTATAGTGTTATCAGGCTTTATGTTGTCATGAAGTAAAATGCCAAGTTTTTTCATATATGAACTCTACTCTCCGCTAACTAAAATGTTTGTCTCTGCTTTAGTGTGTTTGTCTGTTTGTGTGTGTCAGCACATGGCAGTATGCGGCTTCATATGTCACATGACCAGTAGAGACAAACAAAGAGAACACAGCTCATGAAAATGGCTTCAGTGACAGCAGCACACAGGTCATGTGTAGTATGCAGGATTTGAATAGGGCTGTTTTACTCCTACTCTCTCAGTATGTGTGCACATGGAATTGTTTTCATTGTTAACAAAACACATTTTGTGAAAATGGCATCTTTGACCATCAGTACTGTATAGTGCATAGAAAAGGTTTTCATTCAACTTATTTGTGAAAATTATAAATAGATAAATATTTGATTTTATTATATAATTGTGTGTGTGTGTGTGTGTGTGTGTGTGGGCGGGTATTCCCTACGTTATGGGGACCAAATGTCCCCACAGGTATAGTAATACTAGTAAATTTTGATCTTGTGGGGACATTTTTTTTGGTCCCCATGAGGAAACAAGCTTATAAATCATACAGAATTATCTTTTTTGAAAATCTAAAATAGCAGAACATTTTCTGTGATGGGTAGGTTTAGGGGTAGGGGTAGTGTAGGGGGACAGAATGTACAGTTTGTACAGTATAAAACCATTATGCCTATGGAATGTCCCCATAAAAAAGTGTGTGTGTGTGTGTGTGTGTGTGTGTGTGTGTGTGTGTGTGTGTGTGTGTGTGTGTGTGTGTGTGTGTGTGTGTAATAAAAAGTTTTGGGGTCGGTAAGATTGTTTTACTGTTTTTGAAAGAAGTTTCTTATGTTCACCAAGACTGCATTTATTGGATCAAAATACAGTAAAATTATGAAATATTATTAGAATTTAAAATTTAAGTTTAAGCTTTTTAAGTTAATCTATTGTCAAATATTACTCTGATAGCAAAGCTGAATTTTCAGCATCATTGCTCCAATCTTCAGTGTCACATGATCCTTCAGAAACCATTCTATATGCTGATTTGCTGATCAAGAAATATTTCTGATTATTATCAGTGTTGAAAACATTTCTTGATGAATAGAACGTTCAAAAGAACATGTTTTATTTGAAATAGAAAGCTTTTGTAACATTATACACTACCGTTCAAAAAAGTTGGTGCTTTTGCTTAGCAAGGATGCATTAAATTGATTAACAGTGACAATAAAGACATTTATAATGTTACAAAAGTTTTCTGTTTCAGATAAACACTGTTCTTTTGAACTTTATATTCATCGAAGAATCCTGTGGAAAAATTTTACAAAACTGTAGGTACAAAACTGTTCAACATTGATAATTATTTCTTGTAGGATCATGTGGCACTGAAGACTGGAGTAATGATGCTGTAAAATCAGCTATACTGTCATAGGAATAAATTACATTTTAAAATATATTCAAATAAAAAACAGTTATTATAAATTGTAATAATATTTCACAATATTGCTGTTTTTACTGTATTGTGGATGAAATCAATACAGCCTTGGTGAGCATCAGAGACTTCTTTAAAAAAACTTAAAAACATGTTTTAGTGTGTATATAGAATAGAATAGAAACAATATAGTACATGTCTTTCCTGTCACTTTTGATCAATCTAATATGACCTTTCTAAATAAAAGTATTTAAAAAAAAAAAAAAGTATTTTAAGTCTTACAAACTTTTAAAAGTCTCACAAACTTTTGAATGATATTTAAAATATTTCATTGATATATTGGTTTTA
Organism: Zacco platypus; assembly: GCA_038088235.1. Classification (NCBI taxonomy): domain Eukaryota; kingdom Metazoa; phylum Chordata; class Actinopteri; order Cypriniformes; family Xenocyprididae; genus Zacco; species Zacco platypus. Next base: position 18,469,035 of record CM076075.1, on the reverse strand, counting down.
CACACACACACACACATGTATATATATATAATGTATGTATATATATGTATATGTAAAAATGTTCAAAGTTTTCTGTTATGGTTAGGGAATAGAAAATGTCCCATTTCAGATAGCAAAGTAAACGTGTGAGAGACTCAGTGAATGTAAAGCTCGTTAAAGCAGCAGAACATGAGCTGTTAAGGTGAGTGATGTGTTGCCGGTAGGTAACCCTAGCAACACGACTCATCTTTTGAAAATTAAGAGGAGCTAAATTATGGTCATGAATCAGGAATGTCTCTGCACATGTGTGTAGTACACTACACTACACATACACTCACACAGAGAGAGAGAGAGAGAGAGAGCCATGAAATCAACCCATGCATCACATTTTTTCCATGGCGAGTTAATATAATATGTAGTTTATTTATGAATCTGGCTGTTTAATGGCCCAAAGGAACACACACAACACAATAAACCAATTAGGTTACACACACACATTCATGCTGCTTCTCTAAACTATCTGTAATACATGTATGACCTTACATGCATCAATTGTAAGATTTTTTTTCAGGTAACTTGCTGTGGTGTATTGGCAATTTTGTCTAAATGTCAGTGCATGTTTAATCAGAGCAGTAAACAGTTAGATAACAAATGTAGTTGTCATGCACATGATTTCATGTCATCGTGTACACTACCATTCAAGTTTGGGGTCATTAAGATTTTTTTTCCCTGAGAAATTAATAATGTTATTCAATAATGATGCATTAATTGATAAAACGTGGCAATAAAGAATTTTGCATTGTTGCAAAACAGTTCTATTTCATATAAATGCTGTTTAAATAAATTCTACCCTTGTTCTTTGCTTTTCCTGTCCTTTCCATCCTTCTCACTGTCTCTTCATTACTCCCTCTCCTCATGCTTTCCATTTACCCTTTTCTTTCACTTCTTGTCTCTTTCATGCTTGGCTCTATCATGTTACTGCATATTTCATACGACACACATTTAAACCCCAAAACAGTGGGCTAGAGTCTTAAATAATATACAATAAACCTCTGCCTTAAAGCAGCCTCTTTTCCTTTGATAGCAGGGTTTATAGAGAGGGAATTTAACTGTGAATATGACTTCTTTGGCCAGAATGGTTGCAGCCCTGTTCTGTATGGGTCACTTAGTTTAGTGGTGTGGCAAAAATTGCCCTGCAGACACTGACACTGCCCTAACCCAGATTCAATGGTACGCAAAGTACAACACACAGCCGGGCTCTGGGGGAAGGGAAGTACATCTGTACACTCCAGCATAACTTGCATTCATAGTGTTTTGCAATAATGCACTGTGGGGTATGAGTGTTCACTGACTAACGACATAAATATAGTACATTTGTTTTGAGATGGCACTCTCGGTACAAAACCCTGCGCCATTAATCAATTTCTGCACTGCTTTTTGTTTTCTTTTTTTTTTTTCTTTCTGTTTTGATGTGCAGCTATTGGTTTGGAAAGAACCCGCATCAGGTTCACTGGATAGCAAATTTTGTTTTCTAATAGTTGATTTGTTTGTTTGTGCAGCTGTCTAGGTCTGATTCATTTTCACTACAGAAAAGGGGATTTACTAAGTTTATTAATCAATTATTAATATTTCAACTTCATTAATAATTGTGTGTGTGTGTATATATATATATGTGTGTATATATATATATATATATATATATATATATATACATGTGTATATATATATATATATATATATATACATATATTTACAGTGAGCACGGAAAGTATTCAGACCCCCTTAAATTTTTCACTCTTTATTATATTCCAGCCATTTGCTAAAATCATTTAAGTTCATTTTTTTTCCTCATTAATGTACACACAGTGCCCCATATTGACAAAAAAACACAGAATTCTTGACATTTTTGCAGATTTATTAAAAAGAAAAACTGAAATATCACATGGTCCTAAGTATTCAGACCCTTTGCTGTGACACTCATATATTTAACTCAGGTGCTGTCCATTTCTTCTGATCATCCTTGAGATGGTTCTACACCTCCTTCATTTGAGTCTAGCTGTGTTTGATTATACTGATTGGACTTGATTAGGAAAGCCACACACCTGTCTATATAAGACCTTACAGCTCACAGTGCATGTCAGAGGAAATGAGAATCATGAGGTCAAAGGAACTACCTGAAGAGCTCAGAGACAGAATTGTGGCAAGGCACAGATCTGGCCAAGGTTACAGAAAAAATTCTGCTGCTCTTAAAGTTCCTTAGAGCACAGTGGCCTCCATAATCCTTAAATGGAAGACGTTTGGGATGACCAGAACCCTTCCTAGAGCTGGCCGTCCAGCCAAACTGAGCTATCGGGGGAGAAGAGCCTTAGTGAGAGAGATAAAGAAGAACCCAAAGATCACTGTGGCTGAGCTCCAGAGATGCAGTCGGTAGATGGGAGAAAGTTGTAGAAAGTCATTCATCACTGCAGCCCTCCACCAGTCTGGGCTTTATGGCAGAGTGGCCTGACGGAAGCCTCTCCTCAGTGCAAGACACATGAAAGCCCGCATGGGGTTTTAAAAAACACCTGAAGGACTCCAAGATGGTGAGAAATAAGATTCTCTGGTCTGATGAGACCAAGATAGAACTTTTTGGCCTTAATTCTAAGCGGTATATGTGGAGAAAACCAGGCACTGCTCATCACGTGTCCAATACAGTCCCAACAGTGAAGCATGGTGATGGCAGCATCATGCTGTGGGGGTGTTTTTCAGCTGCAGGGACAGGACGACTGGTTGCAATCGAGGGAAAGATGAATGCGGACAAGTACAGGGATATCCTGGACGAAAATTTCCCCAGAGTACTCAGGACCTCAGACTGGGCCGAAGGTTTACTTTCCAACAAGACAATGACCCTAAGCCCTAAATAATGAAGGAGAGGCTTCACAACAACTCTGTGACTGTTCTTGAATGGCCCAGCCAGAGCCCTGACTTAAACCCAATTGAGCATCTCTGGAGAGACCTAAAAATGGCTGTCCACCAACATTTACCATCCAACCTGACAGAACTGGAAAGGATCTGCAAGGAGGAATGGCAGAGGATCCCCAAATCCAAGTGTGAAAAACTTGTTGCATCTTTCCCAAAAAGACTCATGGCTGTATTAGATCAAATAGTGCTTCTACTAAATACTGAGCAAAGGGCCTGATTACTTAGGACCATGTGATATTTCAGTTTTTCTTTTTTAATAAATCTGCAAAAATGTCAAGAATTCTGTGTTTTTCTGTCAATATGGGGCGCTGTGTGTACATTAATGAGGGAAAAAAATACTTAAATGATTTTAGCAAATGGCTGGAATATAACAAAGTGTGAAAAATTTAAGGGGGTCTGAATACTTTCCGTACCCATTGTACATATGTATATATGTGAATATAACTTCAGTGAACATTTGATTGGACAAAAGATTTGATGAGAAGCTGAAGTCTACGGTGATGTTATGGAAATCCGTGATCCATTTTTGCAGAAGTGAGAGACTGTTTGAATGCCTATATCTCCTGAAATTTGTCATCATTTTGGAACACACCAGCTTATTCATAGCCATAAGGCTAACACATTAATATTAAAGCTAAACAACTTAAATTTTGATTTCACGTGGACTTTAAATAGGCACTGCACATGCCAATCGGTATATACACACACATAGATAGAGTGAGAGAGAGACATATATAAACTCTTACGACTTTTTTTATTCTTATACTCAGTGGCCATCAATCAATAGTCTTATATTGTACAGTTGTTTTTCATTTGATTGCATCATTTGCGGTGCTTCATGCTTCACTGTTACGCTTTATAAGAGAATTATTAGACCTCTCATGTCATATAGACAGTAGAAAACAACTGTCAGTTTCATAAAGTAACAAAAAATCCTAGTAATTTTCTCTATATAGAAGTTCAAGAATGTTCAAGTTCTTTGCACTCTCAAACATATTGTAACATCAGTATTCTGACCAGTACCATGACTATGATTTATCATTAGTGTTTCATGTGATGAGGTTATCCCTCCATAAACACACTTGTTCTTGTCTTCTTTTTTTTTTTTAATTCTACAAATGAAAGGTTGTAATTCCGTGATTGGTTTGGTCAAAATTATGAAACTAAATAGAGAAAAACAATTTGAACTAGAGACAATGTTTAGTCTGCTAAGCCCTGTACATTTTAAAGCAAATTGTCATTTTATACCCTTATTCTATTTCTATCGTCAGGTTGAACAAAACGCAATGTGCTTATATGCAAGAGTCATCTTCAAGGAAACATTTGGCCTGTCTCTGGAAGCTCCAGATTTTTTAATCGTTTCTTGGTAGTCTATGTGATTTAATTACCCTTCGTTTAATATCTTCTGCTGGTTTGTCCCTTCGCTTTTGGCATTAACATCCTTCTGTCAGTCAATAATGGCTCCCCTAAAGATGATCAGGTTAAACCTAAGTTCTCAGCATTCTTCCATTTGCAGTCATTTTATAACATAAAATTATATTCACTTCACGGATAAACAATCTCATTTCTGCTCCCTGTGTTAATGTACACAATCGTTGAATTATGAAGTGAGCCTTGATTCTTGATGTTCTCATTTCATAGAGAGAAGATTGTCAGTCATATGTTTGGTATAATAATAGCATAGAAGCATGGTGGGAAAGTTAGTCATCTCATCATGCCATTTGTATGTGTGTTGACAGTGATGTGTGCTGACATGTAAATGGTGTATATTGTGGGATCTAGCATCTCGAATGTTTGCTGAAGTGAGAGTTAATGTCTCATAAATTTGCTGTGGGCTGACTTACTATAAGCTAGGCACAGGATATTAGCAATAGCTGTTTTGATTACTTTTATGGAAATTTACCCATTTGCCAGTTATTATTTGACAACAATATTTTTTATTGCACATATTTATTTTATTGCACTGGTATCATTATTATTGTTATTATTATCATTTAACATTTATTGTTTAACTTTTTTTTTTAACCAATTTTAGTTCGTATTTAAGATGATACTTTGATTTTGCTATTGATTTATGATGGAATTATCATGTTTACAAATTCAAGTGGAGAAACTTTTTTTCTTAGATTTTTGAGCCTCAACTCTGCAAGTTGAGTTGTGAATTAATTAATAATGTCAGAAGCAAATAGGTAGTGATCATAATGAGCTGTAATTTTAAATGTTGACTGTACAGTTTAGTTTAGTACATTATGTGTACTGTTGATGAAGAATAGCGGTAATGCTTGCCAAAATATGCTTGGCTCTTCATTTTGTTACAATAGTGCTAAAACAAGGAGAGGTACAAAGGAGAGAAGAAATATGAAATTGCAGGGTACATCTGTTTTATTCTGTGTATATACACCTCTCGATCATGGATTACATTATAAAACTGGATTTTCATGAGTAGGAACTGACTTGGAAGACTCTTACAAAAAAAAAATATATTTTTGGTTGTACATTTATTCTACATTATAGGTTCATCTAAGAATCCTCTTCTTACCAACCGTTTGTTCTTGGGGATTTAAAAAGTTCTTAATGTTACTTTATTGGTTCTTATTGGTTTGAGATTTCATGTGTTAACAAAATCAAAGCCCCTTAAGTTTGTTAAAGCACCTTCAGATGAATGATTTTTAATTTTACAAAAGATTTCTATTTCACAATAAAGGCTGTTCTTTTTAACGTCCTATTTAGCAAAGAATCATGAAAAAAACGTATATCAGTTTCCACAAAAGTATTAGCAACTGTTTAAACACTGAAAATTATGTGAATTATGAGAAATATTGGTAACACTTTACTTAAGCATTTATGTATTATGCTTTATAAAGGTATTCATAATGTAGGTTATAATGGATTATATCATTTCATAAATAACTGTAACCAAAGTTAAAATGCATTATAAAATTAGCAGATTCCTTGTTAAATCTGAAACTGATTGTTCATTGTGTTTTAATGCATTATACTTAGAAAGGCTTAACATAAGTGTTATAATGTATTATAACTGTGGTTACAATTATTCATATACTGTAAAGTGCATTTTAAGGTGCATTAAAACAATAATTAATGCATTAAAATGACTTTTACAATGTATTAATACATAAAGGCTTTAAGTAATGTGTTACCAAAATATTTCTTGAAATATGAAGGATCATGTGACACTGAAGACTGGAGTAATAATGCTGAAAATTCTTTTTTGCCATCAGAGGAATAAATTACATTTTAAAATATAATATAAAGCAGTCATTTCAAATAGTAATAATTTTTCACAATACTGGGGCCTTGCTGAGCAGAGACTTTCTATATATATATATATTAGGCTTGTTGGACTAAAGGTCCAGTGAAGTATATATATATATATATATATATGTATGTATATATATATGTATGTATATATATATATATACACTATATATGCAGCCGTCTTTAGAATTAATTTTGTGTGTGAACTTCCATTCTTGCGGTAGCTCTGTATATTTCTATGGCATCGCTGTCGAAAAGTAATTTGCTGGTAAAGTGGATTGATTTATTTTAAAGTTAACGAAAGTTATCATGAGCAATGTAATATTTGAAAAGGATGTCATGACAAATGTCAGTAGATCGGGAAGATTTTAAAACGAGCGGCTCATTCATTAATCCGTAAGATCTTACCTTCATGCTGTGGAAATACAAATCAGAAGACAGAACTCAGTGAGCGCATTGCTGAAAAGGGACGGGACTACATAAGGTCTATATGAGTATCGTATTTTTCTTGCTGAAGCAGTAATAGCAAAGCCCTCACGTGGTTGTCAACACCAGTCTCTCTCAAATTATACACAGTCCTGCATTCTCTTTAGATCTGAACTCTTGAGTTCATCAGCTTCTGCCTGAGGGATGGTGTTGTGAATGAATGCCAGCATGTGGCCGGGCATTGTAAAGCCTGAATGGGTGAGAACCCAATTTTGAAATGTTGCCATGGCTTGGATGGTGATCCTCACATCTGGAGATCAACTCTGTGCTTCCATCCAGTCCAGAATTTAGAAGAGCCATTTTCAGAACCAGTCCAGTTCTGACAACTGCACAGATAAATCCATATAAATGGGCATAAAAAAATTGTCAGAACAATAGCTTTGCATTTATGTTCTCAGTTTTATTGTTGCTTTTTGATTCCATCCATATGGGTTTCAGGTTATCGTAATTGGTGTTTACAATGTTTGTTATATCAAAAAACCTGTAAATTGCATGTAAATTTACTCCTTGTGACACGACTGATTCAGAACCTTTAAATTCATTGTTTTCAGAGACAGTAGTGCAACAACATTCTTTCCACCGACCTCTGTATCTATAAGTAGATGTAGGCTGATGAAAAACATGGGAATTTTTAAGCACTTGAGTTAATACCCACTTCCCCTTTTCGAGTGCAGTTTTCAAACAATCACATCGATGTGAGTTTGTGCTGTAATTGTCCTGAAATGTTAAGCATTAGGTTCATTTTGGAGTCTTGTAACGTTCATTGATTTTACAGTTTTGCCTCTTGTTGCTCGTAAAAATGTTTCTTTGCGTTTTACTCGAGGGCTGTTGTTATTACAGATTCCAGTCTGATGTATTTCATCATTTCATTGTGTTACACTCGACAATATTCTTCTACATACGGCGGAAGTTGCTTTGTTGATGCAACAGAGCTGCTGTGAAGGTGTGTATGTGTGTTTTATTTATTTCAGGCTTTTGTTAGCAGTAGATAGCCCATATACATCAGATCTGTTTTAGTAATTGATCTATCCAGGCTGGCCAAGAGCTCTCCACAGACGATTGCTTAATTGCATGTTGGATAGGCATTAGTATATCAACTTGCATCACCCACAACAATCATCAGAGTTCAATTGTTGTGTCCCAAATTCTGAAATATACACTGTAAACACACTATACACACATATTGTAATGAAGGAGACAGCAGGATGAGATCAAAATGCAGGCTTTTATTAAGCAACGTGGTCAAACAGGCAATGGTCAAATCAACAGCAAACAGGAATTTCAGAGGGTAGGCAGAGTTGTAAACGTAAAACAGGCAGGATCAAAACCAGGAAAACAAGACAGGGAATAACGCTCAGAAATGACAACTTAACAGAATATCAAGACTTCGCAGGGAGTGAAGTGTGAATGGTGTTTATATGTGGTGAGGGTGATGAGGTGCAGCTGGTGCGGTAATCAGTGACTGGGTACGGGGCTTATGGGAAGTGTAGTCCGTGTGAAGAAATGAGTGTGAGTGAGTGAAGAGTGTCCAGAGTGGAGTACCCTCTAGTGGAATTTCCGGGCACTCCAGCTGACAATCGTGATACATATAGTCAGTGCTGTGGAAAGTTATTTTTAAAGGTAATGCGTTACAATATTGTGTTACTGACTAAAAGTAACTTAATGCATTACTTAGTTACTTTTTATGAAAAATAATCTGAACCTGGGCTGGACTTTTTTTTAATGTTATGTTTTTGGCAAATGTAAAGTTATTTTTACACCAAAAGTGAAATGAATAAGCCTCAGGCTGAAGGTAGTGCAATCTTACACCTGTACAGTAGAGGGCGCAGCTCATTCAAACCTTTCAGCTGCTATTCTAGATTGCAGAAAAACTGGAGAAGAAAGCTGAACACTCTTAATTTAGCAATAAAAAAGTCTATTTTGCTTATTGGTATGGTTGAATTGCTCATCAAAGGTCAACACCAAAGACATTAGTTAAAAAATTGTGATTAAATACATTAGGTATATTTGTGTTATTTAACATATTCAGTTATTACATAATATTCTGTTTGCATTTCACTGTTTTTATTCATTTTTTGAGGAATGAATCTGAATCTGTTTTTGTGCAAGTGAGATGAGTAAATGCATGCTTACATTTAGTCTAGAACTGCCATCTTGTTTACATGCAATGCCTCTGCACTTATGATTTCTCTGAACATGAGGACAGGAGAGGTGTCCGTCAATACATGGGAAAACAAAGTAACTTGCATTACTTACTTGAAAAAGTAACTCAGATAATGTTACTTTACTGGTTACTTGAAAATGTAATCTGATTACGTAACTCACGTTACTTTTAATTCTGCCAACACTGTATATAGTGTATGAACTATAGTGCTCAATCAACAGCAATTACCATCGAAAATAATTCCGGCTCCTCTGGTAAAATGTCTGTATTATTTCGGCTGTAAAGTTATTCTGGATTATTTTATGATCATTAGGCGTCATTTTGTCATGGCAACTTTACACAAAAAAGGTTAGCAAGTGATTTTTTTTTCTTCACACTAGATGTTTGGCATAAAAAGTCAACATGTACAGTTGCTCTCATGACTCCAATCAGGTCACAAGTTATTATCCAAAATTACCACCATAACCATCACATGATTATTGGGTTTTTATGCTCCATTATTGCTAGTAAAAGCAAACTCATCATGAGACATTGGCAAACTTGTAATTTTCATTATCCATAATATTGTTGAATCAAGATGTGAGCCATCCAGCTAACATAATTGAGTCATATTTCAGTGCTAGAGAGGCAGTATTTGTAATCTATCTTAAAATCTGTGGAAATATTAAGTATGTGGGGGGAAAAGACAGAGAAATCGAGAGCTGTAATATTATATTATGATTTGTTCTTCTCATAGTAGAAAAGCTGTTTGGTTTTCCACCATCCAATGAGATTACCCGCATCAAATAACCACTAGAGGTTTTACGCTGGACTCACACACAAACATGCAACTCACACACACTCTCTCTCTCTCTCTCTCTCTCTCTCTCTCTCTCGCTCTTTCTCTCTCTCTCTCTCTCTCTCTCTCTCTCTCTCTTTATCTCTATCTCTGTCTCTCTCTTTGCCAAAAATTCTTTTGTATCCCATCTCCATAACAACAGCCTGAGTGGCTGAGAGCGAGAGAGGACTGAGAGAGTGAGTTTCTAATATTCACCGCATGGAAAGGCGGAGCTGTGGAGAGCATGTGTGAGTGTGTGTGTGTGTGTGAGAGAGAGACAGAGATGCTCAGATGGTAGTGTGCCAGGGTGGAATCAGGGCGGTGTGATGACTTGATGCACATCAGAGTAGATGAAGACGCTGGAGATCAGCTAACGCCACACATGGTGAGAAACCCACGCCTTTTACTTGCATTTGGCAGGGGACAGGTGTGAGAGTGTGTGTGTGTGTGTGTGTGTGTGTGTGTGTGTGTGTGTGTGTGTATGTGCACGTGTGAGAGTGTGTGTTTGGCCGGCCTCGATCTTCTGAAGGTTTTATGTAACAGGCTGCAAGACCAGAGATGGTAAGATAGAGCTATACACTACTGTCATACTGTTGCGCTCAGCAGCGTGTGCTGGACTTGAAAACAGGAGACAAAGTCTCTGTGTTCTCTTTTTTTAGTTTAAGACTAAAAATTATGCATTATGCATTATTTACTATGAACAAGATATCATTATATGATATATATATATATATATATATATATATATATATATAATTGAATAGTTATGTTTAAATGAACATACTGTTTGTTAAAACTACATCAAAGTCAATTTCATGATAGTTTTTAAACATTACATTGCTTAAATATAACTGCAGTAATGGCTAAATTATTTTTAATAGGCACCTTCTTTTCAGTAAAAACAGATAATTCAAGTTCATTTAGACTTTGTCAGAGTGGGGAAGTCATTTACTCTGTAATTAGTCCATCTATTTCCACTAGTTTGTCTCATTCAGATTGGCTCTGTGGAACAGATGTGAACAGGTACTATTGTATTGAATAAGGCAGGTGTTATTATTATTATTACTATTATTGTATCGTGTACATTTAACCAATCACAATGTTGTGGAGGCACTGCTTCCTCTCAAGTGACTTTTTGTTTTTATTTTTCTGTTTACTTCACCACATTCATGAGTGTGTAACACAAAAGGTGACATTTTGAAAGAAATCCAAATAATGATCCAATTTTTATAATATAAAAGTTTTTTTTTCATATAGTGAAAGTCATTGGTGTCCAGTGTTTTAAAATATCTTATTTTGTGTTCCACAGAAGAAAGTCATACATGCTTTCTTTTTTAGATGAGATCCCTTTTATTTTTCCATACAAAAAAAAAAAGTGTGTTTTTTGAACCGTAAAGTTTAAATTGTCTATTAAACAGTCTTGTGGTTATTTTGCCTCAGACATTTTTTATTTATTTATTTATTTTTGGATAAACTGAGGGATGGGTCAAAATTATTTTTAAATTGTGTGTTTGTTTTAATTATTAGTTTGATTCAGCCACAGATGTTAAAATTGAGTATCTGAAACTCTTGGCTAGAATATCTCTCTAATAATATATACATTTATGTTGTTTTCATTCTTACATAATAAGAGTTTGTGTAACAAGTCATGGAAAGGTACTTTGAAGCTTATAGGAAATTCTTTGGGTGGAAGAAATGAGCTGTAGCTACAGTACTATTTGATTTTCTCTTTCAAGTAGAACTCAGTCTTGTGGAAATGTTCAGTGCATTTTGAAATGTTATATGATTTTAAACAATGGATTATGGATCAGGAATGTTGCATCAACAGCTGTTCTAATGTATTTATTAAGACTTTTGTCTGTATGTCTCCAAAAGCTCAAATTAAGTCATTTCTGTGGAGTACTGTGGAGCTTTATTCCATCTCTGTTTCTTCCGCTTGGGAAAACTCGCCTGTTTTTGCTTTTATCCTTCTTTTGCATTATTCAACTTGCCTCACATCTCTCTCCCTCTCTTTTTCTCTCATTCCCTCAGGCTAACTTGAAAAAGTTTATGGAATATGTTCAGCAAAGGAACGTTGAGAAGGTATCAAAGTTTCTGGAGAAAGGTCTTGACCCAAACTTCCACGACCCAGAGACCGGAGGTAAGTGATACCATCTTTACTTAAAAGTCCAGATTAATCTTCCAACTACCCAGTTTTCTGTGTGTTTTCTTGTAAATATGGCTCATGAGGACACACATGTGTATAATGACATGGGTTTTACAATGTAAACACCTTAAAAGTTATAGTATACTGTGGATTTTTTTTTGTTTGTTTTTTGTGAGACTTTGAAAATGCCAAAAGTGTTCTGTGCTGTGTGTGTGTGTGTGTGTGTGTGTGTGTGTGTGTGTGTGTGTGTGCCTGAGCGTATGTTGACTTTGCTCAATACTGTTAAATTGGTGCCATGACCCTATCTCTTGGTGTTTATCTCTTGGCTCTGGGTCAGCCAACTGCTGAATTTGACCTGAACAGTAGATATCCATTTCAACTGTATTTCAGTAATTCTTCAGTTAGAGATCTTTTTGGTCCCCTTGCAAGTTGTTAGTAATGTTGTTAAAAAAATGGAAAAGTTTGTTTCAATATTTATGTGTTCATTTAAAAAAAAAATTAAATTACTGTCCCCAATATGGCTTTCATTCCTATCATGGCAGGCATAAAAAACACTTTATTCTTGGTTTGGTTGAAATGAAATTGATTTATTATTGTTGTTGTTGTAATAATAATAATAATATATTTTAGATTTTTATGTCATAATCTGCGTGTTGCTTTATTAGCGTTTTTACTTCAATTAATTAATAATTCATTTTCATTAATTTTAGGTTAATTGACAGCTAGCTAACTTTTATTAACATGTTTTATTCAACTACTCCAAAATAAATAAATAAATAATTGTATTGGCATCACACATCTTACCAAAAATGTAATCCATCATACATTATTTTGCAAAATCCACTTGAGGTTTGATCAAGACCACGATGAAATCTCCTTCAAGAAAAGTGATAAATGTTTTAAAGGGACAATATGTAAGTGATTAAAATATCCAAAAACCAATAGAACAGTGTTAGATATTTGTTGATTTGTGTACTTGCAGTATCCCAGATGTTTCAAAGAATGGACAGACTGTGGCCGTGCGTTGCCTCTCAATGACATCATACCTTCGTTACCCTCGATTTCTGGTTTTATTTTGTAGAAACCATGGAAACACCGTAGAGACGCTTTAATATATTATGTTTTATTAGACAAGGGAACAACTGTTTGGATACAATTATAGACAGAAAATTAATTGTTATATAGCTCAACACGCTTATTGTTTGATCTTGTTTTCTTGATTATACTAATATGATATTCTATTGATCTATCTTACTGCAGTGTGCATCAAGCGTCTCACAGCAGCTGCTGAGCGAACACACAGAGTAACTTTACAACATAATTTTCAACACACACAAATGTATCTAATATAAAAAAAACTCTGCTTCATACTACATTATCGTTAATAATCTCATCTATGAACATGATTTCTGCCCGAGTCCTGTCGGATTCTTTCCCCCTGGCTGTGAGATGAAGACAACATCTCCCATGATTCCTCGCTCAATATCGGCTTCATCAAGCTACACCTTTGTTTTGGATATGACCGCTAGCAGTGAAAAAATACATATTGTGCCTTTAAGTCAACATAAATAAAACATAGTTTGAGGATCCATTGTTCAAGTGGTTAGAAGTGCCTCTAATAGAAAAATCACCCATTTAGTCACCAGTCATTAATTTTTGCCATATTTTGAGTATTAAATGTCAGCTGTTGGTCTTCACAGTCTCTTTGAAAACTAAAACATTGAGAAGTTACATATCCTCATTTCAGTTTTCAATTAGAGTGAAAGAAAGAGAAAGATTGTTCTGCGTGAATGACTATGGTGCAATCAAGTTTGACCTCTTCCAGTGCATGCTGGGAAGATAAGATCACCTTCTATGCAAATTCCCTCATACTTATTCAGATTTATTCATGTGTTTATTTGGAACTGGTTAGAACTGACCTCTGGCCACGTTGATAGACAGAAATGGAAGAGTTTGTGTTTGTATACACGCGTGTATTGTTACCGATAGAGCAGCAGTGACCTCTAGGTTGTGCAGCATTTCAAAATTGGTGTAAAGCTGTCTGCAGACGGAAGCTGAACAATTTGATCGCAGTTCATGTATCCTTGATCTTTGCCAGAAAGGAAGAGATTGGAAAAGAAAGATAGATTCAAAATAAAATAGACTTAAAAGGACAGTTGTCGAAAATTCTTATGTTGTCATGTTGGCCCAAACCTGTCATTTTCTTTTGTGGAAACCATCACACAAACCATTTTATTTTTGTGGCCATCAAACTCCAAAAAGTACCATTATTAAAATAAATAAATAAATCTTGTCTGTCAAAGAGCAGCATGAAAATTCTTCGAAACGTCTCATTTTGTATTTCACAGGTTAGCAAGTTACAAACTTTACAAAGTTACAAAACTGCTTTAAAATTGAGCACATATGCACAGTAAAAGTCAAGTTGCTGCTTTGTGTGCAGAATGTCCGCTGACAATGGCGTCGCAGCTGGAAGGCTGTGCAGAGCTCATAAAGGTTCTGAAGAATGGAGGAGCTCACCTGGATTTCAGGACCAGAGACGGCATAACTGCCCTTCACAAAGCAGTCCGCACCAAGAACCACACGGCACTTATTGTAAGTAACACACACGCACTCGTCCTGCCGACGATGGGAGGGAACATGGGGTTCTCATACATACTTGAAAGAGAGATCAGAGGTGCGTGTGTCTGTCCAGACATGAGTCATCGAGTGGCAAAAGATGAAAAGCGTTCATTGACACCAGGCTGTATAAAAGCTTGCTGTGTTTTATAATGATCAGAGCAGATCTTTTACTGGAGAGGAGGACTCGTACACAGCTGATGTGTCATCTAAAGTTCAGCTGAATGAGGCATATCAGTGTTGTTTTGTCACATTTTATAAACTCAAACACTTATAGTTACATACAAACAGTTATAATTACATGCATACATTGCTGTTGTGGAATTGACATATCAGTGGCAAGCGGTGATTTTTTTTTTTAAGCCTTCACAATCACCTATAAGAGCTGTGATTGTGTTGTTTGGGTGGGACACGACACACAAAGGGTCATTTGCAAAATATGCTGTATTTTTGTGATTCCTTTAGGTGGCACTAGTCCAGCACAAACTACATACGTCACCTTTAAACGGTACGGCACACCGTCTTAGTAAAAGTCTCAGATCTAAATCAGAGACAACAAATAAACACTAAGGTGTCAGTTTAAATGTATGCTAGAAACTTAATATATTTTTAAATTAAGAAAAAAAGTATAACATTATTATTAGTAGTAATTATTTATATTAGTAGCCTATTGTAAATAATTAATTAAACCCAATATAAATAAATGTAAATATATTCTTTTAAATAATGAAAATTGGTGACATTAACAAATGAACATCGATTCAAAACTCGCATAGTTACATTAAGTCTGTCTTTAACATTTTAGCCTATACATTTTCATTGACAATAAATTTCTCTGTGGAGAAAATAGTTTCAGTTATATTTTTTTATTTGATTTAGTCTAGTTAGTTTTGTATCCAATACAATGTGAATTTCGGAGATCTGGCAGCAGCAGCAGCACATTTGAGCGATTCACGGACAGCTTTCCCAGCACGTGGAATCCAGCATAGACCAGCAAACCAATGAGATCATGCGACAGTGATGACGATCCTTTACAGAGCTTAGGCGGCAAAGCTGTTGTAAGATCAGCTTACCCGGAACCCTCCGTCACATACATATATGACAGACAGTTTCATACGCATTACCAACGGTTTATCATGTAAGCTTTATGGTATACCTCAAACAAAGTATTATATAATAATGTATAGTGTTAATATTAATTAGTGAGTCCACAATGGCTTGGGTACGCAGAGCATTCTTAGCTTATATGGATATATATATATATATATATATATATATATATATATATATATATATATAGGGACAAACACCTCCAAATATTTAAGCTGGATTTTAGCGAGCTCCATTGTGAAAATCTACTCAAATGAAAGCGTAACAAAGCCAGTCTGCGTTCCGTTTGCACTGTTTGCTGCTACTAAATCTGAGGGCGAACCTTCTGATCTCATGAACTGTAATAAATCGAAACATGTAATAAAAAACATGAACATAATTTGGAATTGCTGTTAATTAATTTCATTGCTTTTGAGAGAAGTTTCTTGTTTCATAATGTAGAGAGTGCATTCATTTCTATGATCAGTGTAATAAATCAGGAAACGAGATGAGGTAAAATAAACCATGTGTACGTGTTGACATTCTCTTGATTTGTGCTTGCGTGAAAGTGCAGTAATTCTGATGAAATGTAAAAACTATTTGTAACTATTTGAATGTGATAAATAAAATGAGTCTTGGATGACTTGTCACAGCTAATAAATTGGCTTGGCTTTTGAATCATCAGTTTTGAGGGTCTGTGGTGCAGTCTAGTCTCAGCCTCAGATAGCACACCCAATCTGTTCACTGATCGCCTAATGCATATTGCATTACAGAACTGGTAGGAGCTAGCAGTAAATCTGCAAGGATAAGCGACAAAGTGACTTTATGTTGATATTCAAAAGTCTTACTCGACTGGTAAGGTTGTAGGTTCAAATGCCACAATGGGTGATCCATGAACTTTTGCCTCCATGCCCTTGAGCAAGGCACTTAAAGATATGCTGTGTGTGTGTTTTTTTTTTTTTATGGAATAGTATGCAGAAAATGTCCCCAATACTTGACAGATGTCATTGAAATTGTCTGTGTGACAGCCCGAGGTGCTGTAAAAAGTAGAAAAGAGTCTGACTGTGGAGTGCTGTTGCTAGATAGTGACACAACTTTGAAGCAATCTCTGTCTGTCAATTTTGTACGGTCACGTTCGCCGTCATTGGGTTTGCTGACTTTTAAGGGCAGGATTTTGGAGAAATGAGGCAAGGCCTTGTTTAATTTAATTGCCTAAATGAGCATCATTTGTGTGTGCAGACGCTGCTGGACTTGGGCGCCTCTCCGGATTACAAGGACAGTCGTGGCCTGACTCCTCTGTATCACAGCTCTATGGTGGGGGGCGACCCATACTGCTGCGAACTCCTGCTGCATGATCACGCTCAGGTGGGCTGCATGGACGAGAATGGCTGGCAGGAGATTCACCAGGTAACACACTTGTTGGAAAGTTTATAATTAAAAACTCCTTTCAAAGTTAATGAATCTAAGCTGCAGAATTTTGTCATTCTGAAATCGTCATGGGATTGGGAACAAAACGATTTTTTTTTTTTTTTGAAAGAAAGAAAGAAAGAAATTAATACTTCAATGATTAACAAGGATTTGTTAAATTGATCAAAAGAGACAGTAAAGGCGTATTTAATGTACTGTAAAATGATTTATATTTGTTAATAAAGCTGTTTATATTCACCTGAAAAAAAAAACTGTATCATGGTTTACACAAAAATATTCTATTGATGTTAATAAAAAATGTTTCTTGAGGACCAAATCAGTGTGACACTAGAGAGCTAGGAAAGCAGACAGAATTGTTGGATATAGGTGCAGGAATGATTTTAATGAAAACCAAGCAAAACAGGGAAACACTGGAAACACGCATGGTACATTCAATGACGGACAAAGCAACAAGGGAAACACAAGGGCTATACACAGGCAGCTGGGAACAATCAAGACTAATTAACAAGAAAGACTACAAGGGACTACAAACATGGCAACTGGGAAAGGAAACAGGAAGTATAACAAAAGTCCAGACATGACACAGGGAGCATATAACAATCAAAATATTAAAATGATTTCTGAAGGATCATGCGACCCTGAAGACTGGAGTAACGATGCTGAAAATTCCGCTTTACAGTCACAGGAATAAATTAAGAATTAAAATAGAATTGTAATAATATTTCACAGTTTTATCCTATTTAGTGTGTTTCTGATCAAATAAATGCCATTTCTTTCAAAAAAAAAATTTAAAAAAATCTTACTGAGGCCAAACTTTTGAACGACAGTGTAAGTTATGGAGACTTCCATTATACTAAAAAGTCATCACTTTTGATTCGACAAGAGTCCAACCGATTCGTGAATTCGTCTATCATGTAAATTAAGTGACAGCAGCAGTTAGATCTAGGTGGAGTCCACATTTGAGTCATGTGTAGAACACACAACTGACATCAGCAGCTCTGGTGGAGAACATTGACTGGATCTAAAACCCTGATATCTTCATCGCTGTAAGTGACCAACAGCTTTCTGTTCACACAGCGCATGTTTTCTGATAATATGGTTGTGAGTCCTGAAAATTTTCGGGTGCGAACTCAGTTATAGGATTATCACTCCCGTGAAAATAAACTGTTAACGTAACCATATTAAAGGGATAGTTCATCCCAAAATGAAAATTATGTTATTAATTACTCACCCTCATGTTGTTCCACATCTGTAAGACTTCCGTTCATCTTCTGAAGATAAATGAAGATTTTTTGATGAAAGAATGGTCAGATTTCCTTCCATAGACTGCCTTTGCAACTACCACTTTGACGTTTATAAAAAGTTTATAAAAAGATCGGAACTCCGAATTCTCAAAAGAGAATCGATCACTTATTATTATGAACATATTTAATTTAGGCCTTTACTCACATGTAAACATTGATCAGCGAACATAACAGGCGCACAACCCAACCTAAATAACGCACAAGAACAAACCTCTTCCGGAAGCTCATGTTCAGAGTAACACACACGAATGAACCTCATTTACAATGTCAATGTTTACATGTGATTTAAAGCCTAAAATAAATCGATTCATATGGATTCGTTTTCCAATTTCTTTATGAAGTTTTTGAAACGTCAAAGTGGTAGTTACAAAGGTAGTCAGTGGAAGGAAATCTGTCAGCATTCTGTCATCAAAAAGATCTTCATTTTTGTTCTGAAGATGAAAGTCTTACAGGTTTGAAACGACATGAGCAATTAATGAGCAATTCTGGGGTGAACTAACCTTTTAAGTACTCAAATACAGGACTGACAGCTATATTCTGTTGCTGTGTGAACGTGGCCAGTGAGAACTACTGACATACAGAAGTCTTAAAATCATTCAAGGTCTTTTCAGAGTCAGAACAAGGACAGAAAATGTTTTTGGTGCAAATAATGTTGACGAACATTACAAATGGACTTCAAGGGGGAAAAATAAGAAAAGAAAGCACACAGACACGATCAGATCACAATTGACTTACAATCAGCTGACCCTGTGAATTTCTGCAGGGATATGCAGTAGGAGATGGTCTTCCAGAGGCTTTTTCTCCGTCTCTATCCGTGTTCTGGAGGCTGGCCAGGCGCACACACTCATTTCTAAACTATTTCTCTCAGTTAGCAGCCCCTGGTGCATGACATTTGCATTCATGACATCTGACCTTTTCTGAAGCTTGAAAAGGGTGAGAGAGAGAATATCAGTGAGGGACGTATATCCACACTTGTTTTAGCCTCCACACAGGATCTAAAATTAATACTTGCCAAGTGCCAAATGTGAATGAAAACTGACTTATTTGCTCACCAGTTGACTTTATTAGGACTGGATAGCTTTACTTATACTAACTTCATGCATGTGAATATTAATGTTAATGTCCTAATAATTAAATAAATAATAATAATTACTGTTGTTTTTATGTTAACATTAACACCAATATTTAAATTTTAAAAAAAAATTAATGAAGTTCAAAATGGAGCAGTGGAGTCCTAATATATTTATAATAATAAATTGTTATTATCATTATTAGACTTTAAAATAACCCTTGAATTAGTCAGCTATCAAATAATCATTAGTTGCAGCCCTGTTTGGCATTCAAAATTGAACTGCCATTTATGAGTGTCCTCTTTCTTCCTTTTCCCATGTCTTTCATTTCTCTGGCTTTTCTTCTACTTTTCTGAATTATTTTACAACAAACATGTTGTTTTGCAGCTTTGCAAGCAATGATAATTCCTTCAGGATATGCAAATGTATTGTTCTATTTCTTTTTACCCTGTTCAGAGAGGAAAGATGAGAGCTTGCGGTCTCTTTTCTGTTTATGAGAAACAATCATTTTGCAGCCGCAGCTTAGAGCGTCATGTCTGGAAACGGATGGATGGGTGAAAGGATGGATGGAGGCATAGATGCCCTGAGGGTGGACAGAGCTGCTGGGTCAGATAGGACTGTGCATGCGTGTGTGTGTGTGCGTGTGTGTGTGTGTGTGTGTGTGTGTGTGTGTGTGTGTGTGTGTGTGTGAATGCACACAGCTGTACCATTGCTGCCGCTGTGAGTTTACAGTGTCTAACCCGAGGCCCATTCCCCAAATTAGATCAGGCCTAAAAATTGTGACGGACATGCTGTTAAACTATGTTACCTACACCTCACAAACACACACTGCCCTCAGGAGTCTTGCCCTTAGTGTGCAGAAAGAGAGCAATGGTTGACAGGCCTGATTTGTGTGTGGGTGTGGGAAGGTGGCCACTTTTCTTAGCGTAATATTTATTTTTCCACCACTCTCCCTCCTTTCTAATGTTCTCATCCATCTGTCTGACCTACAATTGTCATTTCCAAAGAGAACCTATGGCAACCCCAACAAATGCCAAGTGTCTTTGTCTTGATGAAGCTGCTTTTCACACAGCACTATAGTTTATATTTTATGCACATCTGTCAGTGTGTGTGTGTGTCTTGGACGTGTACAGTGGGTACGGAAAGTATTCAGACCCCCTTAAATGTTTCACTCTTTGTTATATTGCAGCCATTTGCTAAAATCATTTAAGTTCATTTTTTACTCATTAATGTACACACAGCACCCCATATTGACAGAAAAACACATAATTCTTGACATTTTTGCAGATTTATTAAAAAAGAAAAACTGAAATATCATATGATCCTAAGTATTCAGACCCTTTGCTCAGTATTTAGAAGAAGCACCCTTTTGATCTAATATCTTGGGAAAGGTGCAACAAGTTTTTCCACACCTGGATTTGGGGATTCTCTCCCATTCCTCCTTGCAGATCCTCTCCAGTTCTGTCAGGTTGGATGGTAAACGTTGGTGGACAGCCCTTTTTAGGTCCCTCCAGAGATGCTCAATTGGGTTTAAGTCAGGGCTCTGGCTGGGCCATTCAAGAACAGTCACGGAGTTGTTGTGAAGCCACTCCTTCGTTATTTTAGCTGTGTGCTTAGGGTCATTGTCTTGTTGGAAGGTA
Source organism: Zacco platypus (assembly GCA_038088235.1). NCBI lineage: Eukaryota > Metazoa > Chordata > Actinopteri > Cypriniformes > Xenocyprididae > Zacco > Zacco platypus. Next base: position 18,448,059 of record CM076075.1, on the reverse strand, counting down.
AACCTTCGGCCCAGTCTGAGGTCCTGAGCACTCTGGAGAAGGTCAGAATTCATCCAGAATATCCCTGTACTTGGTCGCATTCATCTTTCCCTCGATTGCAACCAGTCGCCCTGTCCCTGCAGCTGAAATACACCCCCACAGCATGATGCTGCCATCACCATGCTTCACTGTTGGGACTGTATTGGACAGGTGATGAGCAGTGCCTGGTTTTCTCCCCATATACCGCATAGAATTAAGGCCAAAAAGTTCTATCTTGGTCTCATCAGACCAGAGAATCTTATTTCTCACAATCTTGAAGTTCTTCAGGTGTTTTTTTTTTAGCAAACTCCATGCAGGCTTTCATGTGTCTTGCACTGAGGAGAGGCTTCCGTTAGGCCACTCTGCCATAAAGCCCCGACTGGTGGAGGGCTGCAGTGATGAATGACTTTCGAGAACTTTCTCCCATCTCCCGACTGCATCTCTGGAGCTCAGCCACAGTGATCTTTGAGTTCTTCTTTACCTCTCTCACTAAGGCTCTTCTCCCCCGATAGCTCAGTTTGGCTGGACGGCCAGCTCTAGGAAGGGTTCTGGTCGTCCCAAACGTCTTCCATTTAAGGATTATGGAGGCCACTGTGCTCTTAGGAACCTTAAGTGCAGCAGGAATCTTTTTGTAACCTTGGCCAGATCTGTGCCTTGCTACAATTCTGTCTCTGAGCTCTTCAGGTAGTTCCTTTGACCACATGATTCTCATTTGCTCTGACATGCACTGTAAGCTGTAAGGTCTTATATAGACAGGTGTGTGGCTTTCCTAATCAAGTCCAGTCAGTATAATCAAACACAGCTGGACTCAAATGAAGGTGTAGAACCATCTCAAGGATGATCAGAAGAAATGGACAGCACCTGAGTTAAATATATGAGTGTCACAGCAAAGGGTCTGAATACTTAGGACCATGTGATATTTAAGTTTTTCTGTCAATATGGGGTGCTGTGTATACATTAATGATGAAAAATATGAACTTAAATGATTTTAGCAAATGGGTGCAATATAACAAAGAGTGAAAAATTTAAGGGGGTCTAAATACTTTCCGTACCCACTGTATATTGTACACCACTGAATCCCATTATGCATTGTCAATTAAACTGTAGCTAACTGTCTATACAAACATTCTGGGGAGCTAAAGCGAACATTATCTCTGTTCAAAAAGCTGGTACACCGACTACTTGACAGCATTTTAATTATTTTGCCTTTTTTAGTCAACTTTAAATCTCAAAGTTTAGTTCTCTCAGCCCTGTTTTACCATGTGTTCAAATCTGAAATATTTAAATTCATGTTAAAATTCAGTGCTAAAAGTTTTATTGATAATCACATTTATGTTGATAATAATAATAATAATAATAATTATTATTATTAATATTATTATTATTAAAAAGTATAATTATTAGATCAAGCCTACTTTTATTTAATTTCTCTGTTTTATCTTCTGATGAACGTGTTTGTTGTTTAAAAAACTTAATAATGCTCATTCAGAGAATCAAATCTTTGGATTCACATCACATATAAGTTAAACGCGTCGTCAGATTTAAATTGAATTGATTATTATCGCTGCTTTTCATAGACACCAGTGTATAGCCTATTGAACATACTGACAAACATCAGTGTGTATTTGTCTTTTTTACTATTACTTAATTTAAATGTCTGAAACCTAAAATAATTGAAAACACTGAATCATTGTGATAGTGTATGAAAAGCACTGAGCGCGTCTATCTCTGGCTCGGTGCCAGACTAAGCATGTTTGTATGCATCCAATGGTTAAAATCGATTTGTTTAGGGGGTGGAGGGGGTCAAATTGAATCTGACGTGGTACAATTCAGATCCAAGGTGTCTGTGCTTTTATGGTTTTTCAGGTAGATCTAACAGTGGTTTTCAGGACCAGAAACTGAATGAAGAAGTCAAATGTAAAATAACATTGCATATAATCTTCACTGTACAAATTAAATAAATGATAATACTTAATAAAGTTACAAAAACGTTATTTAGTGAAGAGCAGGGAGTGCTGTTCTCTTTGGGAGTGATTTTCTGTGATTTTTCTGTCTCTTGAATTCTTAAGTTGTCAAGGCTTAAAAACGCTTGCAAATGATAAACTTTAGTGACCATGTAGCACTGGCCTGATCGGGACACTGACAGTTCCTTCAACTGTCCGTAACGTCTTTCACACTGAAAGGAGCACCTGCATGCACCATTTTTAGCACCGAATGAATGACGCGGTCCCCATTGTAACATCACATAAGATAAATAAGAGGATGACATCTAGTGGAGAAGATTAGTAATAAGATTAACGTCAATCAGATATTGGGACCTATCATACACCCAGCGCAATGCGATCCCAGGCGTGACACAAGTGTTTTTTGCTAGTTTTGGCCCGACGCAGTTATCATTTTCACTTCCAGATCCGACATTGTTTAAATAGCTAATGCATTTGCGCCCATCTATTCGCACATGGGCGTGCCGGTCTGAAAACAAGGTGTGTTCAGGTGCATTGTTGGCGTGTTGCTATTTTGAGGCAACTGAAAACGACTGCGTCATAGACCAACAAAAACCTGGACTAAAGTCAATGGCGCATTATTCTTTTGCTGTTGTTGTTATTTAAAGGGCGCGCAGCAGCACACAAACATGCCACATATTAAAAATAAAAGAATTACAATGTAAAAGATTATTATTGTGTACATAAAGATAAAAATACCTACATGTCATGTTCCGCCATGTAAATAGCAATCCACCATGGTGCAAGCGCACCTGGATTTTAAAGGGAAAGGCAGATGACACTCTTATTGCACATTACTTGCAAAACACCCCTTAAGAGTCATTAAGAGACTAGGCACAACCATTATGGACCGTTCGCCTGGCACGCCGACCATTTTTTCCGCTGTTAAGCTAGCAAAAGTGGATTCAGACACGGCCTAACGATTAATCAAAAATATATATATTTTTTTTTTTTGCCCAGCCCTAAATACAAAGTATTTTGAGAAGGGGTTAGTTTGTTCTTTTAGTTTGTACAGTATTCATTTTCATTTCTTCAGGTCTGAAAAAGTCCTCAATTTGATTTTTAAAAAATGTGCAGCAACCTCAATTTCTTGGTTAGCAGCGATGGATTAACCACATGGGCATCTGGACACCCTGTCCAGAGGGTCACCATACAGAGCCGTATAAATGTTTTCAAACCGCAGGAGATGGCCAAAGACGTAGCCCCAACTGCGTGGCCAAAGATGAGCAAACACAGCAGTGAATGTTAATTGGCCCCTGTGCTAGAGAGCGATTGGTTCACAGCTGGAGGCCCCTGGGAGTCCCACTAATGTCTGGTCACTACTCCTGCCCTGCTTTATCTCTCTTTTCTGCTCTTTCTCACGCAGACAGTGTATAAGCAGTTTTTCTACATACCACACTCCATTAGTATGCAAAGAGGATACATTTTGAATTATGGTGGAAAGAAAAGTGACATTGATAACACCAAACAAAGGCAAACAGTTCTGCTCTTTCTCATTCTCACAAAGTGTGTGTGTGTGAAAGAGAGAGGCGGCAGCTATTGTTTTACTCATTAACATGATTTTATTCCTGTGCAGGCTGCAAATTGACAAAACGGAAACAAACACTCCAATACAAAGTTTTTTATGTGTTTATGTTTTGTCAGGCTTGCCGTCACGGACATGTGCAGCATCTTGAACACCTGCTGTTCTATGGAGCAGACATGAGCGCTCAGAACGCTTCTGGAAACACTGCCCTGCACGTGTGTGCTCTCTATAACCAGGTAACTCATTCAATCATGCTGTATTCCCTTAACAACCAGACAACACACACTCACACCTACACACACACACATATTCTTCAGGCTCAGATGCCTGTACCCACAAGGACACACTCAATCATTCTGCCTGAAATATCTGCACCCTTTTTAACCAGCTAAAACATGAGCATGCAGGCGTTTGTGTGCATACGTGACATTAGCAATTATTATGTATAATATGTTGTCAGTATCAGAGTTAATGAGTGTAAAACACCAAGCTGCAAGGTCACAGATTGTTCATGCAGTCACACAGAAATACAAAGAGTGATCTAATCCTCAGGTGTGTGTGTGTGTGTGTGTGTGGTGGGCTCATGCATTTTAATTCTGCTCTTATTAAGTATTAATGGACTCTTCCACAACACACACATACTCACCCACACAAACACAAAGACTGTCCTTTAGGAATGCCTGAAAACACATGGAATCACAGAACTTGCATGTGCTGTATTCTTTATCTTTCCATCTCTCTCTCTGTCTCGCTATTGAAAGTGTTATTGCTATTGAATCTCATTACATTGTCTGTGAACATTTCAAATGTCTGCTGTAATATCGAGACTAGCAGATATATAGACTAAACTAATGCTACTGAGTGTTTTTCTCCTAAATTGAGGATATACAATACTATAAATATAAAACATATATCCGCACACTACTGTTCAATGTGTGTGTGTGTGGGGGGGGGGGGGGGGGGGGGGGGGTTACTAATTTTACAGCAGTGGTTTCTGTTTATCTTCATTCAGCTCATTATAATGAGATTAAACTACAGATGACCTGCACTAATGTAACTTCCAGTCTGGAAGAAGTCAGTTACAAACAGATCAATAACATGAAAAAAACACAAACATGAAGAAAAGAGGACACTACACAATGACCTCTATACTTCTGAAACTTAAAAATAGTACAGTATTAAAGAAAGATCATAGTTCTACCGTTGATGTCTAACAAAATTGTTTGACTTTCAGTATTGGTTAGATATTTGTCTCTATTTCAAACACAAACTTGCATGCAATGCACCAGGAATCTCACATCTCTCTGACAGCACAGATGTGTTAGAGCCTTGTGACAGATTCACTTCAACAGAAAACAGAGGTGCTGAGACAGCAAGGAAAAAGGACATGCAATAAATATAGCAAAGGACTTTGTTGGGTGTTTGTGTATGTGGTGTACTTTAAGGAACAATATGCTGGAAAATGTCCTCAGAAATCTGTCTAAAAGTTCTTTTAGAGACATTCTCTTAAGGTCAAATTACAAAGAGATTAAATAATGTAAAAAAAAAAAAAAAATATATATATATATATATATATATATATATATATATATATATATATAATAATATCTCTTTCATGCATGAATTATGAATTATGATAACCTCAGTCAGGATTTTTCCCCCTGTGTTTTTATTGCTCTTAGGGCATGAAAAACAAGATTTAATTTTTTTTTCAAAGTGATTTCCAGATGCGTTTATGGTTTAAACTGAAGAGATACTGTATTAAACATAATACAGTAACAACAAAGCAATATTGTTTTTAAAAAACCAATCAATATAATCATGTGAACACTATAAAATATATACAAAAAATATAAATGCGAAATATTGCAAACGGTAGTTTGTGAAATAGTATGAAGTTCTTGCTGTACTTTGACAATTTTGCTAGAAAATGTCCTCAGAATTAAGCTTAGTCTATCAAAAAGTCATTTTAGAGACATTCTCTAATGGACAAATTACTCTGAAAGAGAGTCAAAAGTTGTATATTATGGTCATCTAGTATGTTTATTTAATATTTAATAGAGTATATAGTAATATATAATTATTTTTCCGTCAATTAGATAAGTTTAGATAATCTAAGATAATGAGATAACTAAGTTTATTTACTGTATCTCTTATAGCTATATATATTTATAGAATTAACCTAATTTACAGTAAGTGCAAAAAGTGAGCTAAATATGTCAAAAATATTTATTGAAAAGAAAAGAAAGGCTCGTAAAGTAATTTTGTAATTTAGGGTTAAGGCTAGTATATCATATAAACAGTAGAACCTATAGTTGTATAGTTACAATATAACAAGACAAATGCACATCGTTACGAGTTTGTGCGAGTTTCTTGCTGTACTTTGAAGGCAATTCTTAAAAAATGTCCTCAGGAGTTTGATAAATCTGTCAGAAAATAGGTAAACGTGTGTCTGTGTGTGCGAGTGTGGTCCTCTACGAGTGCTCAGCGGTGATAGCGAGTTTTAAGGACTCTCTCTGGATGTTTAGCTCAGGCTCAGAGGAGATGTTAGAGTGGATCGATTCCCAGAAAGAGACTCTGAGAGAGGACACATCAGCCTGAGGAGAGAGGCATTACTGGATAGATGAGGGAAAATCTACGAGGGCGATGATAGAATAGACAGAGAGACAGAGTGAAATAGTGCCAAAATGATGAGGAGAGCAGGAGGAGGTGAAAGAGGAAGAGATGACCACCTGATGTAGAAAAGAAGGGTGAATTCTCAGCTACAGACAGTAAGATGGCTGTGTGGGAAGTCAGGTTTCGCGCTCATTGTGACCAAATGTGTTCATGAAGACAATAAAAGCTTACAATGTAGACAATAATGAACTTACAGAACCTACTTCATGGTGTCCTGATCAAAAAAAGAGAAAAAAGTGGCAGAAGTTTAGGGTTAAAGTATGATTATAATAACGATGACTACACTCTCAAAACATATTAAAAATGCAAGAATGTTTGTAGCCAAGCAGATCAACTGGAACAACTTGAGGGGAGTAAATTATGAATTTTTTTTTTAGGTGAATTATCCCTTTAATTTGATGCAGTTTTCAGCCACACATAAATTACTCGAAAAAATCATGGCATATTTATCATTAATTATTTGCATTAAATTATGTGGGCTGACTAACAGGTTAAATATTTTCTACAGCAATTAAATGTGCTCATTTAAAAATTATGAATATGTTTAAAATGTGGCTAGTTGTGGAACAAGTAATATTCAATTTATCATAATGCATAAATATATATATGGTAAATATATAAACCTGGTTATTGTGCATTTAAAACATTTAGTTATTTAGTACTATTACAGAAATCTTATGTTTCTTACCCATTTAATTGATGTATTAATTTATGTATGCATCACATTAAGTTTAGTTTGTCCATGTTAAAACTGTAATCTAAAGGGATGGTAATTTTATATGCAATTCAAGTACAAAATATAGATGCTGTGAGTGGTTGCCGGGGTGTTGCTATGTGGTTGCTAAGGAGTTCTGAGTGGTTGACAGCATGTTATGTGATTGCTAGGGTGTTCATTATTATCAGAAATTATTACTTTTGACTGAACAGAAATTTTCATCAAATGTCTTATTTGTACAACCATTCATTTGAATGATTTAACGCTTTAACGTATGCTGGTGTATTATTATGGTAACACTAATTTCAGATGTACCCACCCCCAGAAATTTCATTAAAAAACATGTGGTTGACTTTCGTTGGACTTCGTTCTGTCCAAGTGGACAGTTTTTGCTCAAAGTGAATCAGACTTTATGGTGACTTCATTAATAGTGATGTCCTTTATAGTCTCTTAGTTGTGTTTTTATGAAGTTTCACCACTAGAGGTCACATGTTCCTCTGTTGTCTAGCATACAGCCATTCAGTCCATTATGAGTCGGTTGAAACATCACATTGGCATAAAAGGCCACATGCAGTCAAGTTCATTCATACTGCTGTTTCTCCAGACTGCTACAGCTCTTATGACTTTTGATATATTGTCTTGCATTAGTGTAAACGGCATATTATTTTTCAGTTCTGAAAGTTTGCGTCTGTCCTTTGAGTGAATCAATAGTGCAGATGAGCGAATCAGAGATAGAGAGCAAAAGACAGAAAGAAAGAGGGGAAAACGTCTGTGTGATGTGGAAGCTCAATCATCCTTCTGTTAATTCACTCTGCAGTCAAAATTACATATTGATTTTTGCACTGAGCCTTAGCATTAAACATGCAGCGCTCCACTCTGTCTCCTGTATAACACACAGATTGTTCCAAATAGCATAATATCACACTACTAACATACTGCTATTTTTGCAGTATGTACTGTATAGAGTGCATGGAACCATGTGATGTATCCCACAATGCAAAAGACTTGACTTGTCCTTCCATGCAGGGCTGTAACCACCATAGACTCCATTTGATATTATTGATCCTGCTCTGCTGTATATCATTATGCACAGCTCTGTTTGTTGTTGGGATGACAAAAAAAGTTTTAAAAGTTACATTTATAAACTGGTCTGCCTCAGCTGCCTAACAGCGCTCATCACTGTCAGAATGACTGAGGTGGCCAATCAAATCATAGAAGGCGGGGCTTACTGTTCATAGAAAACAAGTGCGATTTCGACGCTTCCGTATTAGCAGTGAAAGAGTATGTGGAGAGTAAGTAGCTAAACATTTAATATTTAAACATTTAAAAAACATTTTTAAACATTTTGACGCTTCCATATTAGCAGTGAAAGAGTATGTGGAGAGTAAGTAGCTAAACATTTAATATTTAAACATTTAAAACTGTTTTATGATTGAAATATTCAGCGACCGACCCAAATATCCAGTGATGCAAACTACTCAAATGTATGAAATTTTGCCATTATGAAATTTCATATTTAATTGAAAACATTCTCTTATTTGATTAATAGGACTTGAAAGAAAAGTTTCGTGTTGTTGACATATTAGACATACAAATACGACTGAATATATTTTTAAAAAATATATTATTTGCAAATAGTTTAAGTATCACTTATACTTAGAGCTGGAACTCATTCTTGTTTTTTGTTATTCCCTTTAATCCCTTTTAGTCTTTTAATTATTTAATTCCTTTTAATAAAAAAAAAATTACCCAAAATTACCACGTTCAAGACATGGAATAATAATATATGCTTTTTCATGTAGTAGTAGCAGTAGTAGTAGTATTTTAGAATGAGCATACCCTAAGATTCCATATCCCACAATGCAACATGGCTTTGACCTTCCATTTCCACTCAAATTCAGCTCCACTTCCATCCTCACACATTCAATATGCTACAAAGTTTATTATCAATGTTGAAAACAGTTGTGCTTCTCAATTTTGGGGGGAAACCATGATAAATCTTCGGTAACACTTTACAATAAGGTTCATTAGTTAAACATTAGTTAATGTATTACCTAACATGAACTAACCATGAGCAATACATGTTACTGTATTTGTTAATCTTTGTTAACGTTAGTTAATAAAAATGCAGCAGTTCATTGTTTGTCCATGTTAGTTCACAGTGTATTAACTAATGTTAACAAATAAAACTCTTGTTTTAAATAATGTATTAGTTAATTTTGAAACTAACATGAACAAAGTTCAATAAATGACGTAAAAGTAGAGTCCATTATTAGTTCATGTTAACTTATGTAATTAACTAATGTTAACTAATGAACCTTATTGTAAAGTGTTACCAAATTTATTCTTGATTCTTTGATGCATAGAAAGTTCAGCATTGATGAACATAATGCATCCTTTCTGAGATTGAACTGTAGTGTATATCTGTAAAAATGTTAGTTATATAACCAATTATCTGTCTTTACCGGAAATGCTTTTAAGTTGTGTGTGTTTGAGAGAGACATGTTCAAGTGCACTTGATGTGTAATTAAATGTCAGCACACAGGTTCCACTGAAGGTGTGTTAGTGGGCCAAGAGACACTGATGTTTACTCACCACTGTTAGGAAAGTAGGACACTAGTCCCAGTTGAGTCATGTCTGTGTGATACAGCTCCTAAATGTGTGTGTGGACTGTCAAAGCTGTCTACAGAGAGAGAGAGAGAGAGAGAGAGGATAGCCAGATGCTTTGCTGACCTTCTGAACACTGTCTCATATGCCCATAGAGAAACACTGCCATTAGAGCAGCTCTGTTCTCTCATCTCTCTCTCTCTCTCTCTCTCTCTCTCTCTCTCTCTCTCTCTCTCTCTCTCTCTCTCATCTCTCTCTCTCTCTCTCTCTCTCTCTCTCTCTTTCTCTCTCTCTCTCTCTCTCTCTCTCTCTCATCTCTCTCTCTCTCTCTCTCTCTCTCTCTCTCTTTCTCTCTCTCTCTCTCTCTCTCTCTTTTTCTCTCTCTTTTTCTCTCTCTCTCTGTTTTTCACTCCGATACATATGAGCTGGTGAGCTAATTGGTCCCAGTGGAACATCAGTTTTGTCATTTCTGTTGTTGTGAATGCGACACGCGCACACAAATACTTTCATTCCGTTCCAAAACTTTCTAGGGCAAATTTTCATGGACATGCCATGTACAAGTTTTACTACCAACAAATTATCATGACGCTTGTAATCTCTGTTTGTCTCTCTCCAGGATAGCTGCGCAAGAGTGCTGCTGTTCAGAGGGGCGAATAAGGAGATTAAGAACTACAACAGCCAAACTGCCTTCCAGGTGAGAGCGCAAGACCTCTGGGATCCTGGAGAACAAACACCATAGAAGAGTCAATGGAGCTGGATCTTATTTAAACTGATGCTGTCATTCACAGCCCACAGAGCCTAACTGTATTTAACTTAAGGCTTAGAGCAGTTCACACTGGGCTTCTGATGCCATGAAGACATTAGCTCCGTCTACCTAGGCAACATTTGGCCAAAATTTATGTTAGCACTGAATGTGTTGCAACTACCTCAGGGATAGTGGACAGAGTCAAGAGAAATTTTAATAAAAACATATTTTAATCAATCGTAAAGTGACGGTACATAAAAATATTAACGTGATGTATACAGCGGTACAACAGTTAATGGTGATCGTATATAATTTTATTGTATGTATAATATATGGTATTCCAAGATATTTAAAAAAAAAATGGTACGGCTGTCAAAGAAACCATGGTACTTTTTTGTTGGTTTACCATGGTATTACCATCATGCTAGTGTCCAAAGCTATATATACACTAGTGTTGAAAAGTTTAGGGTCGGTAAGATCATTTAATGATTTTGAATAGGGCTGCACGATAAACTGCAATTAACATAAAATTGCACTTAAACCGATTTATCTTTCTTGGGGTTATGAAATCGCAAAGACTGATTTTTTTTTATGCGCAGTTTGTCAGTGAAGCACGGCTCTGTGATCAGTAAATGTTGCTCCATCTGAAAGCACTGCGAGCTTGAGTTGCTTATTACATGCATTTGAAAATGCAACATGCTTCAAACATCTTTCCAAACATGAGAAGCATTTATGAACCTCTTGTCCAACAAAAGACATTTAATAACATGTTTTTACTCTAAACTCACTTCATAACATCAGTTGAGTGCTTGAAAACAACCCTCTGTGAGATGATGTGGCTTGTTACGCAGAATAATGCACACAACATATTATTTCATAGTATTATATACAGTGATAAAGGCTATGTCTATTAGCATTGAAATATAAATAAACTTTATTATCATGAAAATACCTGAGAAGGCTTGTAGAACTCAGATAAACCTAATATTGTCATAGTTGTGTGTTTGTTAGTCATGTTTAGTCAATTCAGTTTTCTGTTTATTCAGCTACAATGATAGTATTATAGTACTTCTGAGGGGCATGTTCGGAGTTTCAGACAGCCTCCGAATAGCCTATTAAATTGAGTTCTCTTTCATGTTGTCTTGTGCTTGAACTGACAAATCCACACAGGCGGTTGGTTATGTCTTAAGCGAACGTGTGTGTAACAGTATGTTGGATACGTGCAGCTCTTAAAGTGACAGCAGCTTCTTTTTGTCCTCAATGTTAATCTAACAACAAAAGACAATGAGAAAATCCCTCTTGCTCTTGACTGACTAATTGACTGAAATTTTGCAGCTTTAATAGTGATTAATCTATATTTATTTTATACATGCAGTTTTATTTTATATTTGATTACTATTCAATTTATGTACCTGAAAATTGTGATGTTTCACTGGTATCTAAAAAATTGAACCACTGGCCTAACCGGGTCAGTAGAAAAAAAATCCTTATCGTTGAGCCTTCTTGTCTCGCATCTTCCATGGTGCTCGCTGCTTGAACTCACAGTACAATTGATGTTGACACAGATTTTCTGCTCAGATCAAAGTTAATTTGTTAGTAAATGGGGAGGGGGAACCCGACTTGGTGCGGCTGCATAAACCAACACGGAAACCATTAGGCAGCTGCTTTGATTCAGCTTTTAGTGAGGAAAAGTTAATTAGCCCTCATCTTCATAAAAGAGAGAGAGAGAGACTTGTAGATCATTCATGTATCATATTAGACAGAATCCGTTTTTATTCTATTTCTCCTTATTTGTGCCATGAGAACTGTTTGCTCACAGTTCACTTAGCCTACAGAAAAGTACAGTACGTACATGCAATGGTGTTAATCTGATAGCAATGTATTATGGTAAGTTGCAGAGCTGTGTATTGACACAGATTTAACAAATCTATTTGATTCTGATTCACAAGCTCTTAATTTGATCACATTTATATATGTCGAAGTACAGAAGGCCTATGTGTTGGATTTTCTTAAAGGAAAACAGTTTCAAATTAATGCTTTAAATTAAGGAACTACAAATTATGTTTAGCACAGAAAACAGCATAGACTGAAAAATCGTTATTAGGGTTTAAGATTTGTTATCGGTTTATCAAAATGAGCATCAATTTATTTCAATTGATTTTGTCTGCCCAGCCCTAGTACTAGGTACGTTTTGCATAGCTTCTATTACTTCACATTACAAATCATTGCAACTTTATAATCAAAATTGTATGTCCATATATTTATTTATTATGGTATGTAGACAGGATAATGTACATCTTATTTTGAGATAACTGGGTAAGTAACTGGGGATTTTTGTTTGCCCAGGGATGTGCTTCAAAGAAATAACCCATTTTCTTTCTTTCTTTTTATAGGTGGCTATTATAGCTGGGAACTTTGACCTGGCAGAAATTATAAAGACTCACAAAGCATCAGATGTTGGTAAGTGTCTCGTATACCTCCACCATCATCCGCTACTATCTAATTTGAGCAAGCGTAAACGATCCCTCGAGTTAATGAATCCCTACAAACACAACAGAGCACCACAGCCGGCGAACATGAAAATGAGAGTGGTCCCTTGTGTGTCTGTGTGCGTTGGTGAGTCCACAGCGTTCGTGTGAATGAGGGTCATCACTCTAATCGCCAGCATCGACGGCAAGGCTAACTCATTCCACACGTTAGTTCTGGCGGGGAATAGCAGGCAGCCAGTTGTCGGGCCGCTGTAATGGATCGTACCCATTAGTGTGGAGTACCATTGTCATGGCGACGGACCGGGGTTAATCCCCGAGGCTCAGCAGGTGTTGGGAGTTTGATTTGAGCCAATGGGAGTGTAGCCGTAGGCTCCGATATCTCATCAGACCGGTGTGTGACCTTGATGAAGGATGGAACGTATGCTCTCACACACAGAGGGAACACACAGAAGCAGCTTTAAAACACACGCTTTATGGGACAAGAGCTGGTTTTCATCTCTAATGCTGAAGCCTCTCAGAATGTGTCCATTTTGTCTTTCTCTTATTTCCTTCCCATCAGTTACCAAGAGAGAGGAAAAGAGAGAGTGAGCGAGTGTGTCCTGAGTGGGTTGGACAGTTGGCCTTTTCACTCTGAATGGATGGGCAGAAGTGTAGAGGATTTAAACAAGCAGACAGCTTGACTAGAGAGCGCAGTATTTACACTGCTTAAACAAGCGGCCCATCTAAAGCAGCCCGTCTTAAATGTTCTCAGGGTGAAACTATTGGAGGAAGAGTGGTCTGAATATTCAAATACTGTAGTAATATATATGGTAATTAGTAGTACTGTCAGTTTGGCATTAATTTTGTAAAATGAATACATTTACCTAATGTGTAGATGTAAAAAAAAAAGAAGTCTCATCTGCTGTTCGTTCATTTCTCAGAAATTATTTATATATATATATATATATATATGTGTGTGTGTGTGTGTGTGTGTATGAGGGATATATGTATATATATATATATATATATATGTATATGCGTGTATATATATGTGTGTATATATGATGCCTTTGTTGAACACACACATATGTGTGTGTGTGTGTGTGTTCAACAAAGGCATCAGTAAACTGTTAGAAAAAGTTTAATTCACATTTGAGTGATTCTGAGAACATAAAGTTAATGGTGGGAAAAAATCAATTATTCAATTAGTCAAAATTAGTCAAAATTTTGTGCTGAAGCTTTTATTCTTTATAACCTCCAATAAACGTTGCCAGTAAGTGCTTAGAAGCTTCTGTCACCTCTCCACTGCAATCTTGGCCCATTCTTGCTTGAAAAAGCTTCCGGATCACTGAAAATCTTTGGTTTTCAAGTTACCTTTGCTTTTTTCAAATTCTACCAGATTCATTATTTTCAATGAGCATTAAATATGAAGACTGTACAAGCCACTCAAGAACATTCTGATTCCTGAACCAAGCTTAAGAAGATTTAGATGTATACTTTGGGATGGTTGTCCTGCAGGAAAGTTCATTGATAATCAACTTCAGTCTATGAACCAAAGGCATCACCACCTTTGCCAAAATCTTTGTCAAGATTTCTACTTCCCCGTTACAAGACTGGTCCACCTCCATGTTTAACCATGGAGATGGTGTTCTCTGTGCTCATAAGCTTTGTCTTTTTTGCACGAGACATACCACTGATCCAGTATGAAGCTTCTTTAGAGTTATTCTTATACTTCCTATACTCAACACCCTCAAAGTACAACAAATTTTAAACATATGAAAAAGGCTGCCAGCTGTGTCTACAGGAACTTTTTATGTTTTGCGAATCTTCTTGTACTCATAGACTTTCTAATTTAATAAAACAATTTGTTCTCTTTTGTGAGAGCTCTTTTGACTTGACCATATATGCTACTCAATTTTAGCACATGCATGGGCTAAATGTATGTATGTGTAAAAGCCCAAGCTAATTCAGTTTTCAAAGGCTTAATTGTGTTTTAACAAAATTTTGTTCCATACCATTCAAATAAATGACTTATAATCCTATAACTCTTAATATATTATTAATATAAATTCTTAATTAATTATATTAATTAATATAAAATCTTATAACTCAAAACATTACATTATATATTGGCATTTTATATATATATATATATATATATATATATATATATATATATATATATATATATATATATATATTTATATTTATATATATATATATATATGTGTGTGTGTGTGTGTGTGTGTGTGTTTGTATATAATGTAATGTCTTGAATTGTGAAATACATCATCGCACATGTCCACTGTTAAAGGATATTTTGTGTTGCGTGTTCTTGTTTCACGCCGTGCTCTGATTGGCCGAGAGCTGTTCATGTCTGATCAGGTGACAGGTGGATGTTCAGTACAGCGGTTTGATCAATACTTAATTTACATTAGAGATTAGAGAGAATCAGCTATGAGACTGACAGCAAACCATATGTCAGGATGACAGCGCAGTGCACTCTTTTATCCTGCTTGTCTCTTTTTCTCTCTCGCATTCTATCACTAAACATGGCTGTCATTGAGCCATATGAACTCTTTTGACCCAGATATACACAGCACCTTGCATTTTAAACTATATACTAGCTTTGAAACGGCAACAGTACAGTGTTTTACCTGAATCTAGGAGAGGTGAGATATTGCCATCTAGTGTTGATGCTCTTTATAAATTGCTTCCCTCACTGGGAAATAAAAACAGACTCATATCTTGGTTATTGGAAAACACGACAGTTTGTTGTGGAATATTCAGTTCTTTACCCAAAATTCATCCCAAGCAAATGACCCCTGTACTAGCGGTCAGGAGAAAGTGTGTTTTGGTTATAAATTATAGATGAGGTGCTTTGTAATTTGAGTGCATCTTTTGTTTACCTCTTTGAATGCCTGATGAGGTTTCTGCACCCTTCATTTACAAATTATGCTAATTGTACCTGACATTTTGTCAGGTACGGCCCCCTCTTGTTCAATGTGCCCTTTTGTTGACACCTGCTTTTCCTGTTTTCCAGTGCCTTTCAGGGAAACGCCTTCCTACACAAATCGCCGGCGCGTGACTGGAGGCGAAACTCTGACATCATCACGCTCGCTGCCTCGCTCCGCCTCCGACAACAATCTGAACAATGTGGCTGACTCCGGCCCCGCCCACTCCCCCGTGCCGTCTCTGAGGAGCCTGCCCCCTTTGGCACACTCTGGGATCGACACGGCGGCCGACGGCAGCCTGCAGAGCACAGGCAGCTCACTTTCCTCACACTCCCGCTCGCCTTCCCTCCAGCGCGTCAGCGAGGAGCCCGGCACGCACGCAGTACGCCGACACACGCCCCTCACGCACTCCCACAGCCGGGGACGCCTCAGGTAAGCATCGCACATCCACAGGTCCTAATTTGCACCAACAGATCTGCGCCCCAAAGTTCTGCAGATTTCTACTCATCATTCTTAAAAATGTCCCATCAATTGGGTGCTCGTTTATTAAATATGTAGGTTAATTTTTAGTACACACTCCAATATCAATAAAAATGCTGGGTTAAAAACAACACAATTTGGGTCATTTTTTGTTAACCCAGCACTGGGTCAAAAATGGGAGAATGTTAAAATGTGTGACCCAGCATTTTTTCAGATTTTATTAAAATCAACTATTGTTACTTTACTGCTGGATTGAAATGTTAAAGTTAACCTAAAATTGATTGTAAATTAAAGGTACATTATGTGACTTTTTTTTTTTTTTTTTTTCAAAATTTATAAAATTTATTGTTGAGTCTGTTCTCACCACCAATCCTTCTTCCAAAACGTGTTTTTGTCTTACCCAGACGCGATGGTTTTTGAGGGAAATTGCATGCATACATCACTCGCCTTTGCTTCTCTTGTCATATCCGTAAATAGAGAAAAGTTGCTCCTGCTACTTTGACGCATGTATGGTGTGGGAATGAGAACGAGCGAGAAAAGTTGATATGGAGCACGCTAAATATCCAACTTCCGGGTAGTCACGTTTTTAAAAAATGGTGAACAGAGGAGAGTCTGCTGGCAAAAAGAGAACACGACAGAGCTCGTAATAAAACCAGAATTGACATTGGCTTGGCTTTTTGGAGATGGCGAGATCTGAGGGATTTGATGTTATAAAAGTGGTGCGGAGATGCTGTTTTATTACTCAACAGGTGAGTAATGTATTTTATAGATAAATTACCATGTGTAGCTCTCTAACAGAGTTTATTATAAAGCAGTATCTATTGTGAAGGTTATTTCATTAAGGTTGTTTTAGTGCTGTGCTGGAGTTTATTTTCAAGGAAGTACCGTGTCTATTAATGAGTATATCTACAGTATATCTCTTAAGCCTTGTGGTGATTTTTTTTTTTTTTTGAGCAGTAGCCTAACCATATTAATCCACACAGTCAAAACAACATTCTTATGCAAAATGTATACAGTTTTGGTTTTTAACCACTAGAGGGCCAATAGTCACATAGTTTACCTTTAAAATCACTTTTATAATTGCCAACCCAAATTGGATTTCATCAGCTTCTGTATCCAGCAGTCACAACCCAGCATTTGGTTTAAAAAAATAACCCAGCACGTTGTGTATTAGAGCGTAGTTTGTATCAATTTACCCAAATTTTTTCATGTTTATATCCCCCCCCCCCCCCAAAAAGCTCAGAAAAAGACTGCAGACTCTGTGCCCATTCTGGGCCTGTGATTATTAATTCGTCCATTAACAGCACTGCCAAATGATCAATGATTTAATTATAACTCTCAACATATCGGTCACACATTAGCCCCCGTAAGAGGGGTCAAACAATGACAAAGTGTGCATTGATAATTCTGTTTCTAATATCTTCACTTACAAAAGTACTGTGATGATCACATGGTTTGGTGATGCACTAACAAAAAGCTCCATGGTACCATATTACTTAAAATCTGTTGTCATTACTGCAAAGTATATTTCTGTAAAGGTGGTATGAAATGGTAATACTATGGTACTTTGAAGTATTCCATGGTACTGAAATTCATGTTGAATAGCATTTACATGGTATATGGTATTTCAAAGAATAACATGTTAGTATTATGGTACATGTTGGTATTGTGGTACTTGAACATGTTTCAGGGTAGTGGCGTCCTGTACCATGGTATACTTCAAAGTACCTTAGTATTATCCTTAGTGTACCATGAAACCACCACAGAAATTAGTTGTAGGGTTAATTCCGTGATACTTTTAAATTCCGTGTTACGATTAAATTGGTTGCTTTCTTTGTGGATGTTTTATGGTATTTTTTAAGAGGTAGTGTATGTAGTTTTGATACTGTTACTGTTAAAATGCATGCCAAGTGCTTTATGAGTTATTATATGCCCTTTAATGTATGGCCTCTGAGACCTGTAATGAATGAAGTCACTGAAATTTCTCTGCTCATTGGCCTCCATCTAAAGTACTGACTCTGTTGTAATCTATCACATCCACACTTGATCGACATTTGCTGCTTTTAAATCGTGCTATTCAAATGTTTAATATATATTCAGATTAGACTCTCCTCTCCTATAGAGCTGCAGGACATTGCTGGAATCGACTGTGTTTTGGGACTCAAACAGACCTTATTGAATTTCCCAGCAATATTGCTTTAAATCTCATATTGTGTATTTATTGCAGGGAGATGACTGACAGCTTTTTAGAGACTGTGAGACATGGCACTTTATAATTGTGTCGCTTCCAAATAGATGAAGAAAACGCAAAACTTACATGGATTAATTAGAAATTCAAACTTTCTAGTGTTGTGTCTAATGTAAATAAGAAATACTTTGAATTATTCCAAGGGTTGGTGGGTAGTGGGTGTTTGGTGGTTGTTTTGTAGCGCTAATCAGCACAAATCTGACACTGGAGAGACAGCAAAGGCTGTTTATCACTGCACTGCATTTTAGAGCAGGTGTAATATTTCTACTGTCTGAAACACTCATCTGAAACGTGCTAAAACACACCTATGCCACACAAAACTATGTAACATGAGAGACCCAGACTCACAATTGTTTCAGATTGACGTTAGCATTTTGCTAAGCTAACAACATGATACTCTTGATATGGAAATGATACTGAAATAAATCAAGCAATATATTGACTTCTAAAGCCCCCATTTGTTTATTCAAATATTTAGTCTGCATTTATAATTATCTGGAGACATTTTTCAGGAAATATAATAATAATAATAATAATAATAACAATGATTTATTATTATTAGAGAATGTATAATAATAATCATAATATATTAGTAGTAGTAGTATTCAGTGTGATTAATGCAGTTAATTAGCAAATCATGCAATAAACTCAATTAGATGAACTGTTTTTCTATCAATAATTGTTAGTATTGAATGAAATATAATATATACACTACCATTCAAATGTTTGGGGTCTGTCTTTTTTTGTTTGTTTTTGAGAGAAGTCTTTTGTGTTTATGAAGGCTGAATTTAATTGAAAGTAAACCGATAATATTGTGAAAAATTAATAAAATTTAAAATAACAGTTTTCTATCGTAACATATTTAAAATGTAATTTATTCCTGTGATGAGAAAGCTGAATGATCCTTCAGATGTCATTTTAATATGCTGATTTGGTACATTATTATTATCAATATACAGTATATATTCTAGATAAAAGTTCAAAAGAACAAAAAATATTTTCACCTTAACTTTGAATTAATTTACATGTCCTTGCTATAAAAAACATCTTACTAACCCCTAATTATTGAACAGTAATGTACATTTATCAACTTTACATCCAGTTCTGATTATAAACCTCAATGCATTCTGGGATTCACCGATCCACAAATGTACCTTTTCTCTTTGCGTTTTGGCAAAACCCAGAGGCAGCAAAATCACACGCATGTGATGCTTTAAAATGCTGTCTAGATTGGGAGCTTACCGGGTTTTGGAATAGTATTTGCTATACCCATGTTTCAAATGTTTGTTTTTGCACAGGATACATATTGCAGTTTTGTAGGTTAGAAAAGTGATGGCTACTTTCTGAAGTGATTCTTTTGTGTTGCATAACTTCCTTCAGCAAAATGTGTGGCTTTGTGTGCTAATTTGGACCTCAGGACTGTAATTTTACCAGCAGGTGTAGTGTACTGCTGCTGAACAACAATTTAGGGCTCACCATCTTTCTTTGTGTGGTCCTGAGGAGCGTTTGCTGTGTTCTGTCCTAGTTGTCCATCTGTCAGTATTTCCTGACATCCTGGCCTGCTAATAATCAGAACCACCGGCACCAGTGTGTGCGGTTTGTGTGTTTGTTTAATACACAGAATGTGATGATACATACAGGAATCAAGCCAAAGCGTCTGTCCTTGGTGTCCGGTCTTCTATTAAAGTCCCCACTCTTTCTCTCTGGCCTTTTGTCTAGCTGTGTCCACCTGTCACTCCCTGAGGTGACCATGGTGACCAGGAGAGTGTGTAATTAGTGCTGTAGCGGTGCGGTCAGTACTGGCCGCCCACTTCCTGTTCAGGGTCAGATTCGAGGCCATAACACATTGTTCTAAACATTGTCAAATTGGATTTAGAGATCACAGGTCGCTTGGTGCACAGAAGGCAACAACACAGGGGAAACAAAGGTCAGAGGTCAAGTGCGAATGTTATTAGTATGCAGTGGATTATATTGAGTTAACTTTAGCTCTTGTCATGAATCCGTAAGATATAAAAAAGAAGCCGATGAAGCTCTAAATAAACTTTTCATGTTGAATTAACATGAATTAATTTATATTAATTTTCCTACTCCATTGGCAGATATTTTTCTTGTTCTCATCCGTAAACTAACATTTATCTTAATTTAAGAATGTTTAGATGAAAAAAGGCAAAAAATGCTGAGGGTTTTTTGTTTGTTTGTTTTGCAGTGATTATAATGCTGCGTTTACAGTAATGGTCAATTATTCCAGTGAGAAGCATACGTTTTTTTTTCTTTCTTTTTTTTTTAGATTATTGCGTATGCAGCTTTGCAGCCAAGCAGGCTGAAACCAAACATTGTCTGTGGTTGTTTTTAAAATCACCAGCCATTGACTCCTGTACACAGAACACATTTAAACGCTGTTGTCAATCTTATATAATATATGATACAGCATCTTGATGAAGTCTGCGATAGACAGAGTGTTCAGAAATAATGACAGTCTAGGAGATCGTTCTTTGTGACGTTTTATAAGACATGCACAAAATCATTTTGCTTAGCTCTGAATTAGCTGTTCAAATTGGAATATTGGGAACTGACAGCAACCATGTTGTTCTCGGTTGATGTTTTTTTCACCCATGTGACAAAAAGATAACTCATTAAAATGCTGATTATCGGTTGCAGTGTTCATAATGAATAATGCACAGTGAAAACTGAGTGTAAGTTTACTTTTCTGTGAAAACATGATCATAAAACCATTCTGGTGGGCTGGTTTGACTGAAAGCTGCCGAAAGCTCATCACTCATCATTAACATGTCGCTTTTACCACCAGCTAAGAGGCTAAAATGTAGGCCTTACTTCATTTCTGCTGTTTCATTACTTTCCCGATTTATGAGATCCGTTTAGAGAGGAAAAAGAGAGAGGGAAGGAGAATTGAGTGATTTATTGATGGCAAAAGGGAATCCATTTTGTTTGTGCAAGGCAGGTAAATGAGGTGTCACTCTGAAAGAGCGCTCTCTCAGTCTGGAGCTTTCCGTGATGGATTCCACCCTCAGGACATCCAGACCTGCCACTCCCTCGACACTCACCCATAGACGGAAGAGCTGGGATTGGAGGAGAGAGTCTACGCATTTCCTATTGGCCTCTGGGAGATTTAAGAGGCGGTGCTGAGTTCAATATCATCTCTTGCGTTCCGGTTGGCTCATTGTTGCCACTGGCCTCTTGCTTATCCACACTTATGGTCATTCTCAGTTTAAGTTTGGCTTTAACGGATAGTTTGCGTTTAAAACCGAACCAACTAAGAATCCATTGAAACAAAGAAACGGTAGTAAAGACATTTTTTTATGAGTGAATCTGCCCAAGTTATGTTTCACTGCAAATATTTGATACTGTTTGCCAGTGGGGTAATAAAAATAATCAATATTTTTTTCTTACCCAATTACCAGATAATTTTACTTGTTTTAAGCAAAATGCACTTAATTTAGTTACTAACTATTTTATGTCATTTTTCTTGTATAGAAAATGCATCTTGATTTAAGACATTTTTTAGACATTTTGGCTGGAAACAAGACAAAAACACTAAGTAAGAAAAGCATTTTTTGCAGTGAAATCTTGATTCATTGTCTTATGATCAATTGACTTGGTAATTCTCGTTTCCTCTGAAATCATTCTGATAGTGAGCCGTCGGTCACGGCTGACTACAAAACTTAGTGCATCAACATTCTTTTCCGTTTGTGATGAAGAGGGTCTTCAAAACCTTCTCGTACTTTCTTGAAGGCCTTGTGTTATCGGTACACTTACGCAGACGATAGCGCAGCTTCTCCATAAGCTCCTCACCAAGTTTCTGATGCACTTCTACCGAATTTCACATAAAATTTTATCACGTGCCTTTGTTTCAAACTCTTTTGTATTTTTCTTAGTATGAGTCACTTGAACAAGGTGTCACAAAAAAAGAAATCTTGACTTTGACTAGGCTGCAACTGAACAGTGTTCTAACATATACCTGGCTCCCTACCCCAAGTGGCATTGGCCCTTCTAGAGCATAGGAAATTCTCATTATATTCTGGACAAACCTTGTGTGTGTGTATATATATATATATATATATATATATATATATATATATATATATATATATATATATATATATATATATATATATATATATATTTACACACACAAATTCTTTCTTTTCATTTTGGTAGACAGTGAGATAATGTCATTTTTTGACAAGTTTTCACCCAGGTCCTCTTCTGATAAAACAATTGTCTTTCTCATTGCAAAATATTCTAAAGGAAAAATAAAAGGAAGGAATGGAGAGAGGGAGGAGAGATAGGTAATTTCTTGTTGATAGTGGCGTCTCCAAAATTGCTGGGAGGATAGGATGACCCAATAAACACAAACACACACACATTTATGCTCTGCCAGAAGAGAGGCTTCACACCGACTCCATTACACTCAATTAACCCCTAAAAGGGGCAAGACAGACTAAGAAAGATTCCAGCAGAAGGACAGAAGAGATGATGAGAGAGAATGAGACATAACTCATTTCATTCTTTCATCTTAGTCCGTCCACAGAGACCATTTTGCGATTGTGCACTTATGCAAATAACCTTTTGCGAGATAATGACTGATTCTGATGCCTTATTCTGTTATTACAAAGTGTATGAATCTCTCCATTGAGGCAGGACTGGTTGGTCTCAACATCATTTTTTTTCAAAGGGTCATTTCTTCCAGATAATGTCTTTTTGGCTTTATTCCTATTGTCAATCGAAGATATTTTTAGCTGGCATTTTTAAAGAAAAGCATAGCTTGATAGCAGTGTGGTAAAGCTGATATCAAAGCTGAGATAAAAATGAAGTCACATTGAAACAATTTTTGTGATGTAAATTATTAAAGATAATTCTAAATATTAAATATGATAGTACTATGTAAATAACATCGAAATAACACTGATATATATTATTATGTAATTATATATTTAGTTTAAATTATCTTAGTTTTTATATTTTCAGTTTTCATTTGAATTTTAGTCAAGTCAAGTCACCTTTACTTATATAGCGCTTTTTACAATGCAAATTGTGGCAAAGCAGCTTTACATTAATAATTGGCAAATAATCTTGGCTGCACAGCAGCTCCCAAAGAAAACGGTGTCATTGTCCAGCTTATTCTATACATTATTGATTCATTCCATTGCAAAGATCAGTAGTTATTAGGCTAGTTAATTTATGTATATCAGCACTGGAGAAAACAGTGACGTAATCGTCCGGCTCAGTTCAGTTCGCATACAATGGCGCCAATGCAGGCATACTAAAAACACTGCTGATAATAAAGCAAGTGTCCCCAACTTAAGCAAGCCAAAGGCAACAGCGGCAAGGAACCAAAACTCCAACAAAATGGAGAAAAAAAAACCTTGGGAGAAACCAGGCTTAGTCGAGGGGCCAGTTCTCCTCTGGCCAACAGTGAACACTTGCCCGATACTCAGGCAGAGTTACAGGTCATAAGTCCGATTGGAGTCGCAACAGTCAAAATGTTTAATCCAGTTCCATCCAGTTTAAGATCTTTTAATCACGCCGGTATGGGATGGTTTGCTGGTGATCTGTGCCACTGCCTGATGTGTTGGTAAGGCCTTCACAAGGGATGAACTAGTTCGCAGTCTCCGCCGACACCCCAGGGCCACGCTGCTGCCGCGCACAGGCACAGGTTCCCCATCCGACCCGGACACGGCCCGGATCCAGCCAATCACGTTAATTGGTAAACCTTGGGATAAGCAGAGAGACAAAAATTAGCGTAGACTCCATTCTTTTAGTTTGATTTAAGAATTTGTAAGACTTTGGTAATTTTTATTAGTTTTGTTTTATATTTCATTAGCTTTAATTAATTTTTATTTAGGTTTATTCATTTTAGAACACCTGCATATTAACAATTTTTTACAGATTTAGCTAACAATAACAGCGGCATATATTTTACTTCAGATCACAGGGTGTGTTTCATTATGTACATCCAATTAGGAAAGTAGAGATGATATCACATGTATGAAGTGAGTTTGTGGATTAGTTGTTCACAGCATGATAACAGCATGGGCACTTAGTGAGTGACTTCGGATCAAACGTCTGTCCTTATTCTCTCAAGCTGCTATTACCTAAAAAGAGAAAGATCTGTGAGAGACAGCGGAAAAGAAGCCTCTGATTCATTGTTGACACTGGCACCTGGCGAATCAAGACAGTTGCTTTCAATTTATCTCTCCATGATGGCAGTTGCCAGGGTTACCGAAGTATGGTTGGTGTCCAAGGAGGCAGCCGAGAGGATGCTCAGGAGAGGTATAGAGCCAATATATCACTTTGTCACACCCTTCAACCGGACACTGTATGCCTGAGGGGTTTAGTGTGGTCGATCAGCTGAAGGTTGTTGTTCTGTGTGAGAGTGTGTGGGGTTCTAGAGGTTGCACATGTCTGTATTTGTGTGTTAATGCCTAAAGGTGTGTGTCATTAGGTTTTAATGAGGTCAGTGCTTTAAAGTGAGTCTCTGGTCACGCAGAATGCAGCTGTGTTTCAAAACCCGAGGAGCTTCCTATCTAGACAGCACCGAATGTTCAAATCAAACATTTTGAGGTGTTTATGTATTTCAGTAAATATTTTTAGGCATCATAGCTAGATTCAAATAGAAACATTTCAATATTTACAGACACATCTGAACCAGATATTTTAGGCAACACTACTGTTAGATTTACCTGAAGAACTTAAAGAACTTAAAAAAAACTTATTTTATTTGTATTTTTGTTCTGTTGTGTTTAATTGAGCTGTTGCTTGTGATTTATTTATTCTTATTTTAGTACTAAAGACTAACTTATCATCCATAACTGTTGAACTTTGTTAGTAAGGCTAGTTTTTGCTGTGGTTTCTAAAATTAGAATCAATGAAGAATAATGAAATTTCACTGATATCTAAATATTTTGGTGATTTATATATTGGGATACAATGAACAAAACAAAAAACTTTTTATTTTATTTATTTATTTATTCATAGGCCTATTCACAGCAGATAAAATAAAAAAAGACAGTGAATAAATTACTTTTGAGTGATTTGTTACTAAACACGGAAGCTCAAACATGCGTGTGACGTGCTACAACAGACCTTATTGCTTCTCACGCAACATGCGTGTATATTTTCTTGTCCTGTTAATGGTGGTTGGCAAAACCCACATGAATGTCACCTACTGCACCACAACCTCCGTGACAGCTGACAAAAAATAAAGGATTGGGCTTAGGCTAGCTGATACCGATCAGGAAAAAAATGTTAAATTGACATCCCTAAAATACGTTATGCATTAACCAATTTTTTTTATAAATATATTTTTTAAACATATTTTTATATTATACTAACAACTTTAGATGTTTAATAATGTATTAGTAAATTTTTGAAAAAATTAAATAAAAAAAAGATGATTAGTTCACAGCGTGATGGCAGCATGGGGACTTTGGATCACATTTTTGTCATTTATCTCATTTACATGACACCTTTAGTGAATCAGCTTCTAAAACAGCACAAATAAACAATGCAATCAGCAGGTGTGATTCTTTCTTATGGCTTGTTTCCACCAAGCCGTACGGTACGGTACAGTAAGGTACGCAATTACTTCCATTTCATCAGAAGTTGTGAATGGTACCAAAACACCGAACCGTACCATTCCACCATTTTGGGACCCTTCCATTGGGGTAGCACAGTAGTCTGTTACCTAAAGGGTGGAGCTAGTCTCACTGCAGAACGTTGATTGATTGACAGAGAATCGTCACTTTCGCGTGCTTCTAGGGGAATGGCAACGCAAGAGATGCCTTTTTTTAAAATATACAGTTGAAACACAATACCATCGAAATTAATGGCTGCTGTATGTCCTCCATTGTCGTTTACTGTGTTACTTTCTTCTTCTCACGAGAATGACATCGATTGCTACTTTCCGGCACACACCACGCCTATCAAGTAAGGGTGCTGTTGGCGGTGGAAATGCAAACTGGATCAGGGTTGACTGTCCTGAATCCGTACCGCTCGGTGGAAAGGAGTCATTATTGAATTCACCCCATAACATCGCAGCATCATTCTTTTTATTTTGTTTTTTTTTGTTTTAGTAGAGGGGAAGTTAACTTAGCACACATAAACCTGTTAAAGCTCATTAAATGTTGTTCCCGACTGTGTGTTTTGCTGCCACCAGTCCTTATTACCTAAAGAGAAAGAAAGAACCATGAGAGATGGTGGAAAAGAAGCCTCTGATTCGCTGTTGACACTGGCACCTGGCGAATCAAGACAGTTGCTTGCAATTTATCTCTCCATGATAGCAGTTGCCAGGGTTATCATACACACGTTCAAATCTTGAATGGGATGTTTGGACTGTCTGGGTAGACTAGAGTATGAGTTCTGAAACTCAGCGTATATCTTTGTGTCTTCACACAGCATGTGAAACTTCCTCATGCATGCGAGTCAGATCGGCCAGAGCAGGAGTGTGACGTTTGTCATCTACAGGCTGCCGTTCCTCAGATCCCTCAAATCTATCGTCTTACAAATGTCCTAAATAAAAAGAACACTTGTCAGAGGCTGTGTATGTCTGTTTTATGATGATTGATCTGTGTGGAATATGGTATTACTGCAGAGTTGGACGATGATTTTCAGTGCTGTTCATTACAGCCTTGAGGCGGCTCTGACTGATCAATACTGAGTCAGAGGATACCGTGACGACAGGACTCCAAACCTCTCTGTCTCTCATCCATTCTCTCACTTCTTACAGCCTCTCTCCATCATTTCTTCTGTTACTTTCTCTTTCCCATCCTTCTTCCCTTTCCTTTTTCAGTTTCTTATCATATCTCCACCCTTAAATTCCTCTCTCTTTCTTGTTACTCTGCATTTACATGCTGCAGTCACTCTAGCCTCGTACCGCTGCAGTAATTGGAAAGCCGTCACTGAGCTCGATGTTTGGAGCGAGGGATAGCCGGAAAGATTGTGTGAATGTGCATGTGTGTTCAGACTGACTGATTTTGACAGTAAAGGCAAAGGTTGAAGAAATTCCTTGCTCATGCTAGAAGATATCAGCTTTTTTGAGAATGAAAACAGAGTGGTCAATTCATTCAACAGTTGCAGCAGTTTTTGCATGCACGTTGCATGTTTGTTCCATTCACCTCATTTGCATAACACCTTTAGTGAATCAGGTGCTAAAACGGCAGACGCAATCAGGAGGTGTGCTTCATTTTTAATGAATTTACATCATAACATTTGCGCTGAATACCAGTAGAGGGGAAGTTAAGATCTTTAAGACACATAAACGTGTTAAAGCCTATTAAACGTTGTTCCTTAGTGTGTGCTTTGCTGCAACGCATGTGAATTCTTGTTTTATTCCTCACTGGACTGATAATGGGGACTGTGGGATTTTGCTGTTGTGTGTGTGTCCATGGAATGAATGGGTGAACGACTTGAGATGAATGAGAGAGACGGGGCTACAGCCACTCTTCCTGCAGCTGCATTAACATTCAGAAGCTGTCTTACTGACAGAGAGAGAGGGAGACGGGGAGGGCAGAAAGACAGGAGAGTGAAGGGGAGGGGAGGACTTGGAGGGCAGAGAGAGAGAGAGGGTTAGGAGGGGCTGTTGATTACAGCACTAGGAGAATGTGTGTGTATGTGTGTGTGTTTGTGCTGTTTTAGGGGGGTGAGGTGAGTCGTGCTCAACCCCCCCACACACTAATCAATCTGGACCCCTGGCGCCCGCACGTTGTCGTCGGCGACTGTCCGCGTACGGATAGAATGTTCAGGGCGGGAGCGCGCCAGCCCAGCCACGGGGAAACGGCGCAGCCTCGTCACAGCGTGTGTGCGTGTGCGAGCTTGTGTGCGAGAGCCACGGGGAGTGAACATGCCCCACTCGCGGCGAGTGCAGCCCGAGCGCTCGGCGCCGTTCGCGACAGGCAGCCGTTAACGGGAGCGAGGGGGAGGGCGGGGAGCGCTCAGAGGGAGGAGAGGAGAGGAGAGGTGGAAGAAAGGAGGAGAGAGGAGCAGAGGAGGAGAGAGTGATAGGAAGAGAGGGAGTGAGCCGCTCGCACCTGACGGCCCTGGCCGGTTCGGGAATATCGAGGAGGAGACCCACGCGTGCACGCACGCTGCCGCCTTCTCACGGGACCATGTCGGTGACCACCGGATTTGGCTACCAGTTGCCGGGCATCACCACGGTAACCTATGTTTTTGTTTACAGCCCGGGGACGGTCCAGCGGGACCCCAGCCCTCCTCCCGCGGGGCCCTCGCACACACTCTCAGGAGCCCGGGGCCCCAAACGGAAACTCTACAGCGCCGTGCCGGGGCGCACCTTCATCGTGGTCAAACCGTACACGCCGCAGGGAGAGGGAGAGATCCAGCTGAACCGCGGAGAGAGGGTCAAAGGTGAGTGCCCTTTCCCTGCTTATCGCTTTGCATCTGACAGCTGTCAATCATCTGGAAAGAGGCAGGGTTTGGCCAAAGTGAGCTTTATGATGCAAAAATCAGTGAGGAGCAGAGGCTTGTGGTTTGTGCATTGCAATGTGTCTGTCATGTTTTTGAGTTGATTTATTAGGCTGTACAGGAAGTCTTCAAAAAGTGTGTCATTATTGTCAAAAAAAATCATTGTATTATAAGGTATAAAGGTAAAAAAAAAAGGTTGTTATCAGTTCAGTTTTTTCAGTTCAATTCAGTAACACCTGTACTAATCAGCCAAGCTGTTATCGGTTATCGCTCGTTAATATCAAAATCTCAAAATGGCATTTTTATATATATATATATATATATATATATATATATATATATATATATATATATATATATATACATATACATACACAAAAATTTAAATTTGCCCTGTGTTCACACTTTGTAAAGTATTTGTACTTATTACTGTACATTTACTGTAAAATATTTGTTGTATTTACAATTGTGTGTATAAATAAATATATATATTTATATTGAAATATATTTATATTTTAAATAAATATAAAACACACATATTAAATTATATAGATTTATAAATTATTATTTCCTAAATACAACAAATAAATATACATTGAAAATATATTTTTGCAAAAAAAAGTGTAAATTGGAATACAGTAGAAATAGCTGCATAATACTTGATAATGCAGGCTGGGGAACCCAGTAGGCTGATATATAATCTATAGTATAGTCACATATTGCCATTACTATAGCCAGAAAGTAATTTAGGATAGACGGTAGAAGAACATCTGCTGAGTGAGTTATGAGCAGGACTGTAGTTGAATCCAGAGTGACCTACAGAGTGTCTGTTTTGTGTGATACACATGTCTTTGACATGTCATGGTATGTCTCAGAACAGGGAGACGAAGGGTTGTCTGTCAAACACTGGTCTCTGGAGACCGTCTTTCTTATCAGACACACACACACTGACGCTCAGCTGTAAGGGCTGTGCTCACTTGCTCTAGCTAGTGAATCTAGATCCGGAGGAGATTCAACTCAGAATCAGACAGTCTTCATTTTTGCTGTGTACATGCGATGCTATTAAAATATGTGGGTGTAAGTCATACCCACTGTTGACTGTGTAAATGAATTCTGCTCTGGTTTGTGTGTGTGTGTGTGTGTGTGTGTGCGCGCCCATGGCTCAGGTTCATGGCTTATGTGTTGTTCTGTTCTTGTCTCCATTCATGCTTCAAACCAGACTACCACTCAAACGCAGTGGAAGGTAAAAAAAAACTCTGCATCCATCCCACTGCCCTCCAGTGTGAATGAGTGTGTGTGTCCCATGCACAGCCCCTTAAAGTGGTGTTTTTATCCTTCACTAACTCTTTTCTTTCCACTCTGCCCTACCTGCATGCTCACCTGTGCTCAGACATCTGTACCCAGCACCCCGAACACATACACGGGAATGTTAGTTGGTGTCCTTTCTCCCTCTTTAACCTGTATGGAAAACTAGTACACACAATCTGATTTGTGTCACATTTGATGCTTAAAGCATTTTAATAGATTATAATTTCCTCCATTTCGCACTCATAGAATCCTGTAATTGCTCTGAGATTGCTCCTGTGTAGCTCTTTTAAATGTTAAATTTGTCTCAGATGTTTCTACTAAAATTCTTTTGCAATACAAATAGACCTACATGAGATTAATATTTGCGTGCAGTATGAGTGAAGCGTTGTATATTTATGCCCCTGGTAGAGCTCCGATCATGTGGTCTTGAAAGAATTTGTATGGAAGTTGTTGTTATTACTGTTATTATCATTATTAGGTTACGCTTTATTATAAGGTGATGTAGTGTAATTATGCATAATTCACTGTTATTACTATAGTAAGTACATATAGTAACGTATACCTACGACACATTAAAATAGTGTTACCTCTTAATATTGCTCAGATGCTGCTTTTTTATTGCGGTACTTGAGACTTAATAAAGGTCCTAGCTATGCTCCATTTAAACATTAGCTCTGTCTCAGATGTTTCTCCTAAAATTATTAATGCATTTCTCCTTATGAGAAATACATGAATAATTAAGACATGCATGAGGCAAATATTTGCATACAGTATGAGTTATGCTTGAAAGAATTTGAATGGAAGTTGTTGTTATTACTCATTATTATTATTGCTCAGATGCTGCTTTTTTGCAGTTTATGCTCAATTTATGGCATAAATGGAAACAAATTTGTTGACATTCAGTAACACTGTAATGATATAAACTTTATGTGGATAGTATAACTCAGATAATTTGATCTTGGATTATTTTTTCAATGAGAATTGTTTGAGATCTGGCTTTTGATTGCACACTTTGGTTTCCGTTTTGACACTGTTGTGTTTTCTCCAAAAGTTTAGAGGGGACATTGCTCTTTTAATTGAGAGAAAAATTAGCTGGAGATTTAAGCAAAGGTCTCAGATTTCTATCCATTTAACCTAGGAGAAGCTTCTGATATGTTTTAGAGATTTGTAATTTTCCTGTCCTTTAGGTGTCTTGTATGTAATCCTTTAGTCCAGAACAGCTGCACGTACGCTGAAAACACATCCTGACTCACATTCCTGTGCTGGGCAGCAGGTGCGTTAGTACCCGTGAAGTGCCAGAACGCCCATGCTGGTGGAGATGGAGGTGCCGTTATAATCTGGTGGCACCATGACAGCATGTTGCTTGTGCCAGCTCAGAAAGTGCCAGGACAAACCATATGCTGGACACATGACACATCTCTTACATAACGGCACCATATGTCAAAAACGTTTCCATTTCCTGTGCCCTTTCTGTTCTTGTAGCACCTCTGTAACCTTACAAAGAGACCAAGCGAGCAACCAGCAGTCTCTCTTTAGCTCCCACCTCCTGACATGTTAGCAATGGCCATCTCTGTGACATTCATTAATGTAAGAGTCACTGCTGTTGAAAACAGCATCTCATTTTCAGCCTCAGCGGTGCTATGTATGCAAACAGTTGGTCTCATTTCTTAACTATTCAAGTACTTAAATGTGTCTTAAATTTAGTTAAACTCTTAATAAAGATTATGATAAACGAAGGTTCTTTATTGGCATTGATGGTTTCATGAAGAACCGTTAACATCCATGGGACCTTTCCATTCCATTTATAATATTTAGATTATTGAATTAAATGTATTATTACATTAAATGTTGTTCACACTAAAGGCCAGTTCACAGAGCAGCGACAGGCGACCACCAACACCAGATAACAAAACATCCCATTCCATGACCTGACAAGCGCTGTTCGGCGAAAATCGGTGAAGGCCCGTTCACACCAAGAACTATAGCTATAACGATAACTACATTCGCGTCCATGGTCTTTTTATTCTAAGCTCACACGCTACGTTTTTAAAGTGTGTACAACATGTTCTTGTTGCATTTACATGGCTTTAACCAGCAGATGTCCTCAGCACACTATGTTTCGAGTGAATAGCTAGTAAAATAAAAACACCTAGTCTTTTTCACTGCAATTTCAAAAGAAGCAAGACAACATGTTGTCGAAACTAGCGCTGGATAACTGAGGTAATTTTATGTTACACTGTTTTCTAGACTGGCATAATGATCTCATCGTTAATACTCATCATTTATGATTTGACCAAATGGTTCCATATATCCATTTTCTTTAAAGTGTCCTTGAAATGGCTGTTTAACTTGTCAAACAGTGCTGGCTTTTTCTGGACCTAGATTCTCCGCAATGTCATCTGCCGTTTCAAATGCGCGAGCCCCGAAATTAAAACGGATTCTGATTGGCTGTCAGTGTTTTATCGTTCAACAGCTGGAAAAAAAATCATTCTGAAAGTAATCCCAATGATATCATTTCTCTATATCGTTATCGTTATAGCTCTGGTTTGGACAGTGCCATTCTTTTATATTTAGAATGATTTTTACAACTGTATCTTTATCGTTATCTTTATAGTTATTATTCTTGGTGTGAATGGGCCTTGACAAGAAGCGCAGACCAACGCCAACAAATGGCGAAAAGGGTAACACACTAATCCGACAAAACACAACAAACCTGTCTGTTGCCTGTGGACCTTGTCTGTCTATTTTAAAATTGTTTAAATATTTATATGCAGTAGCATTCAGAAGTTTAAAGTCTGTCATATTTTTTTAGTTTTTGAAAGAAGTCTATTATGCTCATCAAGGCTACATTTTTTTTTTGTTTTGCCCAAATATACAGTAAAAATACAGTACCTTTCTCAGGAACGTCTGATGAATAACAGCATTTATTTTAAAAAGAAATCTTTTGTAACATTATAACTGTCTTTACTGTCTTTACTGTCACTTTTGATCACTGCATCTTTTGTGAATAAAAGTATGAATTTCTTTTAGAAAGAAATTAATAAAAAGAAAATCTTACTTTCTCCAAACTTTTAATTGTATAATTAGTGTAAAAGTAATTTCCTAACTACTAATTACATCTTCAACAGAGTAATTAGTTTACTGTACTAATTATTCTCTCCAAAAAGGATTTCATTACTAATTACTTTCTAAATCCCTTATCAACCTTGAACAGTTGAATAATACAAGGATAGACATGAAACTGCTCTTTTAATTCTTTCAAATAAATAATAACAAATTATTTTTGTACTGACCAAAGTAGAGAAAGTTACATTAAAAACATACTTTTACAGTTAAATTTTGAATCCAATAATGTTTTATACTGAATTGTTCTATATAGTCTCTATAGTATTTAATGCAATTACATCATAAGTAACCTTAATTAAATTACAGAAAAATATAACACCATGTCTACACTGGACGAACTCACGAATGCCGTGACGTGACATGTCCAAAGACAATAGAACCCATTCTAATCCGTGATAATGTCTACACTGGATGCGGCGCAGCGCGATGCGACAAATTCCCGACTGTAAACGGATTCCCTGTTCTATTTCTGATGAAGTCCAAGTGCTTTGCAACGGTCGGTTTGTCGCGTTCTATTGTTGCGACATGATAAAAGTCGCGTCCGGTGTAGACAAGGTGTAAGAGAAATCCTTTATTTAACTTTTTCAAGGGAAAAGTAATTAAATTACAGTAATTAATTACTTAGTAATGAGTTACACCCAACACTGGGTGTAATACATATTTAATTTAATATTTTATATTATTGTAATATAATATTAATTATGCAAAAATGCATTTATATAGATAACTGCACATTTTCCCTCATCTAGAGATTTTGTGTGAGAATCTTTTTCTGCACACTAAAGTATGCGACTTTTATAGGCTACAATTACAATTGAATGAGACCCAGTGAGAGTGTTGTGGTTTTGTGCCCCAATCACTTTAGTTTACCTTTGGAGACTCTCACTCCCCGATAAAATCACATTTGGGTGCACAACTGTCTACGAGACCTTGAGGACTGAATAAACCTGCTTGTGACTTCAGGTTGATAACCTTTAGCGTGCTCTTGCGGGAATGTTTTGATGGCACTGTGCCTCATACAGATGTGAAATGCATTTTGACTGTGTGGATTCAGTTCATTGGAGCTTGCTAACTTCAGCCTTGCTTTGAGGTCGCAGATGATAAACGGATGAGGGCTGGAAATCTTTCCCCCTCACAGGGTTGAGATCTGCTACTGAAAAATTTTATTTTTAATCTAGAATTTTTAGGGCAGTTTGAGTGTAAAGTCACATCTCAAGCTCGATATGCGTTTGATACCTTTGGGAAAGACCAACGGTTAAATTTGTTTGTTTTTTTAGGCAACTTTTGGTCACATTATAAAGAACATGGAAATGGCTAACAGAATAGTTCTTGGTATATACTATTTTTATCAACTTTGTAGCAGAATGTTTGATATTCCTATTTCTTAGTACTCCATACTCAAGTTGAGTATATCGAAGCTGAGTACCAGTCTATAATTAGGAAATCAACATAATCATAGACATCAAATTTTGATGAAGCACCAGCCAGGGATTTCCAAAATAAAGTCTAGAGTATAACTGACATTCACAATAAGCTGTTACCTGTGGGATTCTTCAAAGACACTTTATCTATTTCTAGCTCTCTTACAATACTGTTTATTTGTTTTTCTTTCTCTCTTCATCTCTGTCCTTACCTTGACTTTTTTCCTCTTCTCTCTCATTCCATTTTCTGACAGAGGAGAATGTTTATGAGGAGATCACGCTCGGTAAACATGAATCCCACTCATGTCCACCTGTCCTTTCCTCTGTGCTGTTCATAACTCTTATATGATATGCAGTAGATACTGATAGTACAGTCATAGAATCAGCATTGTAGGCCTACATATGCACATTTTGTATTGTCCTATTGCACTGATGTATATGTGTTGTCTCTCTCTGGCAGAGTCCATCAAAGAAAGTGAAGAGGAAGGTGAATTCATTAGTGTACAGTTCTGTGCACTGCGCTGGACTCTCTGTAGGCTGCTTTAGGTCAGACAGAACCAGTGTGAGACCACAGACCACCAATAGAATAAAGATCCCTGTAGATCCAGTGCAGTAGGTTACTAGGTTTTAGCGAAAAAGAATGGAATGATGGATGAGGTTGTGTTTGTGTTTGTGTGTGTGTGTCCAAATGTCCCTACAAAGATAGAGTATCCCAAATTGTTGGAATCCTACCCTTATATAAAGGATAAAAAAGTAATAAAGACACTAACTGACAGGCCATTAGTTTATAGTAGTTATATTTATTTGGCTTTATGGTCATTGGTTATAAGTATAATGACAATCTATTATTTTTTTTTAAGTAAATGTATACGGTAAAAAGTTTGGAAAAATGTATTTATAAACTAATGTTTATAAACGCAACTTAGGAATCCTGAAAAATATATATAAAATATTCATTCATATTAGGGGTGAGACAAGACAGTTATCTCACGAGACGAGAAACGAGATTGAGTTCACGAGACAAGACAAGATTTTTACACTGTATTTTTCAGAAATCCTCAATGAAGAAATACATGACTAAAAAAACAACGGTCTGCCGGTGCATTTGAAATGTTTTAACTAACCATCTTGTAATCAATGTTATTTCAGATCGACTTTCTGAGTATAAAATATCATATGCCTTCTCTCCTGTATGTTTCATATGAGTCTCTTCAGACCTTCGAACTTTATGATTTGATCTGTATGAGCTTCTACAATTTTTCTACAATTTTGACCTCCTAACTGAACTCCTTTCCTCAAATTGATACAGTATAAACAAAAATGAATAACAGTATCAGTATATGCAACCATAATCAGTATTTTCTCAATATTTAAAGTGTAAGGAGAGACCAAATTTTTCTTCAATCATGCTACAGAGCTAAGAGATGGTTACAACTACATAGCCCAGCCTAATATAGCTTTCATATTGGGAGATATTTGCATGCATCATGGAACCGCTTTCAAAATGTGGGATATTTAAATCGCATTTGAATGCGCTCTCGTGTTTTACGTTCACGATCCCACATACTCTGTGAATAGGGAGTGGCGGTGCTGAGCACATATTCTACAAGATAAGACTTTTTTTAGATGCTTAGGCTCTGTTGTGCAACGAATTCTCCGCCATGGTCTTGTCAGTCATCACGTCACTTACTCTCATCACGTGATCAGTGAACTCTGCTTCCTGCTGCACTATGTACGACTCTGCAGTTCATGTTGGATGTGCTGGATGGGATTGAAGCGACTGTAATCAAACTAAATTGAATGTTTTTTATTTCTATAAAAAGCAAAACAACAGTGGAGGCGAAATGTAATCGTAGCTGTGGCACATTCTATCCTAATTTCACCCCCACACTTGGTCATGGCAATATCGCGAGACATCTTTTCACCTCGACGAGAAATCTTGTCTCATTTTACGCAAGATCTTTTCATACCCCTAATATATATATATATATATATATAGAGAGAGAGAGAGAGAGAGAGAGAGAGAGAGAAAGAGAGATACATAATCTATCTATAACTATATACGTGGGTACGGAAAGTATTCAGACCCCCTTAAATTTTTCACTCTTTGTTATATTGAAATCATTTAAATGCTGAAATCATTTCAATTTTATTTATTTTTTTCCTCATTAATGTACACACAGCACCCCATATTGACAGAAAAACACAGATTTATTAAATAAGAAAAATTGGAATATCACATGGTCCTAAGTATTCAGACCCTTTGCTGTGACACTCATATATTTAAATCAGGTGCTGTCCATTTCTTATCATCCATGAGATGGTTCTACACCTTCATTTGAGTCCAGCTGTGTTTGATTATACTGATTGGACTTGATTAGGAAAGCCACACACCTGTCTATATAAGACCTTACAGCTCACAGTGCATGTCAGAGCAAATGAGAATCATGAGGTCAAAGGAACTGCTTGAAGGGCTCAGAGACAGAATTGTGGCAAGGCACAGATCTGGCCAAGGTTACAAAAACATTTCTGCTGCACTTAAGGTTCCTAAAAGCACAGTGGCCTCCATAATCCTTAAATGGAAGACGTTTGGGATGACCAGAACCCTCCAGAGATGCAGTCGGGAGATGGGAGAAAGTTGTAGAAAGTCAACCATCTCTGCAGCCCTCCACCAGTCAGGGCTTTATGGCAGAGTGGCCCGATGGAAGCCATAAGTGCAAGACACATGAAAGCCCGCATGGGGTTTGAAAAAACACCTGAAGGACTCCAAGATGGTGAGAAATAAGATTCTCTGGTCTGATGACCAAGATAGAACTTTTTGGCCTTAATTCTAGGCGGTATGTGTGGAGAAAACCAGGCACTGCTCATCACCTGTCCAATACAGTCCCAACAGTGAAGCATGGTGATGGCAGCATCATGCTGTGGGGGTGTTTTTCAGCTGCAGGGACAGGACAACTGGTTGCAATCGAGGGAAAGATGAATGCGGCCAATTACACGGATATCCTGGATGAAAACCTTCTCCAGAGTGCTCAGGACCTCAGACTGGGCCGAAGGTTTACCTTCCAACAAGACAATGACCCTAAGCACACAGCTAAAATAACGAAGGAGTGGCTTCACAACAACTCTGTGACTGTTCTTGAATGGCCCAGCCAGAGCCCTGACTTAAACCCAATTGAGCATCTCTGGAGAGACCTAAAAATGGCTGTCCACCAACCAAAGGTTTACCATCCAACCTGACAACTGGAGAGGATCTGCAAGGAGGAATGGCAGAGGATCCCCAAATCCAGGTGTGAAAAACTTGCATCTTTCCCAAAAACACTTATGGCTGTATTAGATCAAAAGGGTGCTTCTACTAAATACTGAGCAAAGGGTCTGAATACTTGGGACCATAATCTGCAAAAATGTCAAGAATTCTGTGTTTTTCTGTCAATATGGGGTGCTGTGTGTACATTAATGAGGAAAAAAATGAACTTAAATGATTTTGGCAAATGGCTGCAATATAACAAAGAGTAAAAAATTTAAGGGGGTCTGAATACTTTCCGTACCCACTGTATATGGCTATTATGAATTAATATTTTATATATATTTTTTCAAGATTCATAAATTGTGTTGTTAATCATTAAATAAAATGAACTGATGACCCTAACAGAAGCATATATCACCAATTATTAACTTGGAAAGCTCATGGTAAGTTTGTCTTAAAAGATTCATACGGAATCATTCAAAATCAGTCACTAGTTTTTAATAAACAAGATTTTACTGAAGAAAAACATTTCAGAGGAATGGCATCTTACATTACTTTTACATTACTTTTTTTTTTTTTTTTTTTTACATTTTTTGGACCAGAAATCTGCATTAAGGAAGTAAAAAGGGTCATTATTTATTTGACTCTGATGTTATATAAGTATTATAACTGTGTGTAATTATAGTTAAATGTAGAATATTCCTCCATTTTATGTCCATGCTGTCAAATTCAGTTCATTTTTCCCTTTTTCCTTAATGTCATCACCAGAATCTCCCTATGTAGAGCATGAAATTAAGGAGGAGGATGGCCGTGGTTATGTGGACGATAAAGGTAATCTTACCCATATAGCTTAGCTATTCTTTTAGAAACAGATGGTAGAGAAGTACTCTGTAGGTGTAGACTGAAAAAGAGTTGTGTCTGTTTTAATATCTGTGATAAGTTTTAATGTTTCT
The DNA here is from genome assembly GCA_038088235.1 of Zacco platypus. Taxonomy (NCBI): domain Eukaryota; kingdom Metazoa; phylum Chordata; class Actinopteri; order Cypriniformes; family Xenocyprididae; genus Zacco; species Zacco platypus. The sequence goes on along the minus strand of CM076075.1, from coordinate 18,409,131 downwards.
AAATCTCTGAATGCTGTCCTGCATGATCTTGAATTCTCTGCTCATTTCATTCCATCGACAACAAGGTAATATTAAAAGTTGTATCCCTTTGAGCTCAGAATGTCATCAGTGATTGGAATCAATTTGTTGGCATTCAAGAGAGCAAGCAGATAAATGCTTTTCCGGTCTTACGGGTGTTGTTGCTTAACATTAGTGGGTGTTGATGCATGCAATAGTCTTACAGCGTAACGGAAACGTGGCTGTCGCATGCATGATGTTGTTAATATTCCACGAGCATTGGGAGTGTCCCACAGCCATTAATCATGTTTGTGAATGTCTAATCTGGCTGTTATTTGCAGCAATTCCATTTTCATGCCTGTCTTAAAGATTAATAAGTAGAGGTGTATGAGACTAGAGCATGCTGGGAAAACATGAGCTCACAATGATAATATACTCTGTGACAAAGTCATTTCTGGTTCAATCAACGATCATGTGACAATATCATTTAGGGTTCAAAGTCTGTAGGACATTTTGAGTAACAATGTCTTAACCTGAATGGGGGCGAAACTGTTTCCTTTTTGAAAATGGCTTTTATGTCCTCTTTCCTAGAACAATAATTCTGTTTAACCTGAAATAAGCTTATAAGTGCCTATATGAAGGTTCCTGGTTTTATACCCGCTTCCAAGGAACCATTACAACACTTTTGGTTCTGTAGAACATAACTAATTGAATAATGTTGAATATTTAATGGCTTCAGCACATATTTACTTATAATCAAACAGTAAATTTTAGTGCTAGCAACACCAAAATTATGGGTTCATTCTCAAGGAATGCATGAACTGATAAAATGTATTGAATGCAACAATGCAGAATGCAAAAATGTAAATGTAATATGATTTTAATGTCTGTAGACACAGAATCATACATTAAAATTATTTTATAAAAATATCATAATTGATAAATAAAAAAATACTAATATAAAAAATACAAATATTATTTATTTTTTTACATTATTATTATTTACTTTTATTGTAAATACAGATGACATTTTTATAGATACTTTTATAATACCAACTACAAAATTGCATGATTGCGTGAATTATTACAGGCAGTGAAGGATACATCTGTACTGCCTTCAGAAATGGATTGGATGAAGTAGACAGGACGGTTTGCAAACATTGCATTTGAATGCATTCCTATTTCTGGACGATTAGCCAACATAACATGAAAACCATTGTCACTTCCATAATATGATTTAATATGAATGCAAAAGGATATTGAATGAGTAAAAAAATTTGGCATAGGACTTGATGTTTATCTATTGGGAATAGATTACATTTTGATTGCTGAAGTTGTCTCTATATTACAGGTGGGGGTTCATTTTGATGAAATTATTAATTATTAGTGAAAAATCACCAAGATAAATATTTGTTCTTTACAATAGAATTCACTGATAAATCATGCACCATATAACCATGAACATAAATAATGATTTCATGCTGACTTTAATGATTGCCTTTCACACTTTGTAAAAAAAACGTAAACCTTTTTTTTTCTTTTCTTTTTTACAAAAATGTAAATGAAAAAAAAGCATTTTATTAAGGTACTAGTGTTTGATTAGCTCCTCTAACATTTCCTGGTAAGTTTTTTCACCTCATTAAAGATTTCCCTTTGGCCAACAGTAAAACAGTAATTCTTTTAAAGTAAAAGAAATCAATTAACTTTAATTGTGCTTCTACACAAGTTTCGAGGCGGTTTTTACTGTGTGGCAGGTTTCCCCCGACAGAGCCCTATCACTTTTAAAAGGAGCTTAATAGAATTGGTATTTGGAAGAGGCCACAACTTCTTAGTATTTGTTGAGAAGTTTGCATTGCTGTTTTTAGAGTGAACATTTGTAAACAGCCACTTGTCCTAGCGGCCCACGGGCAGGGTTTAGCGCCTTCTATGCCAACAGCTCTCTCGCTTTTCACAGTCACTATGTAACTATGTTGAAGGCAGCTGGAGTTTTTTGGAAAACAAGAGCATCTGCCTGTCTCTTAGCAACAGGTGTCTGTGCTTCAGTATGGCATGTGCGCCTGCCAAATGATGTGACATTTCACTGTCAAAGTTGAACTCCCTGTGATATAAAAATATTTGTGTTTGGTCAGACTCTGCCAAGTCAAATGGTGTAGACACAGTGACCTAAATAAATACCCACATAACCCTGATGCTCTGGGTGATGCATGTTCGACATGGTGTAATCACTCTCAAATGTGCCAGATATGTGGAATATTAGGTTACACTGTTACCTTGTTACAGTGCATTTAAGTATTGAGTAATAATAATTAACTACATGTACTTACTATAGGGTTAGGGTTCGGATGAGGGTTTGGTTTATGGTTAATTGCATTTAATTATGCATAATTTATAGTTATTAATACAGTAACTACATGTAACACGTGTAACAACGACATTGTAAAATAAAGTGTTACCGAATATTATTTCATATGCATTGTATGCATAAAGATATGACCTAGTTCTGCATCTAAAAGCAGACAGGAAATGATTCCCCCCTCAAGAGAGTTGAAATGTGATTAAAAGTCTGTCTGCATAAACAGACATGTTTATAAGTTGGAAAAGCCTTAATTTATGTTTTGAAAGGTCATAGAGAGCTAGTCTGTTGCAGATGAAGCTCAAATCAAGTGGCGGTTTTGGATTTATGTTTCTCTGTGTGTGTTTTTTGTAGATGTTTTATGGCGTGTGACAGTGTAATGAATGGCGGTTTTGATGTAGATTCGTATTGTCCCATTGCAGCTGTGGGGAGCCCATCTCATCAGCTCGCTTATGGCCATAAGAGGCTTTCTGCTGACTCATGGCTGTGTATCATAAGGTCTGTGCGTTTGTGCTGAGTCACTCACAACTTTTACTAAGGTGACAGATTAGAACATATGTTACTTTATGGTGTGGATATACTGAGTCTGAACATCTGCACTTACATACTCACTCAAAGCGTTAGGCTATCCAGCAGTCGCCTGCAAATTCACAGGCTATTAGGACATCTTAAGATTCTAAACTGGATGGATGGATGGATGGATGGATGGATAGATGGATAGATAGATAGATAGATAGATAGATAGATAGATAGATAGATAGATAGATAGATAGATAGATAGATAGATAGATAGATAGATAGATAGATGCTCATTCTCACCCATGGCAAGTGTTTTTTGTCAGACTAAGAGACGACACATTTAGAGTACAGAGCATGTGTGTGTCCTTCTAGCAATTTGAAAAGCCTTCTGAGTCAATTACATTGTAGATAAACAAGCAGCTACAAACACACACACACACACACACACACCAATACCAATAAAATGTGGGAATATCTGTTGTTTAGCTGCTTTGTTTGTTCATTGATTTCTCAGTATGAACATCTGTGTTACTTGTCAGTATATGACTATTGCAACTTTATCAAAACCGCAAGCTCTAATCTGGTTGGCTGTGTTTTTTTGTTTGTTTGTTTTTTTTATAGTTTTATACATCTGATTTTTGTTTGAGACACTGCTCTGCTTTGCACAACTGTGGTTGGATTACATCTTGGAAATGTCCAAAATCAGCTGCACTGTGAACTGCGTTTATTGCTGATAGCCAAGTCTTGCTTTGAGAGGTATTATAAGCGACTACATACATGGCAGTTATCTCTGAAAATCATTTCAAATGTCAGTTTTTTTATATCTGAGAGACGGATCAGTACAGTAGTTCGTACTCGTGTTGTGCGTACTTATAATGAGTCAAAGTTTCGCTTACATCAGCTTGTACTTGTTTGTATGTGATGTCTTTGATCCCAAGGTTAATGCACCACTCTGTGCATTTTTACTTTTCTGTCACAGCTGACCACCTGTAATCTCTATCTCTCTTCTGACCGTGCCCCAAACTTTTGCCCCCCTACAATCCACACCACCTGTCTTTCTCTCACACACACACACACACTCCTTGGCTAACACACAGTAGCCTTCTGGTTGTGGCATGTTGTATATGCACTCTTTCCTTCTCTCTTTACTCTGATTCACTCATACCTGGGTGTTTAATTAAGGGGTTCTCGTTAAAATCATCTTATTGTAAAGAGGCCATACATTGGAAAACGGGCTTTTCCACGCTTTTTAGGAATATAAGCATTCAACAAAAAGCAACAAAAACAGCTCATTCAGAAATGTTAAATTAGAAACTATTTATAGTTGAGAAATTAGAAATTATTTTATTCTTTACTGTGTTATTTTATAGTTTTAATTATTTCAATTTTTAACTTAATTATCTTACAGTATATTTATGTATTTATTCATTCATCTTATGATTTTTGTGTGTGCCTTAAATATTTTTTTAGTATTATTTATTTTATTTTCATTTGTTCCACTAGCCTATTTTCAAATACTACTTATTTTTAATGTTTTATTTTTAGTATTTTTATTTTATTGTTTATTTTTATTTTATTGTTTTTTCCAAGTCTCATCCAGCATTTTTTGTTCTCATTGAATATCTTGCTTCAGCCGGAAAGATTGAACTGATTGAAAACACAATTGGCTTTTTGACTTTTTAAAGATGCAATTGCATTTAGTGTGAGAATGTATAGAAAACCATCAATGAAATGGTAAATAGTGTTTCATTCAAGACATTTACTAACATTGTATGTGGGCTTATGTCAGAAGTTTGATTTCTTTTAAAATCCAGTTTATCCAAAACAAATTCCAGTATAACGGTGATGCTATTACAGGCAACACGAGCCGGGTCTTCCTTCCAGCCTTTTATGAACAGACACGTTAATGGAACAAGGTTGTGTTGTTGTTCCTAAATGGTCAGAGCTCCCGAGCATCACCGCTTCATGTGAAGGCCCATTGTTCCCAAGGGCAGTCTGAACACAACAAAAAGCCATCGATCAGCAGCCCATGATTGATGTTCTGATAGCTTGGGACTAATCAATAGACTGAAGCAGCATGTGGGCGTGATGAGCAGAGAGGGGCTTCCTCTGTCACTGCCTGCTGCTGACTGCAGACTTCCACCTCCACCAGAGCAACAGTCGTGACGGTGATGGAGTTCCTCCATAAACAAACTGCTGTTTGCTTATCTGAACCTGGGGAAGGCATGCTGACAGAGAATGTGAATGAGAAGTTTATTGAATGTTCAAGCAGTAGTTCACCCAAAAATGAAAATTCAGTCATTACTCACCCTCATGTTGTAGTTGTATTCTTTTTATGACTTTTTGAAGAATATCCTGACCGATCTTTAATGAAAGTCAATGCTGGGGCTCGTAAGATTCAAAACGGACAAAATAGCACCCTAAAAGTATTGTAAAATTAGCACTTTGGATTCATGCATTATATTCCATTTCATCTTAAGTCTTAAAATACTGTGGGGAATATACCCCCCAAAAAATGCCATTTTTACTGAAAATCTTAACCACTGTGACCGGATCATTGAATCAGTGATAATCAGTGGGTTGAACTTGAGAACTGAATTATTTTGATCATTCATCAACAAATATGACCATTTTTGTTAACTTGCTCAACTGATTCATTAAAAAATTTAACTTAAATGAATGATTTGTTCATAAATTGGACATCACTTCTTTGCCTTTAACTTTCATAAATGCACCAAAAAATACTTGGGTGCGTACTCTGTAGCAGAATAATTCATGTTTTTGTTCCTCAGAAGATTCACACACATGCCCAGTGCAGCATATACAGCACATATATGAAAGTTGATCTAAATGTTCAACCTAATCTTTAAAAAAAAAAATTGTGTTTGATGAAAAAATAACAGCATACAGGTTTGGAAAAACACAAGGGTGTATATAAAATGATTTTAATGTTCTTGGGTGAATTATTCTTTTAAACTGGGATAGCATGGGATCCAATTTAATTTGGATCCAAACCTAAAAACCCTACACCTGAAGCCAATACTTGTTAATGCAACAACAGTCATTAAAAAGCATCAGTGACAGTCTCACACATAATTCTCCCAGCGAATAAGTGTTTTTCACCTCACATCGCTCATCAAAGGTGAACTTTGCAATCTTTCTCTCTGATTAAATTCATTAAGCAGTCACGCAGTGTTAACAAAATCACTAGTGCAGGAGAATACCGGGGGAGGGGTGATGGACTGAGAGCATTTCCATGGGACTATTGTACCTGTCGGCTTGCTGTCAGAGAGAAATGCTTTAACTGTGCTTTTAATCTTCTCTTACTTCTTTGATCTGTTGCTTTGAGAGAGACTGAGAAAGGTAAGAGAGTGAAGCAGGAGAAAAAGACACTGGATTAATGGTCGCTAATGGTTTTCTGGGTCTAATTGTTTTAAACATTGGTGCTTTAAATAAGATTGGTGTTCTCAGTAGTATATTGTTGGGGGAAGGGAAGTGTTCAATCAGTTCAATCAGTGGTAGTTGTTCAGCCAGATGGACTGATTGTGCTCTAATAATTATGGTGAATGATGTAGATTTTCATTGAGATAACTTGGATACAGTTTCACTTTGGTAAACTGAATATAACTATAGATTTGTGCGATAGATATTCGTATTATATCTGTGTGTAGGTTTTTTTTTTCTGTTGTATTTAGTGTGCATTTGTTCAAGTTTAATGATGTCATTCTAATTGTCATCATATGTTCATTAACAAAATCATTAAAAAATAGTTTTTACTGAGAAATAGTGATATGTTTGAAAAATGATATAATATATGCTTTTGTTTATTTATTTTAGCTACTGTTTTTAGTTACTTGTAGTGTTCCTAAATACATTTGCAAAATATTACCTTATATTATATAATATTAGTGAACGGGGGACCTGTTTTGACCCCCCCCCCCAACCATCCATCATAAATAAAATCCATATGGCTCCAGGGGGTTAATAAATGCCTTTTGAAGCAAAGCGATGGGTTTTTGTAAGAAAAATATCCATATTTAAAACTTTAAGTATAATAACTAGCTGGCTGTGCGCATCGTTTTGCGACTGAATAGTAACCCCTGACCCGACACATGACGCAATGGTGAACTTGATAGAGCAAAATAAAACACGGCAACAAATTAGAAGTCTAAAATGAGAAATTTTAATGAGAAAAGATGACTCGATATAAGAGAAGAGCTTATTGTTGCACAGCCCTATTTGTTTAAACCGTGAGAGGTGTCTAAGCTCACGATACTTATGATACTCTATATCCTGCGTCATACATCGCATCAGGGGTTACTCTTGTGGTGCAAGTTGACTATCGCAGTAAGCACGGTCATCTGACGGAAGCTTGTTATTTTAATTTATAAAATTTTAAATATAGATAAACCCATCGCTTTGCTTCAAAAAGCCTTTATACCCTGGAGCCGTATGGATGATGGATAGATGCATTTTTTGGGGTTTTACTACCATTATAAAGCTTGGTAGAGCCAGGATATTTTTAAATATATCTCAGATTGTGTTAGTCTGAAAGAAGATATACAAATGTATATGTATACCTAGGATGGCTTGAGGGTGAGTAAATCATGGGATAATTCATTTTTGGGTGAACTATCCCTTTAACATCAATACATTTTATTACTTTAAATAATGAGCAGTTGTAGCTTGGCAAGCTATAGTTTCAAAATAGCTGTAAAATTCTGTCATTTGTGGCCTTGCATGACTTATTGCTTTTTTTTAAACTTGATTGTAACAATGTTATGATCACCAATAGGATTTACAATACATGTTTACTCTTTAGTTTTACAGTGTGGCTGTGATCAGATATGAATGTTGTGCACGGGAGCTTTTCTTCATTAGGACATCACTACAATGATTGCAGACACGAGCAGATTGTCTAAAACATGTCCATCAGGATCTAATACTGCCCTACGCAGCATGTCGCTCTCTTTTCCATCCAACCCAGAGCTGTTCGGAAAACTGTCCTGCTTCCGACACACTGCTATTTGCTCTACAGGCTGGAAACAAAAAGCAGATCGCCTAAATCCCCTCCACGGGATTTCTGTCATTAACTCGGAGAAGAAAGCCTGTCGCTCCGTCTGCCGGTGCACATGCTGTCCGCTCCCCTTCCGGACCTTTCCGAGATGGCAATTAGGTTTAAGTGAAACATGCTGTTACATGTCTGTAAATTTACATTTGCGTGTCCAACTGTGCAGCCATCATGACAGTTTAGGCATATAAGTACGAGATGCCGTGATTCATTGCTCAGGTGACCAACAAGGTCAGATCCTTACGGAGCTGTAG